>VZTB01018185.1:221934-317955 GCA_013397245.1 Thryothorus ludovicianus
GGCGTGGGGCAGCGGGGACCCCGCTGGGGAGGGCGGGCGGACGGGGCTGCCCCGTTCCAGCGCCCGGCGGGGGCTGCTCGGCGCAGGGCAGAGCCGGAGCGCTCCGTGCCCGGCGGGGCAGGGGCAGGGGCAGGGACGGGTCCGGCAGGACGGCGGTGACCGCTGGCAGTGCCGGGACACGCAGCAGGAGTGTCCCGGCCGGGGTCGCGTGTGCGGACCGGGCTGCGGCGCTTGTGCCGCTCGCCAAAAGTATCTTTAACTCTCCTTTTCCAGGCTTTGTTGCGCAGCCATTGTAATCGTTCTCTTCCTTCACCCGGCCCGTTCTGCTCGTCGGTGTTTATTGTTCCCTGGTCTTTAAATAGGCTGGCTGAGGTCTGGGTGCAGGAGGGAGTTTTGGGGATTAGTTCGGAGATGCAGCCTTTAGAAAGGGGGACGTGGCTGTAGCTTGTAATTTACTTGTCAGTTTCCTCTTCTCCCTGTTCGCATAAAATTTAGGCCAAGCTCTGTTTTAAGTGTGTGCTGTTCAGGACTTCTCGCCTCCGTATGAAAAGTGCGATGTTAACTTAAGAACTCTAGGAGTCTTGGCTCGGCTCCTGTGTGTAATTCAGGAGACGCAAGGTGCACGACGTTTTCAGTTTTGTATGGCAAAGGGCTCTTCAGCTTGGATGTTCTGAGTGTTAATGAAACTGATGCTGTCTTGGACCTGCTGTGAAATCTGCATCAGAAATACTTTCCTTGCTCATTTAAATATGCCTCATACATTTGAATAGAATGTCACAGAGGAGTTTTCCTTATTCTTTCCCCAGTGAGCTACACATAGAGATAATGTTAATGAATAACCTTCCGGGCACTCTTCCCACTTCTCTGATTCCGTGGTAGAGCTTGTTCTGCAGTCCTGTTTAATACTAGAATATGCTGCAGAATGTTGATAGTAAAAAAAAATTTGTGTAGTGACTTGGATTAAATGCTATCCTGAATGTACTTCTTGTGATCTCTTTGATTCTGATTTTCAAAATTGTGCTTCTAAACATTTTCCTTCACTTTTAAAGTTCAAAAAATTGTAGTGAGATGCCAGCACAAATTAGCATGCTGCTCTGCTTCAAAGAAGCAAGACTGCTTCTAGTGAGCCAATGACACTAGGTGTCAAAAATGAATCAAAGTGACTTTGCCCCAGCCAGCTTTTTCAATTTTTATTACTTTATAGAATTTCTTCTGCTCTTCTGTAAAAGATTCACTAAACTGAATATCATCTGAGGCCGTAGTTCAATTGTACCTGATCTGTAGCAGTAATAGTGGCTTGGAGACTTCTGCAGTTCATGATACCATTGGCACAACTTCTGGTGATGTATGGAGCAGATCAGCAAGTGTACCCAGCCAGAAGGAAATGGTCTCGCCCAGATTCCCTGATTGGTTTGCAGTGCAGTCCCCTAAATGACAGCAGAACCTGTCTGTGGAGCGAGGAGGGGCTCTGGGCTCTCCCAGGCAGCCGAGGGGGCAGAGCAGGGAAGGGATGAAGGGATTCGTGCAGCTGGTGTCCTGCTGGGCAGCATGTGAGCCTCAGAGGGGAAGTGAGATGTAGCTGCTGCAGGAAGGGTTCTGCTGCTGCCACATGACCTGTCCAGAGGCACAGTGGGATTGGACATACAAAGCAAAGCCTTGCCTTTTCCCTTTGAATTCCAGGCCACGTTGGATGGGGCATTGAGCGTCCTGGTCTAGTGGGAGATCTCCCAGCCTGTGGCAGGGGTTTGGAACAGAATGATCTTTGAGGTCCCTACCAACCCAAATTGCTATATGAATTCTAGCCACAAGTGTGGTTTTTTTCTATTTTTGTTTTCCAAAAGGCTGAGAAAAATGCTAGAGTTATTAAAAAAAATAAAAAAAGAAATCACCAAGCTATCTCATGTTGAATGTATCTCAGTGTAATGTGACACTTGAATGTGTTTCTTAGACAATGGTGATCAAGCCCAGGCTGTCTGGATCTAAAGGTATAACCTCTGTTTTCTGAAATAAGAGCTCATTGAAGTTACCTCCAGGGCTCTATGTTCTTGGTGTGGTTCAGCTGTTAGAGAGGGATAATTTATCAACACTACAAGGAAAAGTGTTGGTAGAGATTCCACAGGAATCTGCAGTGTGTTCTGCTGGGAGTGTTTCTGCTAGCACTACTCTATTACCTCCACAAACACCACCAGCAAAACCTTCAGACATGCTCGTGTTTTTCGTGGTTGTTAGGTTGCTGAAATAGTTGTATGCCTAGTATATGACTTTTTTTTTTCTTTACTCTTTTAGATGATATGTCTGTGCTGACAAAACTTTCTGTGAAACTGCATTACGGCAAAAATTGAGCAATTATGAAGTGTTTTAAGAATAGCAGCCTCAGAACATATTCAGTGTTTGTCTGTTTCACTGTATCAATAGTGCAAAACTTTTCTAATGACTCTTAATAGCTTATCAGAGTTGCTTTTGACAGCCTGGGGCTGGGTTCACAGGGATGGATGCTTTTATCACAGATCTGGCATAGTGTTTATGGATGTCAGTGTGAGTGGGAGGTAAAAGCTTAAATAGATGGAGCAACATATGTTCTGCTTTCCTTACAAGGTTCTCTGCTTTCAGGTTTTTTTAATTCTCACAGCTGTATTGCATTGTCAGAGTACTGACTGGAAACATTTTTATGGTCTTATTTTTAACTATTTGTAATGCAACAGGTTTATTAAAATTGTGAGATTAGAGCTTTGTGGATAAATTAGAAACACTGCTGCAAAAGAAAATTTTCTCAGTATATTGGCTAGCCCTAAGCACAGTGTTTTAGAAAAGCTACAAAGTAATTAAACAATGTTAGATTGTAGTCTCTGGGAGCAAAGGCACGCTTCCAGTGAGGATTCAGGGGGACTGAAAAATTTACCGGTTTTATCTGAATTATTATGAATTATGATTATGAAATTATTCATTATTTTGAGTTATTTTCATAAAGCTTTGTCTGTGAGGGCTTTACACAGCAGGAGGTGTTTTGGGGTGAAAGTGTGCCTATGCCATGTAGTGCAGCCAGGAGGTTCTGACAGGGAACCAGGCTTTAAGTGCATTGCTGGGGGGGAAATACAGGGAATTGGAATGTGTGACTTGGTGTTGGGGATAAAAGTGTTTCACAGTATCCTGAAGATATCTTTTGCATTTTGAGGTAGGAAGGGATGTTTGTACCCAGGAAGAGCTTGCAACCTGCAACAAAATTTAATCCTGACTCCTTTAATTGGCTTGTGTCTTTCAGAAGACTAAGAAAATTTGGGTGATTTTCCATGTTCAGTGTCCTGTAATGAATTTGATGTCTTCGATGCCTGTTCTGAGAAGCTGTTTTCAAGTGAGTTGATTGTACTACTTTTTGAAGAATGCCCCAGCTACTGATTTGTATTATTGATAGTTTTGCTTTAAACTTGCTGTAGGAAATACGTAATTTGATTTCTTTTTGTGGAAATAGTGCTTTGTTAATACTAATGACAATGATCACATGATTCCTTGGGGCTTTTGTTTTGCCTTCTTTGTGACTGATGCAGCTGCTTGGTGGTGTGTTCTGTAGTTGTGAAATGTGAATTTAGTTTGGCAATGCCAGCTATTCTGCTTGGTTTCTTTAATGTGAAATATTTAAAATGAACAAGCTTATATACAGGAGAAAGTACAAATGAAAATAGCTTATGAACAGAAGTTTTGATTTTAAATAAGTTCTTAGAGCTTTTTCCCTGACTTCTCATTGCTTAAATTTGGGATAAAACTTCAGACTTCTCTCCATTTCCTTATCAAAGAGCATCAATCTTACCAGGTGCCCCATGCCTCCTTGAGTTGTCACATTGCACATTTTGCTCTCCCTTTTCAAGGGCCCTTCCCTGGAGGGTGCCTGGACAGGGATGCACATGAAGGCTTCTGGCAGAGCAGAGCTGCTGCTGTTCCCTGTGCAGTGTGGATGGGGCAGAGCAGGACTGGTTGGCAGTAGGCAAAGCAGCAGGACTGTTCGCCTGTGATGTCACACACTTGCTTTGACTCCTGCCTCCTGGCATATGGACTTGTTTGTCCTGCCTCTCAGAAGTCTCTTTATTTGCCTGAAGTGGGAGGTGTAAGCTGCTTTAGGACAGAGGTCCTGTCTAAGCTGTTCCACCTTGCAAGAAGAAAAACAGTTGGCACAAAGCTTGTGGGAATGTGTTGCATGGATCTCGTGGTTAAAACCAGGGATGGGGTGATTTGAGTGCCTGTCCTTGCTCTGAGGACTTAAAAGTTTGTATTCTGACAAATATTGCAGTAGTCAGCTACTCATCATGTGAGTCCTGTTATGAATGTTAATTTCCATCTTTGCAGGGCAGTGGGGGAAGAAGTTTGTTCCTTTTTTCTTGGTTAGGAGAAGAAACTCATTTTATCACACAATTACTCAGAAATCACAGACCAGGATTTAGCATCATGACAAGTGAAAATCATGGTGCATGGTAAATGAGCTTAAATCACACCATAACCATCTGGTCAAGTGCAAATTGTTATGGGGAAGGTGAGGTGCCATGTAGTGAAAAAATCCAGCAGAATGAGCGATTATGATTAAATATTAGAGAGAGTCTTATAGGTTGAAAAAAGCAAGGATAAATGTGAATTTCAACCCTGTTCCTTTTTCCTAGGCTCTCCATGTGAGTGGTGTGTTCTAGTTTAAGTTGAATATGTTCCACATGCATTTAATTTAGTATTGTGAGAACTTTGATTCCTTTGAATAACTGACCTTATCTGATAATGCTAATGGGAGGTATCCAACAGTATGTTAAGATGATGATCTGAAATACCCGGTAGGTTTTTTACTGTACTGGCTTTCTAAAGTTAAAGCTCTGGTTCTGTCACACAGGATTGCAGTATGGTTTTTACATTTTAAAATAATTCTGTAAGAAAATGATGCAAAATATTTCTTTTAAATTTCCAACTTCTCCATTTACTTGTTAGGGATTGAAAATTCAGTAGAAGATTAACACCCAGACAGCAAAATCTGATGCTGGGGTCTTTGGGGACAGTTTAGTGCTGCAGGTACCTCATCAGATGTGCCTCTGGGTGGTCCTGCCTTGTGCTCTGATCTCCTGGTGCAGCTCCCTTGGCAGAGCTAATGCTTGAGGGATTGCAGGATGATTTCTTTCATGCTGCTGTGCTCATGGGAAGCTTACTTAGGAGTGTTTTTATCAGTTTGCTAACTCACCCTGTGGCTACACCTTGCTGTTGTTCTCACAGGTTGAGGCAGGAATCGTGTCAGGAGGTGAGTGGAGGGAAAGCAGATGGCTTCTCCCAGCAGATGCTGGGGATGAAGCATCAAACTCAGCAGGACCAGGGCACTGCTCCCACTTCAAATTTGTCATGTTTCCAGATGCCTTTAAAGAGCTCTTCCTGGGATTGCTGTTCTCCAATTAGCTTTCCATCTGTGAGGAAGCTGAATGATCCATGTAACACTTAAATTCATGTTTTCAGGTAAATATTTATATTAAAGCAGAAATTCTACACTACACTGAGGCAGGGGGAAAACTTTTTCTCACTTCTGGAGGATTCAAGCACTGCCCTGTGTCCTGCTGACAGATACCTGTCTCTTGAAGGAAGCCAAGAAGAAGAAATGGGTTGCTCTTCTACCTTGTCAACTTGTGGCTTCTCAGTGCCTGACTGTAAAACAGTTTCAGTGTTACCAAACACACGGTTCTGGGTGAGTTTATGGCTACCCACAGTTTTTGAATAGAATGGAGGAAGTGAGTAGCACATCCGTTATTTAAAGAAAGCTGTGAGCAGCACTGGAATCCTACAGACGTGGGCATGTGTTCTGTGTATATATTTATTTTTTTTTTAGAAGCTGATTATCTACCGTGGTGCCAGAATTGTAGGAGATTTATGTTAATAGTTTATGCCTGCCACCACCCTCCCATCATCTTTCAGCTCAGTGTTAGTGAGTAACTTTTTAAATAGTAGCAACTACAAGTTACAAAATACATGTGAGCTTGTATTGCTGACAATTATTAACAACTGTATTTTATTGCCCGTTTATGTTGGAAGCTTTTAACAGTAACAGTTAAGAGAGTTTTGCTCTCCTTAATGTTGAATTTATAGTATAGCAATGATTTTTTGGTTAGAAATTTAATCTGAACTCTTGTGTTTGCTGTTCTAAGCAAAGCTTGTTTTTATACAGTGGAATTAAAGTATTTCCACCAGGGTGTACGTCCTATGAGACGTACAAACAAAAGACTTTGCAAGCTTACACATTGAAGCTGGAAATTAGGAATTAAACACTTAAACTACAAAGGAATTGAAAGATAAATCTAGATAAGTCAGCAATATTGAATTTACCAGGTTGCTTGAGCTGTCTTACGCTGCTCCCTTGGTGGCTCTGCAAATCTGACCAGTCTCTTGTTGCTTACATTTGTCATGGGGAAGTAAATGTGCCAGCACTCACTTCTCTGTTCCTCATTAGGCTTGGGCAGTACCAAACACTGACATCTGTAATGACAAAAGGATTATTGTGGGGAGTTTTGTGATCCAAGTGAGGCTTGGTACTGTATTTTACCCGAGTCTGAGAATTTTGTCCTTAATGTCCAAATACAGTTCTGTCATTTAAAGGATAAGAGTAATGAGGTGATCATGTTTTGTCTTGGGGTTGGTAGAAGTGTTGTTAACTTGTCACTATCTCAGTGATGTTGGTGGTGTCACTTGCTACAAGAGACCCTGGCCTGTACCTTTGCTAATCTTTCTCAGGAATGGTTTAGTACCTTGTCTGAATGTGAGTTTTGGTATATGGAGGAGTTTGCTGTGAGGCTCTAAATGAACCATGGTACAACTCTCCTAGCACTTCCCTTTAGCAAGAAGGTAGGAACTTTGAGATTTTGTGTTCCTACTGCAGTTCCTTTTTCCATAGTGTTCTAGCTGGTGTAATTAATTAATTACCTGATGGTAATTAAGAGCCACAGTGATGCACTAGGACCTTGTTATGATAGTGCCTCCCATGTGCAGAACAAAAGGAAGTTTCTGTTTCCAAATCTTGCTAAGCTGCTGTAGTCTTTCTTCCACTGGTTATTTTTCTGGTGTTTGGCAGTGGGTGAGGTTGGGTCGGACTTTATAAAGGAACATTTATCATTGTTGGTAACACCTTAGTAAGCAAGTATTCTAGCCTGGAATGGTAACATTTTTCCCTTTCTTGTAGCCTTCAGGCCATGTGGTGGACTTTACCAGCATCTCTTGCTTTCCTCCAAGGGCAGGAGTTTGTGTGAAGTGTTATTGTAGGTGCTCACGTGGCTGTCCTGGCTCAAGTTATGTCATTTCTGAGAGAAAGGGCTGAGCAGATGTACATTGGACTTGCCCTCCTCTAAAAATTGATTTCTTCAGTGATGATGAGTGTGCCAAATGGCTTCTTTTGGGATGACAGCAGGGACTTCTTGTCTGCTGCTGGCTTTCTCTTGCTCTTGGCTATCATTCCTAGCTTGTAGGAGGAAAAAATATATCAGTAAAGGGGTTGTAAACATTACCTCTGGCAGCTTAGACGTTTATGTGAGCTCTTCTGCAGAATGTCCACCAAAATAAGCTGGAGTGGTTTAAACAGCCTAAATAATCACTCTTTGTATTGGCTGATCCTGAGTAAATAGGTTAGAAAGTACTTAAGAGCAGCTCAGCTGGAGCCTTATGGCAGAGAGCAGGGACAAGCAGCTGAGGGTGCTGAGCTCTTCCATGGCACAGCTGTTCCTAGAGGAGGAGATCCAAACCTAGGGCAGAGGTTCACAAGCTAAAGGGCTGCCTGGAGGCAGAAATGTGGCTTCTCCCTGCAAATAACCCTGCGATTCCAGCTGAAATAAGAAAATCCCACTTCATCATCCTCATGGGGAATGAGTTTGTTTTCTGGTTAGGCTGCAATGATCTGCTGGTGTGGAATGAAAGAAGTGGTTAGGTTTAGGCATCTTTCATGTGCAGGCAGGGGATGGCAGTGCTGGCACCCTTCTGATGGTGCTGCCAGGCTCCAGGACACGATGTGTGGGGCTGCTGTGTAGCAGTGTCTTGTCTTCCCCACGTGTGTACAGAAGAGTCCATGTTATGGTTGTAACCAGCTCCCACTACTAGTTCAGATTGTTTATTCATTAGTAAAATTAATGGGAGGAGGGTTGGGCTGGAAAATGTGAATGTGCAAGGTAAGAGGTTGCATGACAACACTTGACGGTCCTAAAACAAGGAGTCAGGAATAAATAAGGGCAGAAAAAGAAATGGGAGGAGGAAAAAATGAACGGGTCAGAGGAGAAAATGCTGTCTTTGTATTGACTTTATTGTTTCAGTGCCATCCCAGATGTGTCTAACAAGTCTGACATTGTTTGAGGTTTTCATTGCTAAGAGCCTTTCACAAGGCCCCGCAGTGTCACACTCGTGTGTGTCACTGACAGGCTGTGCCGCCCTGCAGGCTGGGCAAAATGTGCTCATAGGGCATGGGGGCAGCTGCATCTTACTCCTGCTTTTAAAGGGAGTAAGAAACCACCAGAAAATGCTTGCTAACTATATGTCTTTCTGGCCCTCTTCACCGAAACAAACTGTGTAAGAGGCTTCCTGGTGAATTGTGTGTGTCATTCCTGGTACAGTGGTATTTTAGTTCTGGAACTTGAGTCATTCTGATTACTGCCATCCGTAGCTGTGCATATATAAAAGCAAAATAATTGGACACATTTTAAGGAGGATCAAAAGCTTCACAGGCCATAGCCTCTCATCTTCAGGTAAACCCTTTGTTTTGGTTAAGAAGTTTAAATGTCCAGTAGTGCTTCTGATCCATTATGATTGGTTAACCTGCACTTCACATGTGATTTTATTGTTAGTATTGCTTTATTGTTTTAATTGGATGAATAATTTTATTGGCAAGGGCTTGTAATTGAAAAAAATGCTGTTCATTCTTTGAATTATAGAAGTGACCCTCACTTACTGGTGCTAACAGTGTGAGAATATGGGTTGCCAAGTGCAATGTTTTTGGTTTTTTTCTTTCTGAGAGGAAATGCAGAGGAAACGAAAGCCACCAGCATTATTGCCAGCATTTCTTCACTCTGCTTTACGTTAGAATGAATTAAAAAAAAATTAACGTCAGTGCAAATAACAGCACTGCTGATTGCTCCTTGTGTTTTGGGGTAACTGCCTGCTGCTGTTTTCCTTTCGAATTGGTTGTGCTGTATTTTCAGCATTAAAAAGAAACGCAGTGTCTCCTCTTAAAACCCTCTATCCCATTGTTCATGGCTGTAAGGTGACTTTTCACTGTAACTTTGTGCTATTTCAGCTCAGCTGTGACTGGTGCTGTCTGTGCAAGCCCAGCCAGAGCTTCCTGCTGTGGTGACAGCTGGAGGGGGCTTGGGATCGAGGGGCAAGGTGTCACTTCTGATAGGACTTCTGTACCTCCTGTGGCTTGTATGCATTTAGTGATTGACATGAAATGGTGGCTGTGATTCTGGGACAGTGACTCTCCGAGTAGCTTCAAAGCAAAAATTAGATCTGACTGGTTTTCTTCTGCAATGCTGCTGAAATTGATTTTTATGTGGAGCCATGATCTTGTGGGATTCTGTATGAAATATTCCATACACATGGAAAAGAGCGGGATGCCACAGATTTTTAGTGAGTTATGTGAACTTTCCCTTCAGGCAAGAAGCAGGGCTATCCAATTTTCCACTCACACTAGAGACAGAGCTCAAAGGGCTGCAGAAGCCAATAGTTAACTCTGTTGGAGGTGCTCTACCCTGCAGTTCTTTAATATAACATCTACAGTGGATAATAGTGTGCAAACGTATGTGACAATTGTTTTCTCTTCCCAAACCTTGTTCTAGATGTCAAAATTAACCTGGACTACTTGGGAATGGCGAAACATAGCCCTGGGATCCTGCCATGAACAGTAAGAAAGTTGAGATACTTTGTGTATGCAAATAATTTTCTTTTAGCGACTCAACCCCGGTGAAACCATTCCTGTTCAATTAACACAAGCAGGCAGCACATTGTGTAGCTGTGTGTGGAGGTGCTCCCAGCTTCCCAGACAGTCAAGAGGCAGCACAGTAGGTCAGAGGGGTGGATCAGCAGGGGAGCATTCTTTGGGAAGCTGTGGTGGGGAAGTCTCTGCAGTCAGTGGAGGTGGGAAGCTGCCATGGCTGGTGCATTGGGAAATCATTGAGGTGGTAGCTGAAGGATGCTTTCCTGTAATGTGTAATTATATTCTGAGACTCCATTGTTACCTAGTGTATAATTATATCAAGATTCCATTGTCGTGGGATATCTTGAGTGCAAATTGGATTGAAATGTGGTTAGACAAATTAGTGGAAGAAAAAAAGTGAATTTTGACATGCTCAAGGCTGAATTCCAGATGCAGTTTGTGGGAGCAAACCCCTAAAACCCTGGCAGAGGGAAGCTGCCAGAAGGCAGTGTCCTTTCACTGTCACTGCTCCTGAATTGACTGGCAGGTAGCCTGGCTGATTAGGTTTTCAGTTTGAGCTTTCCTGTCTGACTTCTGTGTGGTACTTTTCTTATATGAAACTTAGTGTGTAACAGAGGTTAATTATACGGTTCATGTACCAAGAAAGTAATATAGCTTTAAAGATATTCTTGAGTGTTGATCAAAATATTCAGATATTTTTGTGTTGTTGGTAGCCTAAGACTTCCTAGTTTGAAGGATAAGTAAATATTCATGTGTGTACATGCTCTGTATTCTTTACATAGCCTCTTCCAGATGTTGCAGTAGACATCCTTAAATTAACACATTGAAAATTATTCTGATTAATTTTCCCAGTACAAAATAGATGACTTGAGAGACTGTGTGGGTGAGTAACATGTTTGTAAAGTGTCAACAGTGTCTGCAGAAAACTTACACAATTTGTCAGCCTTCACGGGAAGAGAAATTGGAAGGCTTTTGTATTGTTACATGCAATAATTTGGATACAAACCATTGGAAATGTACATCTCTTGAAAACTCCTGTAGTCTAAACTCTTCACAGGAGTATAAATACTTAACATGCAGATGTTCAAATGAAACAAGATTTTTTCTTTTGTAAGACTCTGACCGTGTCATGTTTAATTGTTCTGTGGGAGCAGTTTTTTTCCAAGGGCTTTCAAAAGCTGGTTTATATACTTGTGATGTTAGGCACTGCTAATATCTCAAAAATATCAAGGCTCTCTTTTGGTGAACAAACTGTAATCGTTAAATTCTTGTGGATCAAATCACAGAGCCTTATGTTCTTTTTTAGGAGAGCTGATAAAGACACGAGAATCTTGGTGCTTTGTACAGAGTAGGGTATGTAACTCCAAGCAGATTCTAAAACTTATTACTTTTGGCTTTCTGAGAAGTTTGTTCAGCTTACCTGAAAATGATAAATGCATATATTTGTAGAATATTAAATAGCTTTGAAATCTTTCCAGAGTGCAGCTAAACCTTCAGTTTACTTTTTCTGATCGTGGATTGTCTGAGCTAGCAATTTAAGCTGTGCTGCTCAGAGGCAAGCCATTCCTTCATTTTGAACTGTCTTATTTAGCAAATTCACTGACAGGTTGAGACATCTAGAATGATCCTGTGCTTTTTTTGTTCCCTTTCAATCAGTTTTCTAAATGTTGTGTGGCTTCTCGTCTGGCTTTTCTTTCAAGGTGGTTATTGGAGCCTAAAAAGCAGAACTATTGTTGTACTGATGTTCAAGGTCCTTGTGTTTGGGAGGTTCTTGATGTCCATTTCTAGCACAAGTATCATCAGAAATCCAAATCTCATTTTACTTTGAAAGCTGCTGTGTTAGGAAACATCTGTGTGCCACTAACTGAAGCTGAATGACCAACATGTGAAGCACATCTTACTCAGCTCTCATGTCATTTGTGAGGCTTAGGATAAAGCAGTGAGTGGTGCGAGCTGTGTTGTGCTCTGGGTATATTTCTGCCCTGGTGTCAGTTCAGTGTTTGTGCCATTTCAAGGTCTACTCAAAATAGCTTTAGAAAGAAAATAAAGGAAAACTAATGCCTCAAAGTTGATCTGCAGCCTGGTATAGATCTGTTCCCTTAGCTTGCACCCTCACCCATAACAGCACTGCAAAATTAGTAAACTTGCTGACAGTGATTGGTGTTGGAAATCGTACTGACCAACTTGATCTAGGAGCATTTTTCTCAGGCCTTTTTTTGCATATGTAGATTTTTCTTTTCCAAGGATGTAGCTTAGGAAAAGCCTCCAGGTAAAGGACGTTGTTGATGGAACTAACAGCAGGTGGGAAGGCTTGGAGTTCAGTGGAAAATGATTCCAAGGTGGCTTGTCATAAGGATACTTGAATGGTAGCAGTAAGGAAATACCAAGGATTCAATTTCTCAGTGATGCAGGTGGTTCTGATACTCTGGTATGTGATATAGAAGAGGGTGCCAAAAGGTTTTACAGTAGAAAATGGGAAAATGGGCTTTAATGTTCTGAGCTTTTTTTGCTTTTATTGCCAGGTAATGTATACTGGCTATCCAGGAGTCACTTGTGAAGACTGGAAGATTTCAGTCTGCTGAAGTGTATGTGCATTGTTTTACTAGGGAGCTTCACAGGCTTTTACTTCCTGCTTTTATCACTTATTTCCAAGTCACAAAAAAAGATGTGAACTGACCTTTTCATTAACACTTCTAGACTAGTAGTTGGTGCCTCTAAATCTGTGACACAGACTATCCAGAATGGAGTTCCTGGCAAATGGAAGCAATCCATGGGAGGGTAAGACTCCTTAACTGTACTGTCAGTGCTCTTGGGAGATAATGATTAAAAACCTTCCTCCAGTCACAAGCACAGAGGCAGAAGCTCACGTTGCCTTTAGCACAGGGGTGGCATGGAAGCTACTTTGTCTGGACATGGGCAAACAGCAGGAGTTCTGGGCATTGTCCCTGGTAGGGGCCTGCCCTCATTGTGGCTGTGGGAGCAGCAGTAGGAGGACAAGAGCATTTTGGGCAGCTGCCACTGACAGACCATCTGGGTGCTATGCACAGCTCTGAACAATGCTTGGAGCTGCAGCTGGGGATGACAAGAGGGTGCAGATGTTTGAGCCAAGGGCAGAAGAGACAGAGCAGTGCTGTTTTCCAGGGAACAGAGCTGATGTGAGCCCAGGTGAGTCACTAACCTGTCAGGCCATTGTGGCTCTGGCAGGGAGCTGGCTTGTCTCACGCTTGCTTTCTTGTGTTTTGGGGCACTGGTCCCTGCTGCATCCTTGTCCCTTCCCTGTGCTGGCATCCTAGGCTCACTGTCACTGCAGTGTCATCTGCAGCCTGTTCCTTGTCCCCCTCTCTTTGGTCCCAGGCTGGTATTGCTGTCTGGGAAGATGATCTTGTTAGGGCTCAAGGGAATGGGAGAGAAGTCCATTCATTCCTTGGGACTGGGTTATGTTCTGCTCTAATTGCTGAAGCTCCCATGTTGAGAATATAATAGAGGAAATCCAGCCTAGGTCTGCTAGGCTTAGCACAGCTATTCAATATAATACAGCATTTTCTTCTTGCCTATGGTGCCATTTTAAAGTGCAGATGTTTTACTTAGGTGTGATTTATATGTGGTGTATTAATGACTCGATCTGCTTCAGGGAGCTGTTTCCTCTTTCTGTGTGAGTGAAATACTATACCAAGAAGCTTGAAGTTTTTTAATACTTGAAGTACTACTGAAGACTTCTAAGCTTGTGTGAGCATGCTGAAGCTTGTTTTGTTTTGTGTTCTTAAAATAAGTTGAATAAAATTATTATCCAACATATTTTTAAAGTACATTAATGAGGGCCATTCTGTAACTACAGTTGACAAGCATGGTAGCACTGCTTTTAGTGGGTAAGACTTCTTTACAATTGCAAAATTTCCATTAGGATAAGATCTGTTCTGCTACCTCGAGCTGTATTTCGACTGTTGGCTTCCTTTATGACACAGAGTTTTCCAAAATGCAGGACTTTGCCTGACTGAAGCTAATTGGTAGCTTCAGTTGGATTTTCTATAGTCTGTAATATGGAGTTTCTTTTGTGTCTGGACTCAATTTTTATGGAAAATATTTAAGTACTCATATACTTCTGGTTTGTGGGTGGAAGTTAGTAAATTATTCTACTTGGTAATGAATATCAGGTGATAGTTGATATAGGTTAATGCTGCTCTTGAGTAATGCAACTCTGATGCCTGTTATAAAAACTGGGAGGCTGTGCTGTTCTCCAGAAATGTGTACAAAGTTCATGCTGAAAACTGACTACATCAGGCTGGTCTGCACCCAACTTCTCAGATGGTAATACTTTTTTAGGCATATATTCTCTGTATTTAGAGAGAGATTATCTTATTACTACTTATTTGGAGATTAAAGCCATTCTTTTAGGAGCGTAATGCCAGATTTGATGTCAGATTTAATCAGTTGCTGCTGGAAGGGACAGGGCTGCTTCCCTCTCTCTTTGCAGTGTGGGTGCCGGGGTTCAGCATCCCTGTCCCTCTGCTGGGAGGCAGCACTGGCTGTGCTGGCACTGTCCCCTGACAACCATTTGCAGCTGTGTGCAGCTGGGTGGTTTGGTCCAGCACAAGGCAGGCAAGTGGTATTTGGGTGAAACTGAGTAACGTGGGACTGAGGCCCTCAGCAGTGTTCCCAAGAGAGAGCTCAGCCGCTCGCTCCCCTGGATTTCCCCAGCACTCTGTTTTTTGGCAGCTGTGTTTTGTTAGTTTTTGGTTCAGGTTGTCTGCTGTGCTGGAGGAAGGACTGTGTTACCAGCTGTAGGTCAGGCTCAATCCCAGCATCTGCTTTGTGATTTCTGAGAATCGTTTCAAACCAACTTGCCTGCTGCAGGAATGATGTTTGCTGAGGTCTGGCCTCTGACCTGAGGAGTGTTTCTCATGTTCCCTGGATGCTCACGTTTGTCCCTGAGGATGTGTGGGCTTGTTCACTGAATGGCTTCCTAGGCTGTGCCCTGCACACTTTGTCTGTCCTTAGCATGTTTTGTGTCACTAATGTGCTGTTGTTTCTGAAGAGCTGGCTGTAACCGATACATGTAACCTACATAAGCAGTGTGCTCTATCAACCCTGAATAATCTAGAGCTTCCTGACAGATGAATTACAGGCATAAAAATAAGTTTCACAGGCTTTCCACCTTGTGAGTTGCATTCAGTGGCATATGACAATGCATGTAGTGTGTTTGTTTTATGGAGTTGGAATCAGAAGTAGTTTAACTTCTCAGGAATGCTCAACAATTTTACATGGGCCTCAAGCACACCTCTTTTAAATTGTCTTCCTGTATTCAGGCTGAAGATGGTTAGAACAAATGTAATGGTTTAGATGAGAAATAAATCCGTATTCATTAGTATGTGCACTTCTTTTTGCATTTCTGAAAGAATGATGGCAAATGTAGCAGCAGCTACAAGAGCAAACCCTGCAAACCAGAGACCTCAGGACCTTGCACAGTAATGAGAAATTCAGCTCCTGACAGGGGGGTGCAAGTTTGTGCTGATGTTCAGATTTGTCCTTTCTGAGGCAGAGGTATAAGCAGAGTTGTGCATTTCTGATATTTATATGCTGAGAATGTAGAATCAACACTGAGGGTGATAGAAGCTCTTTTGTTAAAGATGAAAGTTTACAATTTTCTGGGTATGAAAAATTCTATTTTAACATGGAATTTTTTTAATCCCTTCGTACTTTTGTGTAATGTATTGGTCTCATTAGAAGAGCCTATGTAATGCCCACAGGATGGCAAAACAAGGACTGAAACTTAAGCACCCACCCTAATTGCAGTGACCACACTGCACATCACATAGAACTTCACAAATAACAGAGTAATGATGGTGGGAGAACAGCTCAGGTGATGTGGCACTTTCTGAATGCTAGTCTTGTGGTGGAGGATGGATAAAACCCATCCCATTTACACAGCAGATTTCTTTAACAGAGGAAAACTTAAAGGTTATTTGAAACAAGAGGATGTCCTGAGGTGTAGCAACACCAAGAGTTAAGAACCACTTTATTCTGCCAGCAGGTGTGGTATCAGTTGGAGGGAGTGGGCAAGTCAGGTGCTGTTCAACAATTCTGTTTGATGCTGTTTCAGTTGTGGCATGTTTAAAGTATTGCAAAGCACACACTGAATTTATAATTCATGCTTACAAATACTGTATGCTATTTCCTTCCACTAAATGTCTAAGTCTGCTTTAGCAAAATAAGATTTTAGACAGGCTCTTAAATTAGGAGTGCTTGTGTCTACTCTCTGAAGTCAAAATTTTATTTGTCATGGTACAGAGCAGTTGAAGGGGAGAGGATGATTTGCAGAAGCTTTTGTTTTCTGTTTTTTAAAAAACTGCCACTGTGACCTTACCTAAAAATTCGCTTTTGTATCTTAAAAGTATTGACAAAGAAAAAGAAATTTCTTCTTTGGGCTGTGAATTAATAGCAACTTGCTTTAAAGAAATACTCAATACATACAGCTACTAAGTTTTTATCATCAGTTATGTTTATAAATGTAAAATATATAAAAGACCAAGAATATGAAGTGTGTCTCTTTTCAGAGGTACTGTATAGTTTATATTTTGCAATGTTTGCTAATAAGTAAATGGCAGCAAATAGAAATGTTACAACTTTTTCACTGTCCCTTCAAGTGGAGGTATGGTTTCATGAGCCAGAATGTAGTCTGTAGTCTTTTGTTTTGGTTCAAGGGTGTAAGATACCATACTCTTGAGACATAAAAAATGAACTAGGGGTTTGTTTATCAACTGTATTAGATCTTAGAAATGGAAGTCATTAAGATTTTGGCCTCTTCTATACAAATTAATGTGATTACGTCTTGCTTATAAATTTGAGCTGTTTCTCTCTCTCTTAAAAGGTGGCTTTAATGAGTCACAGCTTCCATTTTAGTAAATTGTTCATGGGATAGGCAGGCTCAGGAACAACTGGGTTAAACCAAGAGATTATTTGAAAAATCTAGGGCATGTGCTCTCTGTTCACTTGATTAGTTTTCATAATTCATCCTTGTTTCCACAGCAAAGAGCAGCCTAATGCATGCAAACAAGAAGCACTTTTCTTGCTTTTGTGCTCCTTCAACTCTGTAATTTTACCAGAGAAAGTAAGTGAAATGGGGAAACAGATTGTGTGTGAATGTTTGGAACAAATCTTGGTTTGTTTTGTGAAAATCCACGGGATCTGAGAGCCAGGTGCTATTTGGGGATGTCTGTCTGTGACTCTGCTTCAGTTCTTTTCTGTTTGACTACAGGTGCATGAAGAACAGAGGAGATATTTCCGCTTATCAGAGATGATGTGGAGAGACTCTTTGTGAGTAACTGATGTGTGTTTTCTAAAAAGCCCAAAATGCTAATGTGGGAATTAATTTATTTTTTTTTAATTCTCTAACTTAGAATAACCGTGCTATTTGTCGAACAGTTTCATTTGTGTCTGGAAAGCTGTGAGTGCAGAGCCCTTCATGGGAGCCATGGACAAAGCTCATTGTTGGAGAGAGCTGGAGGGACAGAGCAATGTCTGGGTTCATTAGTGATTAACCACAGTGCTTTACTTGTCTCTAGTGATCAATCTGCCAAAGGCTTTTGCTGTTCACTGCTGAAAGTGTTGTAGACAGCAGTAAACCCCCTGACATGGTGGGCATGGGGAACCTCTAGCAGGGTTAGCTTGTTCCTTATAGAGGCTTATTCTGAATGTCAGGTTCTTTACACTTCATTGTCCTTGTCCAGTTTTGGATTGCAAGTCTGCTTTATCTGCCATAAAGATGATGGGAATAGTAGCAGTCAGTAGAAGCTTTCCTGAAAGTTTTCAGTTCTTGTCTGCTGGAATATCCTGGAATCAAGCAGCTAAATCACACTCCTAAAGTGTGGAAAGGAAGAACCTCCACGATGGAATATAACTGTACCTAAATAAGTACTTAAAGGATTTGCTTTTGTGGAGGCAAGGTCATTTTTAGAGAGCACAATTAGGTGATGCAATGTCTTATTTTTCAGATGGATTCCATAAAAATGCTGTGCTTTTAGTGCTGTAGGCTCCTCAGCCAGCTCATTCCTTTGGAGTAATTAGTCCCAGTGTTTCCTCTTTTTTTGCCAGATTTCCAGTAACAGTTGTGAATTAAAGCAGCATGTTATTTTAAGATTTTCCATTATAGTCTTTGTGCTTTTTTTTTTTTTTTGTGTGTAAGTATAATATGAGTAATGTGGTCTTGAGTCCTTTCTTTTAAACCATAAACTTTGATACTCTGGAGCTGCTGCTTTGTTCTAATGATAATTATCTAGGAGGACAGTGCCTTTGTGGACAACTTCAGTGCTTTTCTTGGCAAAGAAGAGCTCAAGTTAGAAGAACTGCTCTTACCCCAGGCACCTTGATTTCTAAGTTTTCCAATGTTTGTAGCATTAAAACTACACGGAATTTTTTTTCTTTTGTTCTTTCCTTAAATTGAAGAAAAATCCTTTTATTACAATACACTAGTAGTAACTTCAACTCCTAGGTATGAACCAGTTTGGGTCCCTACACATGATTTGCCTTTCTTGTTACCTAGATCTAAGAGTAAAGTTAAATGGTTTAAGACTTCCCTCTTCCTGGAGCCTTTTGGATATTTTCATAGATAGAGTTTTGTGATTTGTTTAGTAACTAATCTCAAAAAAGTCACTATTGCTTAACGTCCTCTTTCTGGTTTGACATCTGCAAATAGTGTCTGATTTGAAAGCCTGTCTTGCCTTGACTCAAGAGAAAATCAGCTTAAAGATAATGTTGGCTTGTAGTCATCCTTCCCTTGGCTTCTTCAGCTGACTTGCCCAGGAGATAGTGTTGATTTGATTTACTCTGTTATGTTGAGATCTCTTGTGGACAAAGTCTGTGAAGTCTTAGCTGCAGTTGGCTGTGTAGCAATGATAATATACAATATTCTTCTTTATTTCATTATTTTAAAAATAAGATCTATTTAATGTTGTCTGCTTAAATAAAATTGGAACTTGATAGATTTTTTTTTTCAATTAAACAAGAAGTTTAGGTATAAATGTTCCAAGTGTCAGTCTGTACATCTTGAAGTGTTCTTATAGTGATGCTACAGTTATATTAAATACATACATTTTTCATGGATCTTATTTACAGATGTTGATTGTGTTTTAGTGAGGTCATTTTCAGAAAAGGCTTTCTGTAAAATAGGCAGCAGTTATTTTGTGGGGCTAGCATTTAATTTGTACAGCTGCTTGCTGTTAGGGGCCTTTCAGTTGCACAGCAGTCAGCTTTTGATGGTCTTCAGCACTGGGCTGGGTGAGGTTGTGCTCTGATCCTTGAGTGGATGAGGCTCACAGCCAGTGACCCCCACCATGAAGAGTGTTTTGGGATTTGCCTACATTAATACTCCTCAGTGTCAGCATTAGTAGCTGCAATATCAGGTAATATCTTTGTTGACAGTTCCATTAGGTCTTACGGCATTATTGCAAGGGTGAATATGTGTAAGATATAATGGGATAAGTTGAGAATTGAATTTAGGTTTTGGTGCAAGATAGAGCTGAAGGAAGTGGTTCCTTTTCCATTTCTGCATGATCATAACCTTGGCTTTAATCTTTATGCTGTGATATCTTGACAAGTATTTATCAAGTTTGTGGGTTGTATAGAGAAAATTGCTTTTTGCCTGTTGCCATTGTTCTTTTTGTGCTTATTACCATGTACTTGATGTGCAGAATTTCTGGTGAAAAACGGAAAAACATTTCACCTTTTGAATGTTTAAAGGTTTTAAAGGGCTTGAAATATATACTGCAACTTAGTCCATTAAGTTAAAAAGTAGCTTTGCTAATGAACAACATTAACAATGGCTAATAAAAGCTTCTTCATTTTCATGTAGTATTGACTTCTAAATTAATAAACTTCAGAAATATTAATTCTTAAGTGTAGTGGATAATATTTGACATGAAGTTCAACCAAAAGAGAGACATGCACAGCATTCCTAGTGCTGATTTTTTTCTGGACAGGCTGAATGAGGATGCCTTGTTCTACTTGATATCTGCCCATGTCTGAGTGAGTCTAATTTGTACAATAGTAAAAGGTACTTGAGCTGTGCCCTTGGCAGTCAGTAGATCAGGGGTGTATGTGACAAGCTGGACACTGAAGGGACATGCTGTATCTTAGCTATTCAGTTTCCTCATGAATGGACTAATTAATATGTTCTGTTGGCCTTTCCTCCCTAACCACATCAAGCTTTATCCTCTTAAAATAACTGACAGTCAGCAGCTGGTTTCATACCAGATTTTTTTTTTTTTTCCACTTGGTAATTAGGAAAAGGTGGGATCCACATGTCATGGTCCTGTTGTCTTTGTGGTGACAATACAGGTTTTTCTTTCATTTTGCTGGATTTCTTATGTACAGTTTTTTCTTATATGCAGTGCTTATCTAATCAACCTTTTGTCAGCAGAATTTATTTCATCACTGTGGATTTATTAAGTGTAGGTGGTGATGAATGAGTTTTAATATGCTGAAATTGTAGCCACAGGTGACTTTTATCAGGGAAAGGCTTTGTGAGGGTTGGAAAGTGCAGATGAAATGCAAATCCTTTACAGAATACTGAAGAGATGGGAAATCTCCAAGTTCACAAACATTTTAAGAACACTTCTAAATTAAATTGATTAGGAGCCTTTGGGCCAGCTACTAATGATTTGATTAATTTCACCATAGCTATGTGAGTTTAAATTTGGTTGATTACACAAAATCAGGCATGAAAATATTGATTGTCTCATTTAAAATGCAGAAGGATATTTAATTTAAGACAATATTTTAATACACATACCTCAGCATTGCAAAAATTCTGCTTCCTGCTACTTTGTGTTCAGTGCTGTGGTTTAAGGCTGTCTTTGCACAGAGCCCTGACCTGAGGTCATCTGCTGCTGTAGAAATGGGGGAGTTTCAGGTCCCTGCCCCATTTGAGGTGAGGTGTTGGTGGGAAGAGCTTCTGTCCCTGCTCTGAGGCTGCAGCAGGCTCAGCCACAAGACAGAGGATGGAAGAAGTGTCATCTTCTAGGCCAGTAATATGGACAGAAAAGCTCATTTGGAACAGATGAACTTTAGAAGTAATGTACAAAGAGAGGAGGGGCCTCAGATGACTTGTGGCAGACATGAGACAGTGGATTAAAATTTCTGTAAAAATGTGTTCCAGCTATGTTTTGTCCCACATATCCCTTAATGTATTAACAGACAGATCTGCTTTTAAACTTAAGCTACATAAATCTTTATGTAAAATGTGACCCTGTTTGCTTTGAAATTTTACAATGACTCTGGTGTTGTCAGACTTGTTCCTCCTGGGTTTCAATCTAGGAATTAGCCCTTAACTGCCAAGACAGGGATTGACTTGAGAGCCAAGATGCCAGTGTGCTTAGGCAGTGAAATAATCCTGTTTAGCTTGGGAGCACAGAAGCACAGTTGTGTTCCTGCAAATGTTATGCAGAGGTTGAAATGCTGAATGGCTTTGAGATTATAGATTAGATTTCATTAAGACTGTAGAAGGGTTTTCTTCAAGTAACAGCACAAGATGTTCATTTTGCTGCTGTAATGTCGTATTAAACGTTGCAGTGGCTATGCCGGGGAGCAGTTTGGATTCTGATTTGGTATAGGTGTCCTTCTGGGTGGTTTTGAGAAATGTTTTAGGATGGTGAGGGCAAAGCAATAGATCTTTTGGAGCTTTAGTCTCTGCACATTGATAATATGTCCTTAGATGGGTTGCCTGCTGCTTCCTGGGTGTATTTTTCACAGGCCAGGTGTTCACGCTGCTTTAGCAATGCTCTGTGTGCTGTACAAGCTAATTTTGCAGTAGAATGCTTTACATAAAACAAGAATTACTTGCACTGATTTTAAATATGGTTTTGTATTATGGAGTTCATTGTAGTGAATCCTGTTCCATTAGTCTCACTTCCTTTTTAGTGTATGTGGCTTACCTGAAATTCAGTGCTTGTAAATGGCATTTCAGGAAGTCTGAATTGATCTAACACATGCTCACTTTGCCTACAGCTGAATTTTGATGAACTCTTCAGAACAATATGAAATGTTGTTTCTTTTTTTTATTAACAAAGCTTCCTTAAAATTTAATCTTTGAACAGTTTTGCACAGCTTATTAAAAATTGCTTTCACTTCAAGGAATCAGACTGAATAGTTTTGTTGTTGATTTTCATTTTTTTTTCTTTTTGTGACAAGGAACAGTGTCGTAGTATTTTCAGTTAAAGAGAAAAATCCATGACAAATATTTTTTAAAATGTTGTCTAATGCTCTCTTTAATCCTTGCTCCTAAGCAACCCTGACTCAGCAGATGTTGCATGTGGGTGTTTGCAGCTGGATCAGAATAGCCTCTGATGGACAGGCCTGAGTCTCTGTGTTGCTGTGCTAGCAGAGTGCTCTGCAGTCAGCTTGCACCCCTTGTCATGGTCACTTTTGGTGGCTTGTGGTCAGAGATTACCAAGATTTTGTAACACCATTGCAAGATGCAAAGTGTTACCTTAACAATTGCTGCTGAATTGCACTTTTAATGCTGTGCCTGTGCTGTGCCAGCCTGGAGCTCCCAATTCTTGCTGTAAGAGCTTGTGGATTGTTTGGGGATCTGTGGAAAATCAGCTTGAGTGCCCCAGAAGTGATAGCTGCCATATATCATCACTCTGGCTGAGTGCCATGTGCCATTGCCAGCTTGGTGTTGTTTTGAAAGAGAAATTGTTGCTGCTGCTTCTTTTCTGGTGCTTTTGTGCATTAGGGGTCCCCTGGAAGAGAACACAGAAGTGTTTGTTGGATGCTTTGCCAAAGGTTGATCTAATTGAGGGGGAAAAGTGCTGCAAAACCAGCAAAGCTGAGCCCTGAAGGGCATCAGAAAGCAGCTTTTCATGCTGGATGTGGTGAGAGAAGCAGGAGTATTGGATGGATGTGCTGTAGTAAATTAGTGTGGCTGAAGGGACAAGGCAGGAAGACAATTGAGTAGTTTCAAAGGTTAGGAAATGTGGGGTTTGTCGTAAGCCAGAACAATTTAATTTTGTGAAAGATGGATTTTACCTGACTGGATAACAAGGCAGGAAAGGCTGCATCTTGAACATGTTGTAGAAAAAAATTTTGGAAAAATGATTTTCTATTTGCCAGTAGCTCTCTATACCTGCAGCATATACTTCCAGAAGATGGCTTTTCCCCAGTTTATCCTCACTAATGACATAAATTGATAAAAATAATTTCAAAATGTAACTGCATTTATTTAAGGCCCTTGCTGGTCTGAATGTGTAAGTTTTTAAAGAAACAGTACCCTTCATGTTTCCTATGTCTTCACTTTCATGCCAAGGGACAGGATCCTGCAAACAAAACCTTCTTTCTTCAGTGCTCCCAGCAAACAAATTACCAGTCAGGCAAAACTGCACGTCCCCAGTGATGTGCTGCTGCAGGCAAGATAAAAGACATTAATAAAGATCTGCCCAAAACTCGAGGTAGTATGTGGGTAGAAGAGAAGAAATGAGAAAATTATTTTGATATAAATACTATCACTTTCACCCAAGGCTTTATAATATTAAAATGTCCGAAAACTTAGTTCAGCTTTTGAATTTAATTTCCATTCTTGATGCTTTGTTGACAAAGAGGAAAACTAGTGAAGTTCAGTAGGTTTCTTTTTTTTTTTTTGTAATACAGAATATTTTCATTGTCTGAAATGCTTTGTTCTGACAAAAATGACAATACTGATTTTCATTGGAAAGTAATATAGTTCTTAACATGTTTTCAAGAGAGATTTTTGATGTAAAAATGAGATAAGTGTATCCCTGTGAAGGGAACAATTCCCATCTTCTCTACAAGTATATTTTAGATATTGGAAACTTGTGATTAAATGTGATTCTATGCTTTAGAATGTCTCATCTGTTTTGTGGCTTTCTGTGATGTAGGTTTTTTTGAAACCACAAGACTTAATTCCTTATAGTAAACAGAAGATGGACTCCACAGATCTTCACAGTCTTTTAATGCAGTTGATCATCTTAACCCAACAGAAATTCCAGCAACCTTATTTTAGTGTCTTTTCTTGATATTAAAGCCTCACTTAAATCATAATTGTTCCATTATAAAATGAACATAGAAGCTATAGCATTGTTTATATTATCTTGTGCTGTACTTTGCACACCCATAATGGTAGTTTGGCTGATCTGGTTAATTTATTTTGGAGTGACTGGGTTCATTCTTTCAAAGAAAGAAGAAAAAGAATTATTTTTCTAGTACAGTATGTTTCTGTAGAAAATTTTTGAGGTGCATGCTTACATATAAATATCTACTAGTTTTCATGTATTTTGGAGTTGAATAGGGGCATCATACTTAAATGGAAAAGGTAAAATTAGGAGCCTTAATTTTATGATGAAATGTGCTGCTGGCACAACAGTTTCTGACACTCCTTTGTAAAGGAACTTTACATCCTGACATCCTGTGAAGAACAATAGTTTAGATTTAATGTTTGTCTGAGAAAGTTACAGGGAGCCATCATGTGCCTTTCTTCACCACTGTATGAAATGTAACAGCCTGGCTATGAGTGTTTTTTTCCTTTATAGGTGATTGATAATATTGCTGCAGCAAGAGGCATCATTTATGACTAGGATTTTCTGTTAATGCCATTTAAGACTCCCACTTTTATCCATTGGATTGCTAATGGCATTTTAAACTTTGATTTAACTAGATTAATATAACTGTTTTGAGCATTCATCTTAAGAATAAATGCTCAGTTATTTCTGTTCCAAGGCATGTATTGACACTAAGCAACCTTCTTTTAGCAACTTCAGATGGAAGAAATCTTAATACTAAGATTAATCTTAATTAATTAAGATTAATAAAAATCTCAAGTTTCTGTAGTTTCATTGAATGATTTTGTGTACTTTTGTCTCAGTCTAGACAGATAATTCATAGGACAACAGTTTAAATTATTGAAGTTATGTTTTGGCAGTAGCTAAATTGGTCTTAAAGAATGACCAAACTCATTGGTATGCTGCTCGCTGCTTCCGGGGGGATTTTCTCTTACATGTTTGATCTTGGATTAGAAGCAATGGATTTTCTGCCTTTTTTTTTTTTTTCCTCTCCCAAGACAGGCACACAAGTGCCTTTTGTCTGCTGGATGCATTTATGGTGACTTGAGCATATTTAGTCTCAAGTTTCACTTTTCAGATGTGCACTCTGAGTGCACACAGCCTCTTAGCAGTGTTTTGGTCAGTCACATTTCTGCTTCGTGTGAAAAATGGCTCTGTAATGAATAATTCTGTGAAACTCTGAAGAAAAAAAGTTATAAAAGCTTTCCTTATGTATGTGTTCTCTCCATCTCTGAAAGCTTCCAGTCTCTAGTAATCCCAACCAGTACCTACTCAGTCCTATTTCAAGTTATTCTTTTGTACTTCATTTTTTTTAGCAGTCATCTCTGTGTTCATAGCAGTGATCTTACAAGCACTTTCAGTCCTCCCTAGGGTCATGATTTTGCCCTTCCTTCCCAGGCATGTGCACTTGAATACTTTAGAAGTCCATTGCCATTCAAAATGTGAATGTTGGCATTGCCATGTCAAGCCTTTTTTAATATATTCATGTAAGAATTAAAATTAGAAGATAAAGAACTAGAAAAAAATTCAGTGGATTTTTTAACCCTAACAAACTTGTTACCTTTTTTATTGGACACTTGTTTTTGTTACATCTGGTCTCAGTATGGTGTGTGTGACAGTGTTTAAACTTCTTAAGGGGAAAAGGTTTCTTAATCTCAGTGGAAGAATTAATCTCTTCAGTGAAAGGTTTTTCTCCAGTAAATGCCTTTAGGTCTCCAAATAACCTTTGTTTTTAACCAACCACTAAAATGACCAAAGGATTAGTAGAGTAAATACTCACAGCTTTAGTGTTGATTTTCATTAAAAGAAAATATCTGTAATTTTTTTCAGGACTGGCTAGATAAAAGTTATGTTTTCTTTGTGATGGATTATTTGATAAAAAAGCAAAAATTCCTCTTCTGTGACTAGAAATTATTATGCAGGCTTTTTGAATATATTGAAACATGACAGGTGTACTCCTGTTAATTTTTTTTTCATGAAGAAAGAGCAGTGGTTCAAAGCAGAAACATTCTCTTGCATATTTAAAAGCTGGATTTTGGTTCGGGTGTGTTTCTGGGTTAAATGCAGTTCAGTTTCCTCCAGGCTCTGGGTCCTGCCATCTGTCCAAGTGCAGCTTTAGTGTATGGTTTGCACTTGAACTGTTTGCAACTTGAACTTCATGTGGGAGGCAGAGAGGTGTGGATGTGAAATAGTTCATATTTCATTCCAAGGAGGTCAGCTGCTGCTTTGAACGGGGCAGGTGAGCTTGCAAACTGCCCTGGCTGCCCGGAGGGTCTGGCTGGCTTGCAGGACGTTCCACATACTGTAAGCAGGTTTTTTCTGGAAAACTCTGACTTTGGAAAGTTCTCCATCTGATGACACCTGTTAGCAGTGGAGTGTAATCTCTTGCTGGTTGTCACTTTCCCTTTTGTTTGCTCTGTCTCTTCTGTCACTTGGGTGGGTGTCTGCTGGTTATGGTTGCTCTCCTGATGAGTGGTGGTTGTAGGGTTATGAGTAATTGTTTCTCTGCTCCGTTTGTGGTTTATTTGAATATGTCAAGTTAAAGAAAAGGGCATTAACCAAAGCAACTTTATGCTTATGGTAAGGTGCAATAAAGTCCTAAATCTAAAATAATCTATTCACGTAGTATTTATAGCATTGTTTGAGAGACAGTATGGTATTTATTTGTCTGCATGTATCATTATTGATGGTGACCTTGTATTTAAACTGTGTGTATCACTTTTGGGTACAGACTGGCATAGTTCTTGTATTTATAATGTACAAAACATTCAAAAATCACACCTGTTTACAAAATGTATCATTTTAATGTACATTTTAATCTGCCTTAGCTAGCAGCTGATCATCTAAATGAACACTTTTGAAATAAAAGTTTTAATTCTGAAAAGTAGCGATACTGTCTAAATTGCCTACTGCTGGAAAATTCTTCTGGTGCTAAAGTTTAGCTCTAATCAATGTCCCTCCCTTTAGTCAAAATGGAAGAATTACTTTATCTGCTATTCATAAAGGGAAAGGGAAATAATATATAGAACTTTTCTTTGAGTGTGTCTGATCTGTTTTATTTAATTTGCTGTTAACAGAAGAGACCTAATTTTGAAAAGAGAAGTGTCCCTTTCTTCATGGTTACTAAATAGTTTGTTACTTTCTGCACTAAAAACAAGTGAAAGAAATCACACCCCACCCCAAAACAACTGAAAGATGTGTCTATTTTTGCCTTATTTGAACAGAAACTCCCCCCACCTGAACTCAAAAACCCCCTTGCACTATAGAACTCAGCAATCAAAAACCTCCTATGTGTACATTCCACTCTTTTATGCTAGAGATGTTCTGCCTGTGTTCCTGTGTGCAGATTGGTAAAACATTTCCCAATATTCCATTGCCATTGGACATCTGAGATGTCTCTGATTCAGGTTCACTTGGATGCAAAATCAGTCATATCTTGGAAAATAATCACACAGTGGTGGAGACTGTGCTGGAAAAACAGTCTTGTGTTCGTTGTATGGGCAGATCAGTTTTGCATCTGAAAGTGATCTGTTTTAATGAGCTGCACTTTAAGCTTAGTAATGTTGTCAAGGACATCTTGTAATAATGAGAAGTGTTGGGTTATATTTGCATTAATGTCCTGTCCTGGAGAATGAAAGTTGAAGCAACTGTTACATTTTCATGTCATCTTCAGAGGTATTATAGAGGTATCCTGCAGGACCAGGGAGGGCTGTCCAGGGAAACAGCTCAGTTTTTCAAGCAGTGTGTTCTACAGCTTGGTGACTTCCAATCCCATAAACAAACTCACACTGAAATCCAGACAGCAGTGTGATTCCTGCAGATAATAGCAAATTTAACAAATGAAGATAACAGTGCATGTTTAAATGTCCATGTCTGTCACAGAAAGCCTTCAGCTATAACTAGTGCTGTTCTGTCTTGTCACAGTATTATGTGTATATTTATCTGACCTTCCTATGGCATTACTGAAACTTGAGCATCTTGCTAATCTCCTTCCATTTTCCCAAGCTATGCTGTCACATCCAGCTCCATCATGTTGGATTCCAAACATTTTCAGCATGCAACTATCCTGTTCCAAATTCCTGGATTCTGCTTTCATTCTTCTGCTCCAGCTCACCTGTTACAGGGTGGTTGAATCCAAGCTGACAGCTGGGTAGGTGGAGGTGGATTAACCAAGGATCCGGGAGGAAACTTAGTTTGAAGTGAAGATGTTAAATCTTCAGATGGTCTCATTTTGCTTCTGTTATCCCAAAGAGCACAGAGGTCATGTATCAACAAGTCAGCAAGTCCCTTGGAAGCCCAGCTGGACGAGGAGCAAAGCTGTGTTTGCTGTTGCCTAAATTGATGTGACTTGAGTGAGTCACAGCAATGTGGGAGTGAAGCGGAACACGAGAGCTGAAGCAGAGGAGTTTGCAGGCTTTGCAAAGCTGCTCTCTCCTGGCTGGAGCAGCATCTTTGCCTTTGTCTGGGTTCCTCTTTGCTCTCACAGCTAGGTTTTCTCCTCTCTTGTTCTCTCCCAGTAATTAGAGCGCCAATGTGACTCTGCTCAGTTCTGATTTCAGATAATTAGAGCTCAGCCCATACAGCAAAGTACACGCTTGTCTGTGTTGGGCTTTGCTCAGGGCCTTTGCCAGGACATCGCTGCTCTGTCATTGGCACCCGGAAATCCTTCTCATTTGTGCTCTGCAGTGGGGTGTGGCAGAGGCTTGGGCTGCTGGGGAGTCGTTCTGTGATGCTGCTGGCTCTGTGCAGGGGGAGCAGCCATCCCTGTGCTGCCCATGCTGCAGGGGGAACGGGCAGCCAGGCTGGAGAACAGCAATGGCCTTGTTCTCCAGCCAGCTAACTGGATTAGGAGACTGATGCAGAACTCAGGAGCAGAGGGAGGGAGGAGGGTAAATGAACTGAATCACATTGCTGGAATTTACTGTGAAAAAGAATTTGTGCGTTCAACACCAGAAGGCTAAGGCTCAATAATTTTGTTTAATTTTACTTCTGCCCTTTGGATTCTGTAGGCTTTCATCAGATTAGAGCCCTGAAGTAAAAGCTTAGTCACACTGTGCCTTGTGTGTTGTTCTAGGGTGTTGATAAAAAACAATTATAAATAGGCTACTTATCTACAAATTCTATATTTAGTTATTTTACATCCAGGTGCCTCATACAATGACTGAAAATTCTGAATAACTTAACTATTTATTGAATGCAATTATTTAAAATACTTGGTAATCTTCAAATAGGTCTGTTCCTGTTAATAAATCAGTCTTTGATTAGTGACATCTGCACACCCTGTCTCCTCAAGCAAAACAAAAATATCCCTGAATGGACATTTATTTCAAGATCCAGCAAAATCTTGTCATATTTTAGAAATTTCTCCCCAGCAACTGCTTTTTGAACAGCAAGGTGTTGGTAGTTTGTTTATATTTCAACTTCAGTGAAAGACTCAAACAGAAGGTGTGTTTGTGCATGTTGTTGCTTGTTCCAGGATATGAGCCGGAACAGAGGTTCACAGAAATTTGATGAGAAGCACTGAGGAAAGAACAGTCTTCTGTGACAGTGTTTGTGTAAAACTCCTGGGTTCAAGGTTGCTGTAACTGTTGGTTTTCCTGCAGAGATTTATTATTCACAGAACAGTTTTTATTTCAGTGTTTACAGAAAGTGTTGGGGCAAGTGTTCATCTTATCTTAAGCTACCAACTGCATTTTGCTTTGAGTTCAGTACTGACCCTACTGAATAAATATCTGGTTAAATACCCTGCCTTCCTCCCTTCCTAATCTGACTGCTGTATCCTGTGCTTTTGGATAGTGTATGTTTGTCTCAGCAGAGATTTCCCACATGCCCCCAGAATTAATCTTGTCTTCTTTTCAGATTTTCAGTATATGCTGTTCAAAGACCTCCAGAGCTTCAGCTCTCAAGGATTTTAGTGTCATGAAAGTATTGAGTTCCTTTGAGGTTGCCTTTGAATCTCTAGCCACCAACACTGCTTTCAGTATAAGGTTTGAAATTTAGAATCAGTGTTCCAAGTGAGTGAAGAAATGCTTTGGTAAACTGCAGAAATCTACTCAGTTCCAGTTCTAAATGTCTGTAGATATATGGGGAGGCAGGAGCAGCTCAGGCATGACTGATGTTAGTGCATGGCTTTTATAAAAAATTGTTTTAACAGTTGCTTATATGGGATTATGTTATTGCATTTTCCTGGCCACACTTTGTGCAATATGCAGCAAGCCTTTGTTCCAGTGGTTGCAGTCACATTCTGCCTGGTCTGAGTTACTCTCATGATCCTCCTGAAGTATTACTGTGCAACTTTGCTATTTTATAACTTATTTCAGAGGCTCTTGTAAAATCTTCCAGGCAAATAAGATATTATTTGCAGCATGACTTATGATGTTGCTCATGATGAAAATCATGTTTTGTATTTCTCGTGATGTGTGCATTTCTTCCTGCATATTATCATTCTGTCTTGTGTGGGAAAAATTGTAATTTTATCATCTCCAGAAAATGAAACTGCCAAACTTCAGCATGAGTAAAATACACTGTGCTTGGAAGAACACGTCAAAGCAAAGCTTTGATTAATGTAAATTTTGCTTTGTTTAGAGATCCAGAAAATGATTATACCATGGGACACATTCTGCAGAGAGCTGGGGAAACATGGCTGAAAGAATATGCAGAGGTTTGTGGGAAGGTGTGATGAGCAAGCAGGCATTCAAATAGATGTCCTTGTGTTTCAGCTGTCTTATGTTGTTTCTGATATTTGTGCATTAGTGCCTGAGTATGATCTTGGGTTTAATTCCTACACCAAACTTCCAAATTCTGTTTTAAATTCATATAGTTTAACTTTGTAGTTCAATGTTACAGTGGAAAATTATAGTCAGAGATACCTTCTTTCTGTGTCAGTGATTGTCTAAGATTGGAGAATCACTAGATGTTTGTCTTTGGAGGGATTGTGAGGTATCAGCTGACACATTTTGGAGTCAGTTATCCACTTAATTTGTTAATGTTATTTCATACCTAATTTTATGCCTTCTTTCTTCCTTCACTGAAGCTTTTTCTGCTTCAGAAATTGTTGATGGGAATTTGACATTTAGGAACAGTTTTAAATTGAAGGCATAGGTTGGAAATGACAAAAAATTTATTGAAGTTACAGTTTAAATTCACCTGCCCTTATGTTTTTATCAGTACAGAGTTAATTGCCCAGATCCAGGTACAGTACATGAGGAAGGGGGTTTGTAGTTGTTTTTACATAACTGTGCCCATGTCCCACTGCAGCATTGAGGATGCTTTGGCAGTGGGAGGTGAGGTGGAGAAGTTTGCTGGAGTCACCTACAGAGCACTGGGTACAAATCACTTCTGTTTTGAACTGTTTTTCCCACTTTGCTTCAGTTGTAATAAATGGTTATTAAAAAGCTGCAGAATGTTATGTGGAGGCATTTCCTTTGTTTAATTTTATTTCCACCAAACACCTGCTGGTTTCATGCAAAGCTTTCTCTTTACTGTGTTGGAGAGCTGGTGAATAAGGACCCCACATTTACCATTCTTTTTGTGACACTACATACTCTCAATGCATTTCTTCTTTCCTCTCTGCTTTCCATGCTGTTAAGTCCAATCTAAAAGCTGATTCTTGTACAGAAGCCATTCTGCAAATTTTCTCATCCTTTTCACTCTCTGCCTTTCCCAGTTCTTTGCTGACCCCAGGTAATGTGTGGGAAGGCTGCTGCCTTTGTCAGAAGGTGCCATAGAATATCCTGAGCTGGGAGTGACCCCTAAGGACCATCAAATCCATCTCCTGGGTAGTATGGGCTTAGGAACTTTGAGGCAGAGTGTAAACTAGTCCAAGCTAGCTAGTCCTAGCTATGATGTTGCACAGATCAACCAAAGATTAAAAAAGGTAGTGTTTTTCATTGTTTTCATTGATAAAGTGAATTTTCTGTTTGTACTGGATTTTGTTGGGTTTTTTTCCCCCCCTTTAAAATGGGAATGTATTCTAATATTTTCCTTATTGTGTAGTTTTTGTGAATACCAGAAGGTGGCATTACTGGTTTTCCTAAAAGCTTTCTGATTGCCAGAAATGTGCATGATGCTACTGTGCTGATTTTAGAGCTGTCTGTGTAATTTTGATCTAAGGGGAGCTGGATTAGCTTAGACCTTAGCATTTAAAAGAGTTATTTAAAGATGTACTCATCTGCTCTTTTTTTTTGCTTTTTTTTTTTTCCCCCCAACTGCAAAACTCAAGTAGTTTACCTGAAAATGCAGGAGGGAATGCAGTATGTGTGCAGTGAAGTTCTTTCCTAAGCTGTTTTACAGAATCCCAGTTTCCCATGAACCCATTGTTTAAATAGTTTTAATAGCCTTATCAATTTGCAAAATGAGACAAATTCCTGTTTATTTTAAGCTCTTTAGCAAGTGATATCAGAGAATAAATTACTGGTATGGTAACATATAAATGATAGTTTTGTGATGGCACCTCTAGCCACAGGCAGATTTTAAAGTGTACCAACATGATGTTAGAAGCAGTATATGTAAAGAATATGCAAAAAAACCCCAACAAACCAATGAGCCTTTTAATGACAATCTTTTTTCAGATAATATGTATCTTGTTTGAGCTGGGGGTTTAGTCTTTGTGTGGTGTTGTCCTGCATTTATTGCCAAGCTGATATAAGAAGGTTAGATACCATCTCATTTGATGCTTTCCTTATTAATCTGTCTCTGGGGGAGTCATCTCCACTATGGTGTTGATCAAAAAGTAGTTCAGTGCACTTTAAATGGAGATACTGGTTCCATTCAAAGTTCTGGAAGGACTCCTGGAGCGAGTGCACTGGGTGTGATGGGCAAGGTTTTGGTAGTGGGGTGTCAGTGCAGGGGTGCCCTGTGCCAGACACAGCTGGGGTTGATTTTACATTAAACCCCCTTTTGGTCAGAATACTTAAATTAGTGTAGGACAACCCTGAAACTTTTGAAGGAATGAGATGCTTGGGATTCTTTTCGCTTTCCTTCAGCTCCCTCTGGCAGACAGAGCCCTGAATTACAACTGCTTTACTTGGAGATATTTCAGGGAAGGGCTTGTCCCAGCTCAGTTAGCACGATTGCTTGGTGTTCTCTATGTGTGCTTCAAAAAGATATCTTCAGCTGTAGAAAAGTACATTACTGCAGCTGCAGAAGGAGCTGAAATACAGACATTTCTTGGTTTAGCTGACTCTTGCACTGTGTCTTTGTGCATCACAGCTGTGCAATGCTATCACCCCAAGGACCTCGACTCCATGCACATCTATTGATTTTTAATTTTTTTTTTCTCTAATGTGGCCTCTCCTGAGCCTGCTGTGATTCACTAGAGCAGCACAGATGAGAAGGATGTGGCTGTTTTGCATAGGAGCCTGGAGTTATTTGCAGAATTTAGAGCCTTTTTTCCCTGACCAAATGGGGTGGGTGGAATGAAGTGGTGCAGCTGTGCTGGTGGTGGCTGTCACTGGGCTGAGCCTCCCACCCACCTCTCTGCAGTCTTTTCCTCCTCTGAGCTTCATTGATTTATTTTCAGTTCTGGGTTTCTGAAGGGGGGTTTGCCAGGTGAAGGAATGTGCCCGCATGTGCAGAGCTATAAAAATGTAGAAAATTGTCAGGAGTGTGTGGAGTAAAATGACCTCTAGAAGCTGCTACATGGACATTGGTGAAGTTACTGAACTGCAATTTTGAATAGGAGTCAGATGTCTGAAGTTTTATGAAAGAAAAGTTTATAATCAGAAGACTTTAAAGTATTTGATTTAAATAGTTCATAGTTTTTAAAAATGCAAGGAAGATTGCCATTCTTCCATGGGCCTTTCTAAAATCAGCTTGTACTTTTCTTCCTATGTACAATTATTTTATGCAAAGCAGCGTGTCCTCATTTGATCCTAAATTTTCCAGATTGCCACTAAATAGGAGTATTGCAATTGCAGAGTTCTTCCAGTCTGCTAAGTGAATATCTTAAAACTTTAAATCTGCTCTTGGAAATTAATTAATAGTTTGTGTATTTGCCCACCATAAGTAATTTGAAATAACTAACTGGTATCTTTCAAAACTTTGCCTAGGAAATGTGGAATTTTCCTTAAATTTATGTCCTCAAAGCTCCTAAAGATGAAAGCAGTTTGTAATTTTCTGTCTGTAATTTAATTATTACACAGGATTTTTGACATTTAGTGATTAGAAGTAGAACATAGTGATGTATTTCAGAGAAATGGAACCTGTTCATAGGAAGAATTGTTTTTGTAATTGTGTTTCTTTGTCTTCTGGAAAAATATAAATATAAGCAAGGTTTGCATTTTGAAACTTTCAAGTGTTTTTTAAATGTTGATGACCACTAAGATGGGGCTAATTCTGTGGCATGAGCAAACTCATTGATTGTACAATGAAAATTTAATACAAGACTCTCTTTTTCCTGTGCTGCCTTCTTCAACTGTTCTGGTTTTGGTACTAATTCCACCCGTTCTCATGACATTTATTTGAAAATGTGGTCCTGAAACTCTTTTTCTAGTGTAGAGAAATTGTACTTTTGTTTTTCTCTCACCGAATGTGAGAAATTAACTCTAGCGATAAACAATTAACATGAGTGGCAAATTTGAAACTGAACATTTTGCTGCTTAAGATTTTCACATGTCCCTGTGTGAAGGCAAGCTGAAATTAAAGGTCAAATTGCTATTTCATGAAAATTTGTGTCTAATGTGCTTCAGAGTATCTGAAGGCAGGTAATTAAGTTGATTGGATCTGGGTGAGTCCTTGGAGGAATCCTGGGCAGCAAGGTGCAGCAGCTGCAAGGCTCCTGTGAGATGCATCCTGCAGTTTTTGTGGCTCCCAGGCTGCACACAATGATTTCTGGCAACCTGGACTTGAAACATCAGCATCTTTCTTGAAACCCTTTCAATCTCATTCTCTGTCAGTCTCTCTGAAGGATTCTGGCCTTTGGATAGAGGTGTCAGGAGTGTCCACACTGGAGATTTTGTGGGTTGGAGACATTGGGGGTGACAATGCAGTAGGAATTTCTGTGTTCAGGAAAAGTTCACATTTTTGGCTTTTAATGAAACTGAGCCATTACAGAAGCACACGAGAGCAGAGATCAAGGGCCCTGTTCCTGCCTCCCCACACCTGCCCTTCTCTTTTCATCAGGGGCACTCTGTGTAGGTGTGCAGGACCACAAAAACACTCCAGAGGATAAAGATAGTAAGGTTTAGAGAGTGCAAGAGGACTGACACATTCCTTATACATAATGCTAGAATGAAAGAAAAAGCCCATAGACTTTCACTTTAAGAATATTTCCAAGAAACTTTACTCAACACACAACTTCTGTAGTTTGCACTTTGCTGTATTGTGGTGCAGGAAATAATGAAGTTGTTCGTGGCTGGTGCTCACTCCTGGCTTCTGTTCCATTACTAAATTGTTTAATATATTTGCAGCATTTGAGTCTGATGTGTAAATGTGTTTAGGCATACTTTTCTAAAATAAATTGAGCAGCCGACAGACTATAACAGCTGTGGAGAAGTTGTTTAGAAATAAATTCTTTGTAGTTCACAGTTTGACCTAATAAAAATAACTGTTGCTTCAGACAATTATCTTCAGCAGGGTCAGTCTGGCTGCTGTGACTGTGCATTCAGTTTTCTGTGTTGATTTATTAAATATAATCACCTGGGGAAGATGAGCCAAGTTCTCTGAATAAATTGGTGCTAATTCAAACGCATTTCTTCTTAGCAGTGTGCTGTCAGTAGAGTACATGGACTTAGATCAAAAATTGGAAACTTTCATTAGCTCACTTTGGTTTTACCTCCTACTAAGTATTTCAAGACCTTATTTTACCTAATAACTTTTGTGTAACAGTAATTTACCCAAGCAAAGCTGTTTTTTTATTTTTTTATATTATAACCTGTAACTTGTAATTAAGTTAATAGTGCATCTTGACAAATCTTACCTCAATTTTAGAAAAATCTCTCTGCAAGAATACACACAAGAAAATGCAAGCTCTCCATAAGTGGCATAAAATAAAACCTACTTTCATAAGAAACATATATTTCAGAATATTTGAAATATTTCTGAGACTGTGTGTAGTTACAAAATGTACCTGAGACAGGCTTTAATATTTTAATAAATTAATGCTTCCAAATATTAAAAATGTGAATATTGCAGGGACTGACTTTGTGCATTTCTTGTCTCCCTTTTCCTGCAAGCTTTTGAGAACTTGACTTAAGATTTAAGCAAAATTATTTTACTTAAATAATTTTAAAAATAATTGATTGTGACCTTATAGAAGATGATGGGTTTTTTAATGTTTCCTGTTGCTGAATAATTTCAGAAGTTTCAAACTTAGACTATCAGATATTTTTTCCTTCATTTATGAATTATGCAAAGACCAGGATTCTGGATGTTTGAGTAATGTGTGAAGTGGAGAAATTAATTTCTCAACATGATTCCTTCTCAGCCTCTTTGGTTTGCTGAAGAACATGCACATACTTTGGTAGTCTCAAAATCATTGAATTTGAATCTCTCCTGTGTGAGGTGTGTGGAAGGGAAGGGGAAGTGGCTGTGTCAGATGCAGGGTAATGTGTATTTGTCAAATATATATAAAAATAATTTATGTCTGTATATACTGTGTGTGTGTATGTATGTGTGTATATATAGACACATACTATATACACCATCCCATATATATTGTATGCACATGTATATTTGTGTATAATAATTTTCACTGAAATGATGCATCCTAAAATGTTACTGCAGCATTTTCCTCATTTATGTAGGAAAAGTGCTGAGTGAGTGGATAGAAAACTGTAGCACTTGTTAAACACAGGACATACCCTGGCTACTTAACTTAATATTTAAAGATTTGGGGATTTTTTTAATTTTTTTTTTTTTTCCTATTTGAGAAAGGGCCCCACATATTGCTATAGAGACAGGAACCTGCACTGCTTTCAGCATTTTGACAGCAGGAGGGGTTGGCTGCAAATCCAGTTTATCTCACTTCCTTATGCTTTGCAATTTATGATTTCTCCTTGTTCCACAAGCAGTCAGCCCAATTTAAAAGAATTAATTGTATTTGATAGTAACTACTTTGTAAGCATCTCTGATCCATTTATGAGGTCACGTGCACCTTGATATCTACAGGATAACTGCTTCTAAAAGCTGCTGTAACTTGTAGCTAATGTCTGTGGATTTTTTACCCCCAATTGTAAAAAAATTGGAGACAGCATAACAAGTCAAAGTACAGACATAATTGTCAGAACTGTCTTTAGCAGTTTTAAAGCTAATTTTAAAATGAAATTTTAAAAAAGTTAATCTCAAGACTATTTCTTAGTAAGACCTTTGTTTCTAGAAAAGTTGCCATTTCAGTAAAAGCATTTCCAGGTGCATATTGCCAATCTTTTTCAGTAGTTCAGTGTTTGGGGAATATTACAGTGTTGCTCTGAGAGGACTGCAAATGTGACTGCAGTGATTTCCTTTGGCTTCCTCCTTAGGCAAAGATTTGTTTTCCCTTCATGTGAATTTTGGTGTGAATATATGGTCAAGGAAATTGTATTAATTAACTGACTCATATATAGGACACTACTGTCAACGCCATCTTTTAATTATTCTCTTCCAGTAATTGGAACAGCTGCAGTTTAATAGACTGAAAAGCCAGAGGTAGAGGCATGAGAAGCACCCATGTGAAGTGGAAAGAGCTGAATAAAGAAGCCATTTAAATTATCACAGTTTTTTAGGTAACCTGTAGAGAAATGTTACACATCCTTATTTGCTCCTCTTCAGTTTCTAGACTTGTGCTTTTGCAGCCATATTTAAATTGCTGAAATGATTTTCATATTGAAATGATTACTGCATTTGGGAATATTTTACTGGATTTTGGAGGTTCTGCTTTATTTTTTTCTGTATCAAAATGCTCTTGTGTAGTGTAGGATGCATCAGCTCAGCAGGCTGGTGGTTTGAAGATATAGAGAAGATGAGAGCAATTCCTCCCTGTGTGAAACTGATTTTCAGCCTTCAGTTTGGAGTGAGCTCTGCTAGTGATAATATCATAAACCAGGGATTTTATCGTGTAACAAATGTGCATTTTAAAATTAAAACATGCTTTTATATCAACGAATTTTTAGAACACAGGTGTGGAGGAAAAGAATCTCAGAAGTTTGAATATGTTTACTGGCCTTATCACTACCATTTTAGGGTTTTTTTTTGTTGAGTCTGGCATCTTGTATTATATAAACACTGTATGATTAGGAAATATTTTGTGACACAAATATTAAGACCTTTCTGTTGCCTACATGTCTAGATGAAAATGGGAGATGTACATCATACTGTCACTGTAGCTTTGACTGTTTTTCTTTCTGGAAAGCTTAAGAAGCCTGAGGTTCTGGAAGTGAGAAGACTTCTCAGGTCAAGCTAGAAAGGGTTTGGAAGACTTGAGAAAGTTCTCATATACATAACCCTACTTTTCATCTAGTGCTTTCGGTTCCTCTGTCACCTAAGAGATGAATAAAAAGGAGAGAGGTAAGTAGCCTGTTAAAGTGGAACAGCATTTTTCTAACCACAGTAAATCACTTGACTGAGCAACTATTTTTTTCAGTTTTGTTTCTAACAGTTTAAGAACTGAGGAAAAGCAGTTAAGGTCATTATCTGCACAAACCAATAAAATCCAGCAACATCTCTAGAAGTTGACTTTTGTTCTGCTTAGTTTCTGTATAAAAGTTCAGCTGGTATTCAAAGGCTAAGAATAAATACTTTCAGACTAGTAGAGTTTTTTATTGCCTGGGCTCTGATGCAGCTTTCTGCCTATACCTTTTTCTTCCTTTTGAGAAACTGTGAAGGGAATTCATATGGGAAATGCAGAGAAGGATTGAAAGTTTTGTTGGATACAGATCCCCAGAAATGTGAACTCGGTGGGCTGTAAGAGGGCAGTGTGTTGACAGCTGGCATGTGTGACAATGTGGTAGCAGCTTAGCATTCCAGTTGCACAAAGGAAGGAAGAGGATATCCCCAGAGAAGGAGGAGAGTCACAAGGGAGGTGGTTTTAGCTGCTCTGAAGATCAGGGAGAGCTTGCAAGAGAAAAGATGCTGTGGTCAGTGCCCTGGCAAGGGGGCTCTGGGTGTGATTTGGTTGTGCTTGCTGAGTGTGATGCTGTGTGCCTGCTCTTCTCCTTTGGGGCCAAAGTTTGCTTGTTGGTCAATAGTGAAGCAGGATGGAGATGCAGGGATGGAGGAGGAGGGTTAGGAAATGCTTTCCCCTCTTAGCACAAGCACTTCTCAGTGTTTCTTCTCTTTGTGGATCAGAGCTGCACTGCTCTTCAGCCCCAGTCAGTGCCTTCTGGCCTTGCTTAACATCTCAGATCTGTAAAATGGTACCTTGGGATCTTGCCTTTGGCGACATTATTTACTTTATTCCTTCTTATGCCACCTGTTCCTTTCCTTTTTGGATGAGTTTTGTGCAGAAGTTTGTGATACTCTGTCAGTTACTTTGTGCTCAGTGCAGCTTTGGAAACACAAGCATGGAGATAGTTGCTTAAAACCCAAACACTTTATCATCTTTTCTACTCAGAATTAAGGGTGTGTGGGAGACTTGGATAATAAATAGAATATAACTTCAAGCAAGTTATAAATAGTCGATGTTTTTAATTTTGAATGTGAACTTACTTGTGAGAAAACTACAGAAAACAAGCTCCTTGAATGGTCCCAAAATGATGTTTAATCTGTGCAGTTATCGTGGGATTTTCAGCATTTAGGAGTTTTAAACTTAAAGCACATCTCCAGTTTGTGTTCCAAGTTGGTTTGTTTTTAGAGCACTTGTCTGGGAATAACTGTTTTCTTATCAAGGAGGATTCTGCACAGAGCTGTAATGCTGATTTTGGCCCTCAGAATCCTTCATTTGAGGATGAGTGGCAAAGCTATGTAATATGAGAACAGAAAAATGTATATTCAGTGGGTGCAGTGCACTCCAGGACATCAGATTACTTTTCCCATATTTTTAAATGTGCAGCTAAGCTGTTATTTGGAAGTCTTAATTAAAATATCAGAATTATATACTGTGATTTTCTGTCCTCTTAGGAATAGTTTGTATAAAGCATATAATACATAATAATAGTATTTTCCTTGTGAATATGCAACCAGTCTGTGACTGTCAGGAAGAAAATGGGATTTGATTTATGTTTTTTCTCCTTATGTGCAGATAGGTGATTCATTTCTCACATGGTTGTTCTTTAGCAAGTGACAAGCATTTGCCTATTTTTAGAGTACCTGGCACTGCTACTTTCTTAAATTCTGGATTTTGTGCATGGACTGTTTGGTGGAATAGTTGGTGCTGGACTTTGGGAGGGGATTTGGTTGGCAGTGCTTGGTATTCCCGTGCTTTCAAAAAGATGTTTACTGTTTTTTCTGCAAAGGTTTTATTTATGTTGTTTGTAGAGTAAGTGGAAAAGTAAATGGGACCGGGAGCACACAGAGGAGAGCAGGTATTTGAGGACTCACGTTGCCCTCTAGGGTGAATGATCTTGTTGGGGTCAAAAGTGAGAAGTAACTCTGATTTCTGTGCCTGTGTGGATTCACTTCAATGTCAGTCAATGCTTGGGAATGACTTTGTGGCTTTGGATTTTATTTTACTGTTCAAAAGGCTGTTTCAGGAGTTACTTCTGAAAAAGGGGTCCATTGATTGTCTTTAGCCTCATTGGGTTTTTTTAAATTAGTCATGCTGCTCTTGATAAATAAAACATGTGTAGGAAGATCTCCTTGGGGTGCAGAGCAGTGAGACAGAGACTTTACAAGCAGTTCCCAGCTGGCTGCACTCGGTGTGAGGAAGGGAGTAACTGCATTTGCTAAATGTATTTTAAGACACTTTCTGTATAATGGTGAATGTAAAAGCAAAGTTGAAGGTCTGAATGCAAATTCATGATTGTGATTATAATAGCTGCTCTATCTAACATCTTCCAACCTGATTTCTGCACCTCCAGTGCAGGACTGGCACAATGTCGTGGGTCCAGTGTTGTGTGCATGTGAGAGACTGGACACAGCATTGACCAAGTGTGATTGTTGGCATGTAAATACTTGAATTCTTTTGCTAAAGGTATGACTCTGCCAAAACTGCATAGATTTTTTCGCAGGACTAGTGTTTCTTAATAGTCACAGCATATAAACACTGTTCAGCATCCCAGCAGCAATTCCTGTGAAATTTGTTGCCTGGGTTAATGCTGCTCATTTGTAATTTAGAATTTCAGAGAAGTGGGAGAGAAGCTCTTGATTGTCAAGGGGTGCATTTGGTTTTGAGTGAGGCTGTCCTGTGTTAATTTAATTCCTTGCTTTTGGTTTTGGTAACAGTTTCAAATGCCTAAAACTATTTTGGGCAAATATTTTCAGTAATGGTGATCAGAAGCAGCAGTTACTCCCTGGTGATTTCATTCAGAAATTGAATTTAGCATTGTGAAAAACATTTTGTAACAGTGAAAGTTAAAATGTTTTACTGTTACAAAATACCTATCAGAGTGTTGTTAAATGTTACTAGAATGAATAAAATTATATAAATTTACAGAAATAGCTCTTGGTTCAATTCTTTATTGCTAAGTAGCATGACAGGGTATTGGCTTTTTAATGAGAGGATTAAGCTGTCCTGATGAATAGAAAAATTGTCATGCTGTACACAGACTATTCTGCAGTCTGTAGACTAAATATCTTAGTGTTGATTTGGTCTGCTGTGGCAATACATTAGAGGTGATGTATTTTTTTGATGTATTTTTTTTCCTGTAAGATAATCAGTAGAGCTGAATCTCTGCCTTCTTTTCCCTAGAAACCTGCTCTGCTAATGCATAAGATGCTATTAAATTCCCCATTCCCTTTTTAATAGCTTGCCTTCCCTGCTGCCCGCTGTCGTCAGCCCCGGGAGGTCACCAGGCAGAGCCCAGAGCTGCAGAGTGGTCCCTGATGGGGACCTGTGACCATCTGCTTCGTCAGTTCTGGAGGCAATTTGGGAGCTGCTGGGGGGGGCGTTGAGAATTAGATTGTTGATAGCGTTCCTACAAAGACTGCTATTAACAGCCTGCTAGTCTCTGCTTCTCTACTGCAGAAGACAGAGTGATATTTGTGTTCCCATATCATGTTGTAAAATGCATGAGATTTTGCTCTTCCTCCTTGGAAATGAGAATAGGAAAATGAGAGCATCCTGAAGCAGAAGCTATTAGAAGAGCATGCAGAAACCTGCAGCGATTTCTGCTTTATTTTGTCTTCCTAGCTATGGATTAGAAGGACTGATTTTTGCAATGGGCTTTTTCCATAATGGCATTCTTGTATTGTTTGGTCAGAGCTTGCACAGGAGGAAAACAGGCTGCTGAATTTAGTCACTGATCTCTATTAGCCGTGGCCTAAGGCTATGCTGAGATTTATATCCCATTTGTATTGTTGCAGCTCAAAAGAAGAATGTTCAGAGGATGACAAGTGTATTCTGAGTAGGTATGTTGTTTCATTTTCATATGAAACCCTTTTTTTTTTTTTCTGCTTCCATTGGTCAGAAATGAGGTTAATAGGAAGAGAATATAGTACAGTGCTGCAGTGTCCCTGTTAAGGTAGAACAATAGCATCAGAAACAGTTCTTTAAAAATTATCTGCTTTTATTAAATAAAGCTGCATTATGCTGGTGTGCAGAGTGCAGGCTTTTCTTTTTTTTCTTAACATATACTGCAGTCAGTGCTTCCCTAACGAGGTGGCACTATTGTTGAGTTAGAAGGATAGAATCATCATATTGCTTTAGGGGACAGCAGGATTTAAAAGGAGATGCCTTACAGCCCTGTTCTACAGATTGGAAGCATCGGTTTAAGGGCATTGGCAGAATCATTTCCTTGTTCTTAGCAGCAGCCACTGCTGTGTCAGTAGTGTGTGGAATGGAAGTCCTAGTTGGTAGTCTGTTATGGAAACGCTGTTTACTGTTATTGTAGTACCGTGGTGACAACATGCCATTGAAATGGAAAACGAGCTCTCCTGCTATCTGGAAATTCCCAGTTCCTGTGCTTAAAACATCCAGGTCATCGCCACTTTCTCCAGCATACATGTAAGTGAGAGAAATGAGGATAATAAGGTGGGAATTCTTTTCGTGAGACTACCCTGTGGCAAAATACCCTGTTACATATTAAATGACATTGGCACTCAGAATTTTATCTTGTTTGCTATGTAGACCCCCTCCTGATTTTATCCTGGATGTTTCATGATGGATGTCGTGTCAAGTCTTTCCCTTTTTGTTGAAATGTAGAGAAATTGTGCAGATTAAGCCCTATTCATAATGATACTGTGTATGTTCATTTGAAAAGTTTGTGGTGGTGTTAATTTGTAGAGCTGATCTTGAAATGACAAGCTTTGAGGCTGGCAGGCTTTCTCTATAGTGTATATGTGAACATTTCCTTCTCCTGGCTATTTCATTTGGAAATTGAGCTTGAAATCACCTGCTGTATTGTACTGCACTTTTGTTCGTGTGAGTTCTTGTAGAGATGGAATCATCCTGCTTTGGTCTTGTTTTATTCTTTAAAGCCTTAATATAAATTGGATGTCTTCATTAAAAGTTACAATAAAAGCTTAAAACGTAAATTTGAATCATTCATCTCTGAATACTTACATAGTTACACAGGTTGTCAGTGTAAAGTAGCTTCACAATATGCCTTTGTCTTGCCAAATCCTGATGCAGCTTTTGTTCACCTTTTGTTGCTGTGAGTTCTGTGTTAGCATGTACAGGTGGCTTTTTTCTCCTTCTCTGAAATAAAACTACTAAGCTCAGGCTACTGAATTCCCTCTGCCTTTAAGGAAGCAGCTCTTCCAAAAGGAGTAAGAGATGCTTTAAAATACATAGGTAGCAGTGCAGGTGACTTTTCTATCTGGAAATTGCTGTAAAGGCAACTACTTTCCAGTAGTGTTCCAGCCTAATACCTACAATATTGGTACTTTTAAGCTTGTGTTATCTGCTTTTGCTTCAGCTACAGTAGGTATATGCTGTAAGACAGAGGTGCACAGGTCCCTTAAATGTCTTTTTTTGGTTGTTGTTGAGCGTGGCATTGTTGTGGTGGGGCTGAAAGGATGCAGCGCCATGTGCATGGTCACTATTGTTCTCGGGCAGAAAGGCTGAGGGGATGAACCTGGCTGTGCTAAACCTGTGCTGGGCACACTCTCATTTAAGATTAATTAATCGAGTGACAAGATGTGGATGTGCTTCAGCCTTTTTATGGGAAGCATCAAATACACTTAAAAGAGAAGCTATTTCCAATAAATTGCTATCTATTCTGAGTTGTTAAATATATGACTTAAATATAAGGAAAGTGTCATGATGATAATAATTGTGAGACATTAGCACTTATTTCAGGGAAACAGTGTCGTTACTGTTTTATCTTGCTGTTATTTTTAAACTGTAGTAGTCTTAAATGCAAGAAAAATCAGAACTAGCCCAGTCTGATCTCTCTGCTGCTGAAACTGAGCATTTCTTTTGTGTGTCGCCTTTAAAGTGCTAATCTTAGCCCTGAGAATGCTCCAGCCTTTGTGATGGGGATCCTGTGGCTGATTATCTCAGTGTGTTGAAAGTATGAACAGGTTTGCTGATCATGTTTAAACTATATGATGCTGAGCTTATCTGGAGCATGAGAAATATGTGATCAGCAGCCTTAATCATCTCTTGATAATGAGTCAATGTATCTCAGTGTTTATGAAGACATTTCTTTATTGGCACACAGATCTGACATTAGGGGGACTCGCATATCTAATGCCAAAATTATTCATATATTTTATTATAAAGAATGAGAAACATTACAAAACGGCACCTATTTGATTAGGCAATATAAATGAACTAATTAAAAAATCCCTTGTAATTTAGGTTGATCAGTAAAATAGGTGATGGGATTAATTACCTTCATTGTCGAGATAACAGTAAATTTAATGCTGTTTTATATAATCTAATGTTTTTCATATTCATATTTATAAATTATCTGTTGTAAGTAGTACTCTGCACACTGGCAAAGGGCTTGTGTTTTGAGCAAAGGGCTGAGGAATAGGTGGTATGTGAAATGGAACATGTATTGATGTAAAATAAATGGCCATAAAACTCTAAAATTCACAGATGAACACTGTTACTAAACATTTTGGATCTAGAGTATACAAAGGTATGATTGACCTTTTAATCCCTTTAATACTTGACATCTCAGTCTTACAAAATAGGGGGTTTAGTGTAGTTTGGAATGCAAAGTAAGACGGTCTTAAAAGTGGTGAGGTTTTTTTCCCTTATATTTAAAATGAAATTCTAGTTTTTCAGGTTCCTCTAGTAAAGTTTACCTTAGCTTTAAAAGCTTCACCCTGCTTATGATTTACAAGTAACTTATCTAGAGATTAAACTGATGATCAGGACACATCAATTTTATTAGAGTTTTTTTGGTCTGTGTACCCGATAGCTGAACTCTGCCTTAGTTTCCCTGTCCAAAATGCTGAGACTGGTGGTTGTGAGCAGGTTTGGTTTCTTGCATGAAGCACCTTTGTACCCAGTGCCACTGCAAAATGCTGGCTGTCCTGCAGCTGTGCAGGCTTAGCTCAGCCTCTGCTTGGGAACTTTGTGGTAGTTGCTGCTCAGGAGAATGAGTGTGAGGAGCTCCTCTGAGAGCTCTGCCGTGGGGAATTGTGGCTGGGGAGTACCTGAAATGAAGGACCTGCAGAAGATGAGATGAGTTTGTAGCTGAGGATGTGGATCTGTGGCTGGGAAGTCTCCTTGGTTGGCAGGATCTGCTGCCCCTTTCCTGGCAATGGGAAGGAGCAGCAGGGACTTGCTGCCTCTTGGCTGGTGGCTTTGTGTGCCACCAGGTATTTATTAGGGATATTTTCAGGTCTGCAAGAGGTAACTCTTCATATTATACAGAGAGCAAAGGGTCCTGTGGTTGGGGAAGGCACACATCCTCTGATTTCTGGTGGAACTGATCCAGAGTAGCTTGGATTTTCCCCCAAGCTGGAGAGATCCAGTGACACTGCTTAGGGAGAATGAGGCACTGTTAGAATTGGAGCTCTGGCATGTGCCAGTCCATGTAGGTGCAGGGCAGCTGGCTCAGTGCATGAGTTAGGAATGTGCAGCTGTGGGTGCATGCACACGCCTTGGTCAGGCTGCGTTTGCTTTCCTGGCACTTTGCTGGCCTTTGCAATATAGATACTGTTTGTCAAACGTTGTGAGAGGTGTTACAACAAGTTTATGCACCACTGGTCAAATCATATTCATATTTGTGGTTGTGTTGACTATGTGGAGAGAGACCTACGTGACTTCATACATTATGTGGACAGTTCCAGCAAGCAAATAGGAGGAAAGGAGAAAGTGAATAACCCATGAAAATGTGGTGTCCCATGGCATCATAGCTGCTATTTAACATGACTGCCAAAGGTTTAAAAACAAAAAAGCAACAGTGACTGACATAAGCAGAGGTTAAGAATTAAAGCACTACTACAGTGAGGGTGAGGAACAGTTCTGAATTGTATTTAACAGCTTTGAGGCATAAAGGAACGAGTCCCAATTATTGTTCATGAGGCACAGCATCTCATACATTAAGAGCAAAGAGAATTCTTTCTTATTCACACCAGAAATGTTGTATTTTTAAAAAAAACCTGTGCATATCTTCCATTAATACAAATGGAAGAGATGTTTGTGGAAACTCAGGAGATTAAAGTGCTATGATGAACATCTACAAAGAATTCAATAATGCAAAAATACTATTTGCAAAAACACTTTACAGAGCCTTGTGCTATTAAGGTCGTGTCATGCAAGAGTATTAGCTGCTTTTTAGAAAGTTAAATATTCAATTAAGTGGTTTTAGTCACCTGCATGCCAATTTTAAAGATAAGTAAAATAAAAGAATTCTTAATTCAGAATAATCCACCTGTAATCTTAGTGCCTTCTATCCTTTCACATGGAATACTGTGTTAATATTAAATGGAAACTATCCTTTGCATGTGTTTTCATAAATAACTGACTAATGTTAGGAGAAATAAACAGATGTGGTATTCCAAATATATTGCTCTCAAAGGGTTTGCAACACAGTCACATGGTTATGAAATTTGTCTGATAGGAAATGCCTTGCTCTAATGGAAATCAGTTACTGTGCAGAAAAGTAGAATAAAATCTTAATACTCTGGAGTAAGCAGCATTAGTTTTAGCTGCTTATATTGGTTATATAGGTTAATGCTTTTGTGTCTTCTTCCAACTGTCTGCTTTGCTCTACAATGAGCTCTTTGAATTTATGCTATACAGTGATGTGGATTTAAATGGGAAAATGAGTATGTGTGTAATTCATCAGACCACCTGCATTAGTTCCCTTTGGTGAGACCACCCTATGCATGTCTGTGCCTTCAGTGGTCATTTTTAGTAAAGGAACCTTTTGCAGGGCTCCTGAGCATTTGACAGACTACATGACATTCACACTCACCTGTGTTTGGCAGCATTTCCATTTTATGACATTGCTTCCTAGATATTTCAAATTTCAGCGTGTTGAAAGTCAATATGCAGTTCACCGCCAATATTTTTTACACTGATCTGGCAATACATGCAAAGAGATGAATTGGATGAGCAAGGAGTAGAAGAGGTTTGTATCATACTAGTAGGACACTGCTTTTAATCCCAGAAATTTTGTGTATAGAGTTCTCCTTTCTGAGAAAGGAGAAAAAGTTGATCCTTCTTCTGCTCTTTATATAATAGGTATTTCAATAGATTATTCTAAGTTTGAAATATGACATTTCGTTGCTGTAATAAACTGATACAAGTGAGAAAAAAACTCCAACTTGTTTGTCATGAAGTCTCCTGGGGCTACTGCTTTTTCTGGGGAGACCTTATAGGGGATAATGTGGCCTACAGGCCCCCAAAATTACACACTTCTTACACAGCAGGATATTGCAATATTGACATTGTGTTGTGACATGGTAAAGCATCTTTATTGAATTATCTAGAATATGTTACTCAGCCTGTTCTGCCAGCATGTCAGTTCTGCCAGTTTGTTATTTTTGCCACTATTTCTTTGTTACTGTGAAAAAAATCTTGTTCTCCAGTCACTTTCTACTCATTGACTTTTCTAGTGTTAAGTGGTATTTTCTGTTGACATTTGGATAGGTCTACCTATGGATTTTCAAAAAGTACTTGGTGAATATTTGGGTTTTGAAATAGTGGTTGCTTGTTCTAAATGGTAATAATGGGAATTGTAGTGCAATAACGTGTAGCTATCACACTAAAGTGAAAGTGCACATCTGTATTATTGCTGTATTATTTTGTCCAGCAGTGACTAAGATTGTACCTTTGTCTAAATTGCAAAAATACGCTTTTTCATGGGATGAACAAGTGACATGCCCCTCTTATCTGGCATGCATAGATCTGAATTCTTTATCACGTAGGGGAAAAATATTTTGCAATTGAAAGTAATTAATGCACATCTAGATCCACTCCAGCAGACTGCAATAAAGGAATGCTAAAACACCTGTAAAAAGTGGCAGAGCAAGAGAAATGGTGGATAAGAACCCAAACCCTAATGTCAGAATTTTACAGAATTTTAAGATATCAAAATTATTCTGACCAGCATATAGGGAAAAAGCCTGTAACACTCTTGAAAGGAGTGGGTGGTAATTCAGTTACAGGAATACAGTGGGATATATGTTCTATGACCAAATATTGAATGTGCAGGTGCCTCCTTAGGCTTATATTTGTCTCTAAAGAGCCATTCTGTTAACTTACTAATTTCTGTGTGTGAAAACTAAGGACACATGGGCTACAACTGTAATCTGCTGGTGTGTGCAGAATGGTTTTTGTGAGTGTTTTGTAATACACAGGAAGTATTAAGCTGCCTAGTCAAAATTCTTATTTAACTCTTGAGTACTTAAGACCAAATATAAAGAGCAGAAAATAGATGCAGTGTTAGTCCAGCCTAAACTGTGAAACCTCTGACTGTTCTGTTTTACCTTTCTCAACATTAAGGGAATGAAACAGTTCTCCTTATGGAGGAAAGATACAAAATGTGTATTTCCTTTGCTTTTTCAGTTTCTAATAGGAGGAATCAACAGACAAACACCAACTTAGGGAAAAAGTCATCAGCGAACTCTTCCTAATTCAGCATCATTAAACAATGCAAGTCTGCAAATTTAAGCTACGAATGGCTCAATGAATGCAAACCCTTTGTCAGATAAATGTGGATGTGATACTAAGGCTCCCAGAGAGATTAAATGCTGTTAGGAACAAAAGCTTTATAGCATTGCCTGAGCCAAATATTGCTTTGTTTCTGTGGAAAACAAATTTGAATTAACCAGCGGGCTGTAATTATGCTGCAAACAGCTTGAGACCTGTGATTGTTTAGTTGTTTAAGAAGGAATTTTGAAGAGAATATTTTCTGTGTACATATTCTTGGGAAATCATGCCGAAACAGTTGATGTTGCTCAGTCCTCTTCTGCTGACTTTGTGGCAACTAATCTTCTGGCTTTGGTCACAGTGTGGCTTTACTAAAGAGTGATACAAAAAGGTGTAAGTAATTTTGGGACTATCTTTGTTTCCGTGTTCTCCTACTTTCCATTGACATGCACTGGTACTGGGAGCAGTGACAATGTCTTCAATGACCTGAGTGTTTGTAGGAGCTCTCATCCTTTCTGGTGATGTGGGCTTGTGTGCTTGGACACAATATGGTGAGTGGATGTTGAAGTCCAAAGAGACTTGACTGTACTAAAAATAAAAGGCAAAAAAAGAAAGGAAAGGTTAAAGCTTGACATTTAAGTTCTAGTCTCCAAAACTTTGCTTCTTGAAATAGCTTCAGTTGTTTACCTGGGGCCTGACTGTGGTTAAGCAAGTGTCATTGTCCCTGTCCTTCCAGGGAGGTTGTGGCTGTGTTGCCCTTGCAGCCTTTGGTGAAGGTGCTGGCAGAGCTGCTCAGGCTGCTTTGCTTCTGTGCTGACTTTCCCTTCACCTTCTCCAGCTGGTCAGTGCAGTGAGCATCCTGTGCTGTGACTGTGTCAGGACAGCAGGTGAAGCTGGTGCTCTGCCTGCCTCTGCCCAGCACTGTGTGCCCACAAACAGCCTTCGTCCTTCGCTGCTGATTTTGGGGGGTTTGCAAGTCCTGTATCCTCATCCTGCTTCCCTTGGTCAGAGCCTTGTAAAAGTAAAAATCCACTTCTCACTGCTTTGGTCTATTATATAGAGCCTGTTTTTATGTTCTTTTATAGAACACTCTCAGTTTAGAGGAAAGGTGGAAAATGGGACATCTATTTGCTTTTTAATTTAAGAAACAGTAAGTTTTACTTTGTGCCTTTCTCCTGAAGTGGAGATTTAGAAAAGCTGAGTATGAAGTTACTAAGCAAATATTTTTAAATGTTTTGCTGTTACTGCTGCCCTTCTAATGTATGAAAATGATCAGATGTAAAAAGTGGAATATTAAAATATAAACATCAGAACATTGTCCAAAGTGAGCTGTACTCAACATTAGCTGCCATGGCTGTTTTAGGAGATTGCATTCCAGCAGCTGCAGTGCAATAACAATTCACTTGTCAGGCAGGTTTGTGAACTCTGGTTGTGGTGGCCCCTTTCAAGGACCAAATTTAAATAGCATTTTAAAGAAATTCAGTAGCCTAACAAATACAAGATGTTTTTAGTTTCAGCGGCAGCCTCAAGTTCATAAAATAAAAATATGATCATTATGTCCAGCAAAAGCAGTGACATCTGCAGCCAACAGCACAGGACAACTGGTCATAGTGCAGAAGGAAAGAGGGATGATTCCCACTCCTAATGCACTGTGTGTGTCACAGAGGTGTTCCTGTGTTCCTGCTGCCTTTGGCTCTTGAGCAGCAGCAGTGTCAGTTCCTGTGCCCCAAAGCCAGGAGTGAAGTTTGAGCCTGCTCGTTGGTCTGTGCACAGGAGTTAATTTGCTATGGCAGCCCATTGGAACAAAAATGATCTTTCCTTTTTCTTTTCTCTTCTATCTGGACTCGTGTATCTGTTTTAAAGTATGAACTTGCATTTCCTATAGAAACTTTTTTGTAATGAGGCATCATTAGCAGCTGATAAAACCGGTTAGTTTTACTGGCTTGCTGATACCATAAAAGAATTAAATGAGAAATTCTTGATAAAAGGTAGTAATAAAAGGAAGAGATGCTATTTTAGGAGAGGACAAGTATAAAAGTAACTTCTTTGTCTGAATAAAGGATTCCCTGAAATAGTATGAGTAGAAAGTATGGAATGGAAATGTGAAACACCACAATTGCATAATTTTTTCATCTATGTTATATTAATATTTGAATTTCTTAAAAAATATTTTTAGGTTTTCTTTAATACAATGCTGCTTTGTCAGTTCTGCTTACGGAGCTCCAAGGTGGCCAGGTACTTTGTTGGGGAATTCCTAAATTCATTACTCATGAAGTTGGAACATCTGTTCATAATGGGGAGACAGCAATATAGTCAATAATTTGTTTTTTGAGACTAAGCTTACTAAAATACTCATTGGCAGATTATGCATATAAAGTAAAAAATTATTGTGTTTTTAATAGCAAATGAAAGTTTTGTTGTGTTTTACTGACCTTTTAATTAATAGGTTCATTGGCAAATTACTAGCATAGGTGCATCCACAGGATAGCACTGGAATGTGCCAGGGCTTTTTTTTTTTCTTTTGGATAGGTCATAAAATCATAAAGATTTGGCTTGCAATGAGAATATTGCAAATTGAAATCTCTGTTCTTGTTTCCTGATAAATACCAGAGTCCTGGCACATGCCAGGGGTGATTGCATCAGAAACCATTTTACCAGTGCCCAGAACACTTGTGGTCATGGTTCATTGAACAGTAATTTGACAGAGAAAATAAGGTTATGGTCCTTTCAAAAATGAGCTATTGAGCTTCACCAAATTAAAAACTCACTCTCTGGCCAATCTGGCATTGGCAAAGCTTTTACTGAGTTATGTAAAGATTGGGTTTTAAATAAATCGGAGAACATGCTCTCTAAAATATCTGTAGCTGTGGGCTGATCTCCTTACTTTGTTTTCAAAGAGTCTCTACAATAGTCTGATTATGGATTACTGATGGAAATGGACAAATCCTTAATAATGTTCTTAATTGCCTTGTTTCTGTTGCATCAGAATAAACTCGACTACTTCTGAAGAAAACATCATAACATATTGATTTATTCCATTTATGCCACTAAGCTCTACAAAATGGCAAGTCAATGATTTGAATATTCTAGTTGAGAGTAAAATCTGTCACAGTTTTCATGGATCTTTGCTTGTCATGGGTCACCTGGTGATGATGATGCCTCTGAACTGTTTTAACAGGTTAATATTTGCTAAGTGGTTTAGAAAGCAATTTGCCTCTGTGAATCATGTTGTAACTCCAGCCACTGAAATCTGTCAGTATTTGCCTGAAAGTTAAAGCTTGTTAATAGCCATATAATGAGCACTCCATATTTCACCACTACAAAAATATCAGTTGGAAGTACTTGGAGGATTAACTTGGAGTCATGAGAAGTACATTTGGTTACAGCCTGCAGGAAAAAAACTGTGCTGCACTTGAAAGAATCAACATGTGGTTAGAAAATTCTGCTCCAACCTACTTTGTGATAGCAGCTAATTAACCTCTGGCACCTTCCTCTGAACTGCAAGCCACTGCTTCCCGGAGGTTGCAGAAAGTCAGGCAGCTTCTCTGCCTTCCCCTTGCAGTGTTAATATTCATTTCACATTCAACATTCCCTTGTTCTTACCACTGTGATGTTCAACCCTCTCCAGACCAAGTCTGTGTGTGAAGGTGATTTTAACATCCACATTTAGAGCAGTTTGTTGTGAATTCTTACTACGTGTTACTGTGATTCTAACTTCTTTTAACTTTTATTTCCTAACTTTTTAAAACTCTGGTTAAAAATGGTACTGCTGCACTTCTTGTTTAATGATTCCTATTGATCAGAACAATAGAATTAATTAGAAAGTGAATTAACTTTCTCCTTTGGTAGTATGCTTAATTGTGATATACTGTACTTAAAAAAAACCAAACAAATCAATGTGTTTACATTCATTACTATTGAGTTAATTATAGTGCTTAGTAGACCTATGTTAATAAATGTAAATAATGCCTTTGGTGAGTGTCCAGATAAGACAGATGTACTTGCTGTGGTTTTGTTGGGAAGTCAGTTGGACGTTCAGTGCATTTCCCATCTGTTCTGGCTGTGAATGGCAGAGTTATTTCTGAATCTTAATGTTACAGCCCCTGCAAGAGAAGCCACATTCTGCATATTTAAGGTTTTGTTGTAGGGTACATGATGCAATGCTTGGGTTTTGCTCTTTGTCTATTGCTGTTAACACAGAGCTTAGCACTGTTCAGTTTCACTTTGTCTTACAGACAGATTCTTGGTGATGTGTGCAGATAAATGCTGAGCTGCCACAAAGCCAGTGACAAAGGCATAATTTGTGGTCACTCTGGGAGTGCCCTTTCCCTCTTGGTGAATGTCACTGGGCTGGAATTTAGGGGATTACTGCCTTATTGCCAGGTGTTATTGCTGACTTGCTTTGGAACTTCTGCCAAAGCCAGCTCCTGAAAGTCACTTTCTGCTGAAGGGAGAGGGTGCTCAGCCCTCCAGAACTGTTAAGCTGTGGGTTAGAAAAGTGGTGTATTTAACAACAACAAATCGAACAGAAATCCCCAAGTCCCCACAAACAAAAACCCATATCACAACTTTTTTTGGTCATAGTTGTTTAGATATAAGCCAAAATCCATATAAGATTAATATAATCTGCTTGTCTTTATTCACATGGAAACATACACAGGCAAGTCAATGTTCAGGACTAGAATTGTAACAGTTGTACTCTGGTGAATTTTTGTAGCGTGGAATTTGCAGTTTTTAATGCCTCATTCACGTGTGCAAGTTTCTGTCCATACATAACAGCAAATGTGAAAGAGAAATAGTGAAAATCTTTTCTGCAGAAGAGCTTCAGGTGGTGAGCTGCTGAGCTGGTGTGTGATATAGGGAACTGCTCACTATATATTGAAAATCAGGTAGAGGAAATAACTGCTTAAAACCACACCAGCCATGTCGAATGTCTGCTTTTAGACAGGTTTTTCAAGTATTTGAAAATTTATATCCTCTCTGTTGACTGTGCATTCTTAACAAGGGATTGTGTTCTATAGAGGATGACCTGTAGGGAACAGAGCTGTGGGAAGTTGTGTGTCATGCTCAGAAAAATGCTTCCATTATCCCAGCCATTCTTGGAATAAATGAATCATGCTCAAGGTCTTTGCCTTCATTTGTAAAACTTATGAATTATGCTGTCTGTCAGGCAGTCAAGTAGCAATGTGGCACACATGGTAAAAAGCCCACTCCAAACAGCCAAGAAGGTTGGGTTACATTTCTGTTTCTTTTCATATTGATTTTAAATGGCATGTTCACTTTCTATTTTCTTCCGAGTTCAGAGAAAATACTTTAAATACTCCTTCATGTAACTTCTATCTGATCTGACATTTTGGGAAGATGCTTCAAGAGCAAAGAGTCAGATTCATGCTCATTGAATCTGTTGTTCTTCACACCCACGCTTGCAAGTCTCCCCACATTAATTTGTATTTCTTCTTAGAAAGACATGTACAAATTTAGAGACTGGATGTCCTTTCAAATTATTTAAGACTCTTGGTTCCATGCAATTGTATGAAAACTAAAATAAACAAAACCCAGCAAACCCAAAACAGCCTAGAACCGAGTGAAAAAAAAATATTTTGGGTCGTGAGCCAGCAACTGCTTGCTGCTCTGTTGCATAGTTATATTTGTTGGATGCAGAGATAGTCTGGAGAGCCCTTTTCTAAGCTACACCCTGTGAACTTTGTTTAAATGACTCTGGATTTGTTTTATAAAATAGAGATAATTGTGTTTCAAAAATAGCACAGATCTTGCATGCTGCAGTTCATCCACATTAGCTTATTCAGCTGAGTACATTGGAAGTCACAGCTGTTTGGATGTACCCTTGTTCCTACAATGTTATGTCTGTGTGCATAAAATCTCACTGTTTCAAACCCGTGTGCACTGTTGAATGGTGAATTTGTTTTGAATATGAATTTGTTTTGAATATGTTTTTGTAGCTGACCTTTTGTACTCATGGGTTTGAACAAAGCACATCGGTGCTCTGAGGGTAATGTGTGAGTTTCAGAAAGTGCTCTACATGGTCTTTGTACCTGAAGAAAGTGGGGGTAAATTTTTTTAAAAAGAAGAATTGATGAAAATTATTTTTCTTCCACAAATTCCAAATTTGTCTTTACAAAGTGATCGTAATCAAAACTGGGGAAAAGGAGGGAGATTCAAGCACATTCTTGTTACTTAAGTAATTTTGTTACTTAAGTAATCTTGTTACTTAAAGTAATTTCTGAAACTAGTTTGAAGGCCAATGTTTTAACCTGCATGTTTAAAATTTGGAAAACTGCTTGTATCTGAAATTTCCAGCAATTGCATCAAACAGCTATAAATCTTTTTTTGAGATATGGAGTCTTGATTAACAAGGGAGATGCCCTCTTCTGCAGATTAATAGCTTATGTTTGCTAATTAAAATTGTGTACATATTCTTTACACCTCTATACAGGCTCATAGGTAGAACATTAGATCACAGAAATTACAGAAACTAGTTGTTGTTAGTGTTTCTATGGAAGAATTTTATTTACACTGTATAATAATTACAGGTTAGCATAGTTAGGCTCTCAGATGTAACCTAATTTACATCTCAAGATTAAAATAGTAGGCTAATAATACTGCAGTAATTCTTTAACAATTCTACCTAAAATTAGCTTGTCCTGTCTAGATTTGGACAGTAATTGCTTGGAATCAAATCTTAAATTAAAGTGATGAAGTGTTTGCCTGCTCAGTAGCAAAACACTGGATGTCATGTCCTAAAAGAGTTCTAATTCTGTGTTTCTAAAAGCAGGTGAAAGCTGCAGCTTGAAACTCCATGATGTATATTTTTTATTATGAATAGTCATACATGAATGAGGTAATGCAAGGTGTAAGAATGAAAATACTTTCTTTAATATTACACTTAGGGTTTTAGTGTTTCACCAGTTTGCCAAGGAAAAGCTGAGATGCTTGATTTTGGAAACCAGATGAAACCTCTGCAAACATCCCACAGTACTGGATCATGGAAATAACACAGTGTGCAAGTGTCTAAATCAGGGAGCTGGAGATGGAAGGATAAGGAAAAAATTACTAGCCAAAAAGGAGTTATGCCTTTTTAGAGACTGGTAATGCTTCACTTGCTTGAATTAGCTGAAGGGAACTGCTAAGGACTGGTTCTGTTGGCTGCTGATTTTTTTTTCCTGTAGCCTCTGTGCTGTTACATTTCATCGCAGAAGACTGTGGATTAAAAACAAAAGATCACTGAATGAAAATGAGTTTGATCTTAAGGTTTCTGTGTTCCAATTTTCTTAGATCTCTGGTGGAAGAGGAGGATCCTCATATGAAAGTGTCTCTGGGTAGCAGCGATATGGGCGTCTCTGCCCATCTACAGTCTTCAAAGACAGGAACCACAAGATTTTTCACCAGCAATACTCACAGTTCTGTGGTATTACAGGTAATTAAATATTCTCATGCCTGTTGAGCTGTGCTGACAATTTTAGCTGCTCTAAACAATGTGTCCACTCAATAGATTTTATCAGTCTAGTAATTCCTATAAAGCCTCAAGAACTCTCATGTTCTTGTGCTATCAATGCCCACAAGCAAATATTGCTTGGGACTTGTTTTCCTGAGAGATAGAAGTTCTTTTAGCAGCAGCTTAAAAAAAAACTCCTGGCCTTTTCCTGGAGTCGTATGCCAGTCCACTCTCAAGTTGTAACAACATTTAAACTCTGATGTGACAGCTGTGTCACCATTGTTTAATGAGGTTAGGCATGTCCCCAGGACTGCTGAGCCCTGCCAGGTTTGGTGTAATGCCCTGTGCTGGGTCTGACAATGGCAGTGCTGTGTGGTAGAACATCTATGGAGCCAGTGTTTGCATTCGTGCTAGTATTAGAAAAATACCAGTTTGGAGGGAAATGTTTAATGTTTGAGCTTCTGTTCCACAGTGAATGAAGGAGGAGAGTATTTCATCCATCCTACAGTATCCACAACTGGGCACACCTTTGGAGGAAATCTTGCTCTAGGATGCTGCCGTAGTTTACTTTTTTTTTTATCACGGTTAGCTGTTATAAGTAATGCAGAGGAGATCAGATGTATAATGGCAGCTTATTTTGGAGTTTTTAGCATGTCAACTTTGGGAACAAATTTGATAAAAAAGGAACCAGGTTACAGCTTTCCTTTCAGGCCACAGATTTTTGCAGCCTGTTACGTTGCACCCCCCCTAAATTGCTGTGGAACAGAATTATATCTAGAATGCATATGTGACCAGAAGGGGTAGGTCCAAAAAAGATAGCAGTCCCTACCTGAAACAACTGCTATTGTGAAAGCTTACAAAAGAAACTCCTTCCTGAAAATAACTTAATTATTTAAATAAAACTACTTTCTAAGGCCTGATGTACTTAGCATTCACCAGCTGTATCTGGAAAATAATAATTCTGCTTGTTTTCAATGAATAATAATCACTGAATATATTACAGATAATGGTTTTAAGATGACAAATTATTCCTTTGTCACTTCTTCGGACCTACAGTACCACATGTACATAAAAGTAAATAAATATTTACAAAAGGGGAATAAAAGAGATTCCTCCTCTGCTCCCAGATCAAAGGGGTTTGCATTGTGCTTTCCCTGCAGGGCTTTGACCAGCTGCGAGTGGAGGGTTTGCTCTGCGATGTGACTCTTGTTCCTGGAGATGGTGACGAGGTGTTCCCTGTCCACAGAGCAATGATGGCTTCTGCAAGTGATTACTTCAAGGCCATGTTCACAGGTGGTGTTTTTGTTAAAGCCATGTACTGTCTCCAGATTGCTCTCATTGAGACAGAGTTCAGTGCTGTGTGTGCATCAGCCCAGGAGTGCAAACAACACTGTGGAATAAACATCTCTCTCTCTCTGCTGTTGCATATGGGCTTTTAAAATTAGATTTTAAAATGATATTTTCGTTATCTCTAAATTTATGAAATAGTTTCAACTCCATCAGAATGATCATATACATTTACCTGCATGTCTATTTCAGGAGGAATGAAGGAACAAGATTTAATGTGCATTAAGCTTCATGGTGTGAACAAAATTGGCCTAAAGAAGATCATTGATTTCATCTATACTGCAAAACTTTCCCTTAACATGGACAACCTTCAGGATACTCTGGAAGCTGCCAGTTTTTTGCAGATTTTACCTGTTTTGGACTTCTGTAAAGTATTTCTTATCTCTGGGGTAAGCCTATTTGTTTCCCATTTACAGTGTTTAAAGCCTTGGTATGTAGTTTTGCTTTTTCTTCTGTAATGACATTGACTTATGTAATAGTCAAAGTTATGTCTAAAAATTGCCATTATTTATAGTTTAGATTCACAGAGAACAGATTTGCTTTATGGTTTCCTTGAAAAACTTGGTTTTCTTCTCAGTGTTATGTAGAGTATGAGTTTGATTCTAGTGTTTTACCACATTACAATTCTTCTTTTACATATCTGACTTGAGATGTTTCAGGGTCTCCCTGCATGACTGCACTCACTCTAGCATGAATGCTTGCTGCATTCATGAGGTGTGCTGCAGTTGTATTCACTTTATTCCTGTAGTCACAGCCCTTCCATCTCACTGGGGGTGCAGTTCCCTGTTTTCTGACTCAAACACAAAAGCAATACCCAGACAGGGTCCCTCAGTAGCTTTCCTTGCCCTCCTGTCCTGCCAGCAGTGAGGGGCACCTGCCCTGTGGGGCTGTAAAACAGCAGTGCTGCAAGAGCTCTGCCTGGAGAGACACTCTGCTGTTATTTTTAATGTTTCCTGGGGGTTTGCTAATGTAGATTCTAAATGCTTCTATGCCTCACTAGAGCTCTGGCTTTAACAGGGAGACTGACGTGTTCCACACGAATTACAAAATTATTTGGAATTCAGCTTTTTGGTTCTGTAATGAGAAATAAAGAAGCAGGTATTCTTGTTGCTCTGCAGAGTGCAGGCTTGGAAATGAGACCTCCCTGACTGAAACTATGTACCAGGATTTATGGAAACCAGAGGACTCCAAGCTGGTAATAGCAGCAATCTGTTTCACATGATGTGTTAGAGGTATTTAGGCTTGATAATGCAATTTTGCCTTTAATTTAGAAATATTTCATAACTGACCAGTCATCTGTTAATGTTGTGATGATATTTCATTAAGCTTAATACTCTTCAATCCTACCTCACCTATTTTATGTTGCTCAGTGGTTTTTTTGCCCTCTAAAATGATGCCTCTCCAGATTTGACATTACTATAAATACCAGCTTGGAAAAAGGTCTTGGTGGTGTTTTGAGTCAGGTATTTGAAAAGGGCTCCCTCTGATGGGAGCTGAGCCCTGGGGACATCGTGTTGCCCTTTCCCCTTTCTGGTAGGGCAGCTGCTTGTTTATTTTATTTTGTTAAGGAAAGAACTTTTTTCATATTAAATCGTGTTATTGTTTAAAATTCTCATTCTCTGAAATTATGTTCACTTGTGATGTTGACTCAGTCACCATTTGTGTTCAAATAAGAAATATTTTATTTACTGCACTTTCAAAGAATGAGGAAGAATTTATTAATTCTCTTAATTTTATTGGATTTTTTTGGGAATACTTTCATTTAGACCAATGTCTAAGGGGACATAATCTCATTCATGGTATAGCTGTAGAGGAAGTACAAAATTGAGGTTGCTCTGTTAGCCTAGTTATGTTCTTAGCATCCTTATATAAAGAAGTTTTGAATGACCTGACTTCTAAATTTGTTGAAACAAGAATTGGTGAGAAAATGAGCTTCTTTATGAAGGAGCATTTCTGTAATTTAAATGAATATTCTAAGCAAGTATTGGGCTTATTTCTACTGAAGTTAGCTGGCTTTGAGCTGAGGTAACCATTCCCAGACAAATGCCTAATTGTCTTTGAATTGTCTGGGGAGTCCATTATTAAAGAGATTATAGAAGTCAGTTTATGTAAGGCATAATGTAATTTTGTTCTTCATAAGAGGGTATTGGAAATATTTACGAAGAAAAACTGAAGCTTAAGGTAACAGCTTAATTTGTGTAACAAAAATAATGAGTCCTTCAAAGACTAGTATCTCTTGTAGCTGACTTGAAAGTGTTTTTTTTATTTGCTCTGAATTTACACCCCTCCTGTCAAGTAGCCCATTGCTCTGATTATCTTTGCTCTGCAACCAGACAGACTCTCAGAGAAACAATAGAATAATTCCTAAGAAGTTTTCAGTCTTACTGTTAGTATTGGTTTTAAATAATTATAGCTGTACAACAGACAAGGACTACTCTTGTATTCACATCTAACTGAGCTGTAATGTAATTAAAATTCATAAAAAGTGCCATGAAAATGTTTTCAGATTAGTGAATTCTAGACACAGTACTGATTTTGCAAAAGTAGCAGCAGTGTACAAAATGGAGAAAGATGAGAAACTTTCCCAAGTGAATTACAGCACTTAGGAAAATCACAGGGTAATGGGGAAGGAGTTGTTACACTGTAATTAAAGAAAACATTCCCAAACATTGAAAATTAATGTGTGAATGTACCTGCAAAAAAAATCTATTCCTTCTATAATTTGGTGCTTTATGCTTTTGTAACTACTAGGAAATAGTCAAATTTTGAGGGCTTAGTACTTGGAAGTCATGTCTTGTCAAAAGAACTTGGTTATCTGAGGATGGAGCAAGTTGTCTGTGTGGGATTTAACCCTGGGACCAGCTCTGACAGCCACCAGAAATTTGATTTTGTACTGTAGGGCTGCAATGGATTCTGTGTTCTGAGCTGGTCAAATTTCTGTGCTGTTTTTGGAGGCTTCTGTCAATGGGAGCCCACAGGAAAATTGAGGGTTTCAGGAGTGTTTGCTCTTTTAACCTTTGACCCTTTGAAGCACTGCAATGCTTCAGTGTGTGACAGTCATTGAAACCAAAGTTGGACACCTGATTGTTCTGTGCTGCTGGATTTGAGGGCTTGATATTTTTGTGCATGTTACTTCTCCTGAGCTGTTCTCCAAGGCTGCATTACTTGCAATCATTTTGCTGTGTCCAGTTTTGTAGTATTTTATAGCCAGTTAAGTTTTTATGAGAGCTTGGGAAGTGGCTGCTTCAAAATTTCAAAGAATTAAGTGAACTGCTTTCTCAAGAAAGTACTTAGGCTTTTGCTCTGGGTTTTTCAGGCTGTCATAACACGGTGCTGTGCCTGACCTTTCTTTTTTGAAAAGCTTTTTAGTATTTTCTGCAACTTCTGCTTTGTAATGACCAATTACAATGAGTAATGTGAGTGTGCAGCTCTGCTCAGTAGTCAAAGTCCACATAAAATAGGATTTATTTAAATGAAATTCTCAACTCCTTGTGGAGCTGCTTAGCTGTTTGAACATTTTGTGCTTTTAGCTCTTTCCTTGTGACTGTTTTTATTAGTTATTGGATACACTGTCCAGTCAGTCTTATATTTTCACCTGGTATTTCCATTCCTCCTGTTCACTTCAGTGGGATTTCCAGAGTAGCTGTTTCTTCTTTTCGTTGAAGAGCTCCTGATTGACTGACTTCCACAAAGAACCACAGCATAAATCAAACTTCTGAAAAAACCATAAAAACCCAATTTTTGGGTAACTGAAGTTTTTATTTAAATAACATTATTTTACTGAACTCTATCCAGTTTTGAATATTTAAAATATATGGAAATAAAATAAATTGAAGTAGCTATAGCATTTCTTTCTGTTGAAGGATTATTTTTTGGCTCAGGATTTAAGAATCTCCAGAATATATATTTTTTATGACTTTTAAGTCTTTGCAATATAATTTAGCCTGGTACATTGATTATCTTAGAGCACAATAAAGAGGGTAATAGTAATTTTGCAAGAAAAGTAACCTTTAAGACAATATTTAATATGGCAGCCTGATTTGAGGTGAGTGGTGGAATTTGTTAGTGAGACAAACATAATGCACCTTTTCATAAGCATAATGGGAAGTGCTTGCAATCACATATAAAAAAAACAACCCTGAGTGCAGTACAGTCCCAGTGGATTAATAAAGGCAGTATAAAGTAAATTTTCTGAGAATCAAGGGTTGACTGGAAACTGCTGATGTCATGTTTATCAGCCATTAGCAGTGTGTAATGTGTCAATAAATTTCTCAAATGTAAGAGGTCTAGGAATATGCTCAGTTGCACAGATTTGCAGTGTAACAGAATTATGGAAATGCATGGCACTTGAGAAGTGGCAGCCAGTCAGCAACAGCTCCAAATACTCCATTGCACCCTGAACAGGTGCCAGTGCTACAGGACCTGGACAGGTTTTGCTTTGATCTTTTGAGTTCAAGCTTGCCTTTCCTGTATGCAATAATATCTGCTTGCCTACTTTGATGTGGAGGAAGTGCTGCATCTCTCTAGTTTGGTGCCAGTCAAGGTATTCCAAAGTGATTTTTAAATAGAGTAACTATATAGCAAGAGTTTAGATTTGTGGTATAGTCCAAGTCAGCTGTTTGTTAAGGGGTGATTTTTCCATTGCTTTATTTTGTAATACGACTTGAAACAAATTTTAGAAGTAAGAATGTTCTGGTTCATTTGCTTAATTTATTATATGCTGTTATTTCCATTATGCCATTAATTTATGTAAATTAAAATACCCAAAAGGAAATGTACAGAAAGTAGAATCATAGAAGAGACCTTAAAGATCATCCAGTTCCAACCCCCTTCTGTGGACAGGGAGCTCCCTCTAGACCAGGCTGCTCAGACCCCATCCAGCCTGGCCTTGAACCCTTCAGCAATGGAGCAGCCACAGCTTCTCTGGGCAACCTGTTCGATGCTGATCCTCAAAATCAATCAGAGAATACTTTATAGGCTGTTGCTAGTTGGTGTGATTGTATTTTGACATAAACAGTGTGGTCTGTCTTGTAATACAAAAATTTTTTCCATGTATATAAAGCACAAGTATTTTCATAATAGAACTCCTGAAAGTCTGCTGCACATTCATTGTATAGATAGGACCTGATTACAGGATTAATAGGCATTTCAGGAGGTGTGAATGAAGACTTTGGGTGACTGTAGATCTTTACTCTAGGGCAAGTTAGATCAGTTTCTAGTGAAATAAGAAAATCTCCTATTCCTGTACTCATTAGACATTTGAATTGTCTGGTATTAAAGGACAATGATCAGATTGAGTTATACAGTATTAAAATCTTCTAATCTCTGTCATGACTATTTGAAGGTTTTTGAATTCTTAGGCTTCAGTCGGGTCATAGTCCTCAATCTTTATAATCTTATTAAAAATAACCGTGAGATTCGCAAGTTTAAATTCTTCAGGCATTACAAACGTAATGAGAATCACAAAGTTGTGGAAATGGTTGACACTGAGTAGGACTGACATGCACAGAGACTGCAACACGTGTGAACAAAGCTTGGATTGGATTAAGGTTTGAATGCAAAAAAGCTGCAATTCTCAGCCAGAAGCATTTGAGTGAGTCCTGGCACATGCACCAGAGAGCTTTCTGAAATGAACTGACTCGGCCCACTGAAAACCCACCAGCAGCTCTGCCCCATTCCTGGCATGTTTCTTCCTCCCTGTGCCTTGGAACCCAAGTGACCTTGGATCCAAAAGATATAAAGAGGTCTATTAGTGTGCAGTTGCAGTGTAAAACAGATTATTACCAAGATACACTCACTCAAGTCCTGAGTTAAATTAGGGTGTGATCCATACTGCTAAAGCATTTAATGAGCTGGATGTTTTTAGGGGAACTCCTCCTAGGTTGCTTCTTTAAAAAAAAAAAAAGGGATAAACTAAAATCACTACCTTTGTCTTATTTTTGATGTGTATTTAATTATGAACAGAGTCTGTAAGAACACTGCCTTGGTTTATTAAAGACCCAGTTTTGTTTGTTTTGAAGGAATGTATTCATGAGATTGAACACTGTAAATGTAAGTTATTGGAAATATGTGGCATGCAGAGGTTAGCTGTGCCATTCTCTTTGGTTTTATTATGCCAATACAATTTTAATAGTGTCAGAAAATGTCTAATGGTGAGACTTTTGTTTTGGTCTCTGTAACCTTGGGCTGATCACTGCTCCCTTTCTTACAAAGATATTTTCAGAGCTTTTTAAAGATGAAGTGCTATATAACTGCTATGCCTCATCATTGTATAAGGTATTTGACATAATATATTCCATCTGCTTGTTACTTGTCTCATTTCTTTCTTCAAAATAAGGAATAAATTTGGTCTTCCCTTGCAGTCATGAATATATACTGCATTGAATATTTGCTCGTGTGTAAATTACCTCGAGCACTGCAAAATGCTGAAATATTGCTGATTCTACCGTATTCATTAAGTTTTACATTATCATTTAGACACCAAATTAAGAAAGTGTTTTGATTCCTTTTTCTGTTTACTTAATAGGTTTCGTTGGAAAACTGTGTTGAGGTTGGGCGAATTGCCAACACGTACAATCTCACGGAAGTGGATAAATATGTTAATAATTTCATCCTGAAGAACTTCCCCGCGTTATTAAGTACTGGTGAATTTGTGAAACTCCCCTTTGAACGTCTTGCCTTCGTGCTTTCAAGTAATAGCCTTAAGCACTGCACGGAACTGGAGCTCTTCAAGGCGGCGTGTCGCTGGCTGCGCTACGAGGAGCCGCGCATGGAGTACGCCGCCAAGCTCATGAAGAACATCAGGTTCCCCCTGATGACCCCCCAGGATCTCATTAACTACGTGCAGACCGTGGACTTCATGAGAACGGACAACACCTGCGTCAACCTGCTCCTGGAAGCCAGCAATTACCAGATGATGCCGTACATGCAGCCGGTGATGCAGTCGGAGCGCACGGCCATCCGCTCGGACAGCACGCACCTGGTGACCCTGGGGGGGGTGCTCAGGCAGCAGCTGGTGGTCAGCAAGGAGCTGCGCATGTACGACGAGAAGGCCCACGAGTGGAGGGCCCTGGCGCCCATGGACGCGCCGAGGTACCAGCACGGCATCGCCGTCATCGGCAACTTCCTCTACGTGGTGGGAGGGCAGAGCAACTACGACACCAAGGGGAAGACGGCGGTGGACACGGTGTTCAGGTTTGACCCTCGCTACAACAAGTGGATGCAGGTGGCATCTTTGAACGAGAAAAGGACCTTCTTCCACCTAAGTGCCCTCAAAGGACATTTGTACGCCGTCGGAGGCCGCAACGCCGCGGGTGAGCTAGGTGAGTCCTCCCGCAGCCTCCCCCTGCCTTTGGCCTGCAAACAGCTGCTGCCCAGGGCAGGGTGCAGGGAAACAAGCTGGAGTCACTGGAGTGCTGCTGCTTTCTGGAAATGCTGCAGATGCAGAGAGAAATTGGTCTGGATACTAATGGAAGTTAATTCTAGAAGGGATCCCACAAAAAAAACAAAAATTCTAAATACGTGTCTTGTGTATTGATTAATATCCAGTGTTTTGGCCTCTGCCACAAAACATGAAGTGAGCATGTATGTCTGCCTGTGTAAGTGTGGGGGAATGTAACTGCAGTCTTAAAAGAAAAAATTAATCTTTGCTGAGAAACAAAATCCATTCCTAAGGAGTACATAGCTCTAGCTGAAACTCGCTGTTGAATGAACACTACATTTTAAAATACACAAATTTTCTGGAATAGTATTTGAAATACCAAGGGGGTTTTTGATCCCCTTTTCTGTGGTTTTTTTTATTATTTTAGTCTAATGACTGTGATTTGTTTCACTCACAGATAAGTGAGATTCAGATATCCTGGTGTTCTGGGCTTTTTAATTATTAAAAATGTTATATTTCACCTATGATCTTGTGAGTACACAGGTAATTTATTTGTATGAATGACTTGGTCCTGATGCCTCTTCTTTTCCCTCCTTGCAAATGATATTTCATTTAGCTTGACCAAAAAAACCCCTCCAACCCAAACAAAACTAAACAAACAAAAAAAACCCCTCCAAAACAACAACCAAAAAAAAAAAAACAACCAGAAGGAAAAACCCCCATAAGAATTTGCAGGAAACAAGATACAAACAAAGAATAAAAACATGGTAAATTTTAATTTAACAAAAAGCTGTAGAGGATGACCCCTATTAATCCACTGCATTGTGCAAAGCCATAGTGCTTAGCATTTAGTCAAGTCTGGAGTGGGAGACTCAATTGTATATTTGTCTGTGATCTAAAATTGAAATGTCACAGAGATTGTGCTTGGAAGTTTTGCATAATATTACACCTAAATCAGATATAACATCTCATTATTTAATTTGCTGCTTTCAGCCCAATACTCAACTGTCCCTTGTCCTTTTGTGGCTTCTACCTCTTGCTACCAAAATTTGCTTTTCAGAAATGCACAGATACCTGTAAGTGCAGTGAGAAATATTTTAAATTGAAACAATGCAAAACTTGATTTCCACTGGAGGATCCGTGGCTTCTTAAAATTTCTGCATCTCAGTTATTCACATACACAGGTGTAATTCATTGTCATGTTGCAAATTTTCATAGGAAACATACAGTACACTGCTTCCACCAGACAAAAGTGGCCTGGCTTTGCTAGAAATTAAAATCCGTTCCAATGTTTGATGAAATGGGACATTTAAAATTGCCTCCTGTTCCAAAAAGATGGGAATCTGCTTAGCAATAACTTGTTTTCCTTATAACAGCCATTTTCTGATGCAGATCCTGAGGTTTTTGGAATTTTTTTACTATGCATCACTTTATTCACCTGAAAATACATCCTAAACAATCTCAATATCCTCTGAAAAACAAAATGTACAAACTAACAGGTATTGATCTTTGAGTATCTGAAAACCTGATAGCTTCAGTGAGCTATTTTCTAACAGTATGAATTATTAGCAGATAATCAGATTGCTGACCTTGTGCACAGTGCAATCTGAACATAGTAGGGTTATAAAAATGTCAGTGAAAAAAGTTGCAAGTCTGACAAAATCAATATGAAATAATATTGTCACTAAGCCAGTAGCACCTGTGTGTGAAGGAGGCTCTGAGTGCAGTGTTACCTTAAATTACATTGAGCAGTTTCATTCTGCTGACCTCAACTCTTCTGCTTTCTTTAATTAAAATACAAAATTTATCACCTATCTAAAATTCTGTTGTAAAGATATCATTAAAACGCTGTAGCAATTTCCACACAGACCTGAAAAATGCCACTGGATCTGTCTGTGGGAAGAGCACTCTAAATGCTAAATATTGTAGCTGTCTGATGCTTTGATTTGGGGCTTCAGGTTCTTTCCTTGTTAATTGCAAGGTGAGTCACTTTTCTTTTTCATATTTCTTTCATAAACCTTGACAAGTGGAAGATGCAATCCAGCTTAAACTTCCAGTTCTGTTCAGAAGAGAAAAACTTTCAGACTTTTCATAGAGGAGAAGGTCAAATGTGTGTTGGACAGATATTAAAGAAGTTGCCCTTGGGTTCAAACTAATTTCAGTCTGTTGTTAGAGAGGAAAAATTCCCAAAACCTGACTTGAGCTTTCTGGAAGATTGGCTCTTATGGAAAAGGGCCAAAGGATTAAAGCTACTAAAACGAATTTTTTTTTTCCCCCCTGACATTCACGGGAATAAAAATTATACTTTTTGAGGCTTTCTATCAAACCTTCTCAGAACAGTTTTCAAATGTTTCACCTTCTGAGAACTTTGTAAATGCCACTTTCTACATCTGTAATACTTTCTTTAGTGAAATAATGAGCTGCTGTTTTACCAGTGAGCAAAGTTAGGTTCACTGGACAGGATGAGTGAATTTCTGTGTTTGTGGTATATGTGTTGGAATGTGGTAAATGTATCCTTTAAATGTCCTGAGTTATGATATTATAATTCAGATTTTTCAACCCTGTAACAGCTTAGGGCTGTGCAGAATTAAGCACCACTCCTGGAGGGATTGTAGATAATTCTGGTTAGCTCCCTTTAAATGTCAAGGCAGGCACCTGCCAGAGGTGTTCCCAGGAGAACAGCTCGTGGGCTCAGGAAGGTGCCCAGCCTGGAGAAGGCAAGTGTGCAAAAACCAAGACTTTTTGGAAAAGCAGACAAAGGGAAAACCAGGTGTGGCTCACAAAGATACTTGTGAGGCCCAGCAGGTGGGCAGATTGCAGCTGAACTCTGGAGACTGTTTTCTCTTCTGGCAAGTAGATTTTTGTAGCTATTGTAAGAGTTAAGTTGTGGTGCTCGATGATGGCAGGAGCTGTCTGTGTAAGTACTGGAAAACTTGAGCATTTTGGTATTTTCCAGGTACTTCAGGCTCTGCTGTGGAGTTTGGGGTTTTTATATATGGGCTTTTCCTAAGCACTTTAGGGGATGTTGGGTTGTGAGTAAACCACAGATTCACTCATCTCACTGCAGTAAAAAGAGAGGGAGGTAAAACCAGGCCAGTTCCCTGTTCTTTTGACCCTCTGCCCACCAAGTTGGAAGGTATTTATTTTCCAGATGCCCTCTATGATGTTGAACCCACCTTGTTTATGTAAAAACTTCCCCTGTGAGAGTGTGTGTGTACATACAAACATATGCATATAAAGATATAGCTAATATATTTTAAATGTTGTTGGTTGATAGGCACCAGCACCCAGCTGGGCTGTTTACTGTCAGAGTATTGTGAATATCAGACCAGAGTGTGAGCTAGAGGACCTCTTGTGCAGAGGCTCATTTTGGAGTGGTTCCTTGCCATGCTGGGGCTTAGTCAGAACTATTTAACCAAGTCAGCTTAGAGTTCTACAGGAACAAGCTCTGTTATAGAAATAATATAACAAAATTAAGAGCCTGGGTTTTGGGACATCACAGAATTGCTAAGTGCTGCTGCAACAGACCTCCAGACACTTTAGAAGCTACTGACAGAGAAGTGTTAAATATCTGTATACTCCTTAAATAGCATCACAGATGGCACTACAAAATAAGTGCAGGCTGAACATCCTTGGGACTGCCAGAACTTTGAGTCTTTTTGAGATTGCTTAATTCTGTTAAAATGAGGCCTGTCTTCCCTGGATTATGGTAATGAACAGATCAGAAGTTCTACTGTTAAACATAAATAAAGCCTGGTCTGAATCATTCATGGTGTTGGAAGAATGAATCCATCACTCTCACTTAGGTACATTAAAGCAGCAATTTGAGAGTGTTTTGTGAACTCTGCTCTGTCTGGAGATTTTCTAAAAATGTCTCAAATTATGGGCACCTTTAATAGCTGGAATTTTGAATATTTTTTTCTTTCAAGTGCAGAGGAATATCTTGCTTTAAAGAGAGAAGTTGAATGACCTTGTAAGGTAACAGGGAAAGAAGTATATGGATCAGTCTAACAGAAGAGAAGGGTCTTTCAGCTGGAAAGTGATTAGCTTTGCTTTAGAGCACAGTGGATGGGAGATTTGAGTTGGAATAGTTTGTCTGAAATCAGCATGTCTAATTTGTTTAGAAAAAAGCAGAAATTTAGTTTGTTTTGCCTTATATCATGAACTTAATGTTCTGGACTGGCACTTCTCTGCATTTCATAAATTTAAAGTTCAGCTCCTGGGTGGGGAAAAGCTGAAGCAAATCCAGTGTGCTGTAACAATTTTACAATTCTTATGTGCAAAATAGCTTTTTTAATTTTTCACTTCTAGCCTTAGATGATGCTGAACTTGCTGTCAAACTATTTCTGGCATTGGAACTGGAAGCTTCTATTTTCACTGTGTGTGCTTGAGACGCTAATTGCATGCAATTATGTATTATCACCCTGTTTTGCAAAAATAAAGAGGTTATGCAGCAACTACAAGAGAATTCAGAAAGTCACTCTAATGTGCTCTATTCTAATATTTTCATGACTAGGGGTTTTTTAGCTATACTCTCCCAAAATGATCCAGAGGATCTTTTTAAAACAGCTTTGGAGTTAGGGTGAGGTGCCTTATATTCACTATGTTTTACTGTCTGATGTTCTTCACTGGCCTGGTCTATAATTCTGTAATTAGGCTTAAACTAACACTAACTAGATTCTGCCTTTAGAATGGCAAGTTTCTCAGATCCTAAGGGTATTTTCTCTCTTGGTTGATGTGTAATTGTGCATTGTTAAGTCACCATCACTGATTCCATAGAGCTGACTCAGATTTGATTCAATATAAACTTGGTTCTAGAGCAAGTAAAATGCCACTTTAAAAGATAGATTCGATTTTTCTACGTATAGTTCATAAACATCTAACAGAGATTAAGCAGTCTTTAATTCTTTAAAATGAGATTTAATTTGTCTTTAAGATAACTTATAGACAATTGCTCTGTGCATCATAAAGTCACCATATTATGGGGTTTTTGTGCCCCTCTGATCATATTGTAGTATTCAAACTGCCAATACCTACAGCTGCTCCATTACTGAATCTGCCTTCTGTTTGTATTCCCTGTGATTGTTGCACACCCTTTTCCTGCCACCTCCATCTCTCCCATCCTATTTCAGAGAGAGGTTTCCTTCTCAGGAATCCATTCTGCACTGACTCCTGAGCGCTGGGTTTCTTCTGGATTTGGTACTGTCCTCTGGGATTTCTGATCTGATAAAACCCTCGATCATTTTAACATTCCAACTCGCAGGGAAAACTGCACAGAGCCAGCACAGGCACTGCTGATCTCCTTTCTAGATTCAGGGATGTTTCATCTTTTTGTTTTGTTTTGTAAATTGATGCAGTGACTTGCGTGTGCCGTGCTGTTTGTTGCTGTGCAGATCCTTAATAAAACACTGCAATACAATAGAAAATCAGTCAGCAAGGGACAGTGTGTTCTCCCAGGGAGTTTGCTGATGGTACAACCCAGCTGGACACAATCCTGTGCAGCCTACTCTTGGTGACCCTGCTTTAGCAGATGATGCACTAGGTGATTTCCAGAGGCCCTTTCCAAGCCCTTCTGTTCTGTGTTTCTGTGATATGCTCAGTAATTCCCATGAGATTCCCTCAGCTGGAGAGTGTTGCTTGTTTGGCACTTCCCCTGTGAGTGTTTGTGCCCCTGTGCTGAGCTCAGCACCAAAGTGCCACCCTGGTTTCAACACTTGTCTCCTTTGTCCCCAACAGCCACTGTGGAATGTTACAACCCCAGGATGAACGAGTGGAGCTACGTGGCAAAAATGAATGAACCCCACTATGGTCACGCTGGAACCGTGTATGGGGGGTTAATGTATATTTCAGGTAAATCATGCCTGTGGTACCATCTCTGGGAAAAAATTCCTTATCTGACTTTCTCTGTTTCAGCACAGACAGTACAAATTAGTCTGTGATTGCAGTAGGATTGCCAAAATATCTGTAGTGATGCAGTTTCATATGGAGCCAGTCAAACAGCACATTCACTGCAGGCTCTGACAAAATTATTGTAGATAATGTAATGCTTAGTAATTTAATAGCTCTGAATTCCAAAGCAGTTGCTCACTTTGCCAATCAGAATAAAGTTTTTTGTAGCCACATATATAAATTTATAGACCAATATAATTAAATATAATATTGTTATAATCTGTAATTATAATTGTGTATTACAGTATTAAATAATTATAACAGGTATTATGATATAATATAGCAATGTAATTAAACACACCCTCCCTATAAACTCTGGAATGCATTGGAAATTTTATTACTTTAAAGAACAACATTTGCTTTCATTGAGGTAATGGAAAGGGCTAAGTTCTCATGTTAATCATAGTATATGAGTGATATCTGTGCTTTCACCAGTTTTTTATTTGGAATATGCTTGGTCCTATATGTCACTGAGGTTGTAGTTTCATGATATTTTTTTCCCCAAATGTGTTGTCTGAAAATCTGCTATTAGCTCAATTTTTAAAGAAGATTCAATCTGTCTGTCAGTGATCATTGCAGAGATCACAGCCCTGTATTCTCCTACTGAAATTTTAAAGGGTATCCTCTAAGAACTAAGCTGACATTCAGGGCAGGAGTTGGGACAAGGCTTCTTAGCTGACAAGAACTGGTGGGGAGATGTGCTGGAGCTGCTTGATTTAGGGGCCCTTGTGCCAGTAGACAAGGAGAAATTTGCTTTAGAATTTACTGTAAGGTACAGGTGCTTATTTTTCTGTGAGCAAGTCCATTGAGCTCCTAATTTCTGTGCTGTTGTCAGTTGTGTTTTGCCATTTTGCTTATTTTACTGCAGGAGGCACATGCATCTGCTATCTGCTGTGGTTTTTTCATGTAGATCCCACAGATTTTTCTTTTCCTTTTGTCCTGAAGCCTCTCCAAATGCTTTTGCAGGGAGCTATGGAGAAGGTAAATGTAGAGGGAATCTTAGGTAACTATTAACTGAAGAATATCTGAAGCAAATGTCCTCTCTCTATTCACTTGATGAAAAAAGTTTTCTGATCAAAATTCTACTATGTGATACTTAAAACAAAGTGCCATAGTGTCAAAATTTGAAAGGGAAATGGATTCTTGATGTTGAGAAACAAAACTAGCAAACTGAATGACTGTAAGCAAAGAAATAATTTTTCAATATAGAAGCATAGGTAAGAGTTTTTTGTTCTTTTAATCTGCCAGTGTCAATTGTGTAATGAGGTGCAGTGAGAGACATGGCTTCTGTCCATATTCCCATCTAAAGGAACAAATGTCATTTGAAATGGAGCACTTCTGTGACAGTAATCTAAGCTAGAGTGAAGAAGTTTTAAGGAAGATGGAATTCTTTCAGTAAAATGTATTTTTTGTTATTTAATGCTTATTGGGGTGAGCACTACTCTAACATGTGTCTTGTTTGTTTAGGGGGAATTACCCATGATACTTTCCAAAAGGAACTCATGTGTTTTGACCCTGACACAGACAAATGGACTCAGAAAGCTCCAATGACGACAGTCAGAGGTCTGCACTGCATGTGTACTGTGGGAGACAAGCTCTATGTCATTGGTGGAAATCACTTTAGAGGAACAAGTGATTATGATGATGTCCTAAGCTGTGAATATTACTCACCAACTCTAGACCAGTGGACTCCAATTGCTGCCATGTTACGTGGGCAAAGCGATGTTGGGGTTGCTGTCTTTGAAAATAAAATCTATGTTGTCGGAGGATATTCTTGGAATAACCGGTGTATGGTGGAAATAGTTCAGAAGTATGATCCAGAAAAAGATGAGTGGCATAAAGTATTTGACCTTCCAGAATCCCTTGGTGGCATTCGAGCCTGCACTCTCACTGTTTTCCCTCCAGAGGACAACACAGGGTCACCGTCCCGGGAGTCTCCTCTCTCAGCACCTTAGAACCATCCTTGACTCAGATGTAGAATCACCTCTGCACTGCATCATGGGCTCTGTCATCTTTCTTCAGTAGTTTCTGTTAGGCTTAGCCTACAGCATTTCATACAATTACTGGAAAAAAGAAAAGACTCTGACATTATTTGTGCTGTTTGTTTGGCCTAGAATGTCTCTCGAGTGGTTAACAAAAAAAGATGTACTCGGCCGAGCCAAATGTTTAACAGATGAGAGGGTATTGTCTATAAAATGTATGAACTAGGTACGTTATTAATGTTGTATGTTGGGTGTGAGGTACCTTATAGCTTACATTTGGGAGCCCAGGGAGTCAAATTTGTATTGAACTTGTCACTAAATTTCATGTTGAAATCTTTTTTTCCTTTAATTTTTGACTGCAGATACAAGGGTAGAGGTAGACCACATCAATGTGAACTCTCTGAAGGTTGCCAAGGGGCCTGAGCTACCTCCCTCTTTACACAGAGTATTTTTGACATATCTGTTTACCCACCTGACTTTGTGGGTGCTTTCAGAGCATATGAAGTTTCTTAGGCAGAGGGAAGAAACAAAATAATTTTAAAATATTAGCACTGTACAGGGGTGGACCTTGTAGAGGCCGGGAGTTTTTTATAACATATATCAAGTGTTTTTCCTGAGTCAGTTGAATGATGCTTCAAACAAAATATCCTAAACATGTTTGTGGTTTTTAATTTGTTTTTTTTTTCAGGAATTGGCTCCCGCTTGCATGGGAGCACACACTGTTAACAAATGGGAATTCAGTGCAGTTGTGTATTCTGTTGTATGGCTGTGCTGACTGTGGGTAGTTAAGGGCTAGAAACAGTAACTTAAGCCACTGAATTTGGTTCCATCCGATCAAATTAAATCTACCTTTTCTCCTTTGCTCTTGAGATAACTTGCATAATGTGTCCTCTGTATAGTCTCACTTAATAAGGTTATTTAGCACAAAGTGCAGCTTCAGTGAGAGAGCTGCTTTTGCTCAGTGAACCTGGACTACCACGTTTTACCTTCTTTTGTTCAATAAAACTTTTAACTGCAGTTACCCAGTCTAAGCTACCTCATTAATGTATTTGGTTTTCTTCCTCTGCCTCACTGTCTCCAGGATACCCATTACGTATGGCCACACGGGTAGGTGAATTTGCTAGGAAACCAATGCAGAAGTGATCATGAATGGGTGTTTTTGACCTACTTTTAAGAAACTATTTTGGTCTGATATGTTCATTTTATTGTTAGGGACTGATGAAAAAACAGTCTTGCTGTTTTTTCCTTGGAGAGCTGCTCATGTGTGCAGCCGTGCAAATTCACAGGAATCTTTACCTGCTCCAAAATGCAGGGCCCTGCTGACAAACTGCAGCTCTGATTATGCCATTGTGCTGGTTCTGAACTTCCCATCATGTTACGAATCATTTTGCTAATGAACACAGTCATGGGGGCATCCTCTGGGGAAAACTGTTTAAACCAGCTTATTGTGTTACCTATTAATGAGAACCAAGTCAAGCTTAATAGACTTTTGTTGGGAGTTTGCTATTTGTGTTTTGTCCCTGCTTGGTGCATCAAGCAGCAGGATTACTGTGTGTCAGTTCTGATATTTATTCTTTGTGTGGTTTACTAGTAATGGTCACTACCAGAATCTACATGTAAGCTTTAGGTTTCATAATTGTTTTGTTTAAAATCAAAAACAATTCTTCCTCTTTAAAAAATTGAAGTCTCAATTCCATGTGGCTGTGCAAGGTTGCTGCAGGTGGAATAGTGGCACCAGTGGATGGTCCTGGAAACTGAGCAGTGAAGATAAATTGACTCATCACCCTAAGAACACTCTTCTTATGCTGTGCAAAGCACTGGATAGAAAAACATTGCTCTGTCATTTAAGGGTTTGTCATTTAGTCATTTAAGTGTCATAGGCTACAAGGTTTTTTTTCCAGCTCCAGGACCAGATTTTACATCCTGCTTGAGTTTAAATCCCCTGAAATCCATTTTCAGTGTCTCTCATATTAATTAAACTAAAAAGTACTTGAAGGAATTGCAATTCCTTTAGGATAATGTAAATATATCCTGCTCTTTGTTTGTTGAGGATGAGGGATGCAGTGTTTAAAAGTGGATCCCTTCACTGGTGTTCTCTGTTTGGGAGAAGCTTAGCAAGGGTTCTGATTGTTCAGAGGTGGTTTAAAGCCAGGATGTGTTTTGTGTCTGAGCCTTGAATAGCCAGGAGCTGGCAAATGGCCACAATGTTGTTTAGGTGGTTTGGGTTTTTTTTTGTTTGTTTGTTTGTTTTATTTTACAGACTTAAGTTACTCATTATCTGTTATACGTAAAGTGGAAGAATTATTTTTGACCATTTTGTCATCAGTGGATTAAATGTAGTGCTTCAATCAAATTAATCTTTGGTTTTTTTTCTTTTAAATCTCCCTCTGGATTAAAGTGTTTATAATGACATTAGTTAACATTTACTCATTACTAGAATTGAAAAGCAAACATCAAAGACTTGCCCAAAACTGCAAACTTCTGTAATGTAGTATAAAATGACTTTGATGCTCATTGAGTCTTTCTTAACCACAGCATAAGAACCCCTTTCCATCTCTGAATCCTCAGCTGTAGGTGTACACATGGATGCAGCAAATTCCCATCTCCATTTCCAGTCAGGCTGCCTCTTCATAAATCTTGAATTCTCACATGTTGCAGTTGTGGTACCTAAATCAGAAAAGCATCTGGATAAAAAGCAATTACAGCCATTGGACCTGAATGAAATTAAGACTGCATGGTGTGGCAGCTGGGAGAGCCACGGGAGCTGTCTGCCCTCTCCCAGTGATGCAGACACTGCAAAATTCATTCAGACTTTGCTTTTTTGGTGCCCAATTAGCAGCAAATGCCAAAAGTGTTCACTTCCATATCCAGTTTGCCCAAAGGCTCATCTGATATCCCTGCAAAACTCAGCACTCTGACTCCAGCCATCCGAGATGATGTTGTTCTGTGCTTTGAGACAGGAAAGAGCAATGGGGCAGAAGACCTGGGAAAATCCAGGTTATATAAAATTTCTTTGCCCTGTTAACATCAGAGAGTTCATCATCTGCAGATACCCATTTTTCTGTGATTCCCCTCTCCTTAGAAAGTTGATAAATGTATTCCTAATTCAGCTTGTGCATTCTTGGAAATACATCAGCAGTTTTAAGCTAGTGGAAGGTCTGTGCATGTTGCAGGAGTAATGTGTGTCCCGTTTCCTCCTGGCTTGCACCTTTCCTGGTGTGTGGGGGGTTGTGTGTCGTGGTTACCCAGAGATCTGGAGGGAGAGTCAAGCTCTCATGTGGCACTTTATGCTTTCCATGCTCTGTGAAAGTGTTCTTTACTTGCACGCAATATGCAGCTTATCAGCTATTTTTTCTTTTGTATTTTAGTTTAAATGTGAATAATGATTCTTTGTGTGCAAATTCAGTCAGAAAAAAAAAGTCTTAAAGGGCAGAGTCATACTTTGCTTAATTGCTAGAGTTTTTTGTCCCATGAGTATTGCAGGACCCGTTGAGCTGTGAAAAGGTGATTGCAGTTTGAGAGCAAGCTGGGAAATGTGGATGACTTTCCTGCCTGTCCCCAGTTCACGAGTTCTCGTTGCCAGTCTTTTACAGGTCATTGAGTGAACTTTTCTCAGTTCACAGGCTGTAGTTTGATGTCCAGCTCTGTTGGACATGCTGATTACCCACTCTGGGGAATATGGTGGGATATGTTTTCATAACCTGTCTTACTGAAACAACACGGTTTGTCATGTTCAGGAATTCCACCACCAGTGACACGCAGGAGTCCTCCAGAGTTCTTTAATGACCTGGTAATTTGTAGATGATGTAGCCCAGACAGCCTGGGAGTGGTGCTACAGCAGGAGCCATAAGTGGCTGACATTCCTGAGGGGATGCTCTCCTGCTATATGTATTACTGTGGCTCGAGTGCTTTTTTTTTTTTTCCCATCTTTGGGAGTATTTATTGCTGCTGTTTGAGTTTTTAACTTTTTATTCATGAAATGAGTAATGCCTCTCTGAGTCTGCAGTGGGAGCAAGAGGTTCAGGTGGCTCTTGCAGAGCTTCATGCTGCCAGGCAATCCACATGGCTATTAAACCCTTTCTATTTGGAGCTCTGTTTCCTAAGCATTTAGGAGAAATCATTTTGCAATGTGGAAAGATCTCAGATGAAAATGTGTTTGGGACTAGAACAGAAATGCATGTTGTTCTAGAATTTTTTTTTGTCACGGTTTAGAGGTTAGTTTGAACTTTGAGCTCTCANCTCTTGGCTGGCCTTTTGCTGTATTTTCCCTTAGACCACAGCATTCTGTGCTGTCTGGCATCTGTTTCCTTGTGTAAGAGCACCTCCTGTCTTCCCTGCTGCCTGTTGATTGAGTTCCAAAACAAATCTGAGCTTGGATTCTTACATCTAAAATACCTGTGGAGCTTAAGACCACGTGGAGCTGTGGATTGAGGGCCATGGCTTTGACATTTAATTCCCCTCCAGCCCCTCACTGCTTTGCAAGATGTTCCCAAACCCAGCTAAAATCTGTGTGCAGGAGGCAAATCTCTCAGACTGAAAATTTTAGTAATCTGGGCATCTTGAGACCACCAGATTGTCCTTGTCCCCTTTGCAAGGAGAGTTGTGCACGCTGAGTGCTCTGGAAGGGAGCAGACCCAGGAGCTCCTGGGGTTATCATATTCTTTGTTGGCCTTTGATTCTGTTCTTTCTTCTGTGCCCAGATGGAGATCGTGGGAGGGAAGGTCAGGGTTGGGTCACATTTTTCAGCTCTCAGTAGAAAACAAGTTTGTTTATTGTCATCTGTCTGCACAACACTGCAGGAAAAAGAATTGTAGGAACATTTCAAATTTTAAACATTGTTTCACAGAACATTATCCATTAATAAAGTAAAAATTAGTCTGTTTTAACCTGTGTTCCTCATAACCAGGATTGTTCCAAAATATTTGGCTTCTGTTGAATTAACAACTTTGCCTTTACCTCCCTTGTTCAACATTACTGTAAAAAAAAATTGCTTGGTTTCTTTTCCATTTGTTTTTCATTGCTTGTAACCTTTTCTTAGAAATGTGGAAATAATTTTCCTTACATGTTTTATGCACCGAAATAAACACACCACTGATCACCTGAGTCCCCTCCCCATGTTTCTTACTCAGTGCCTGCCAGTGTATCTTTCCATATTTTTACCCAAATGTTTGACAGCTGTCAATAAATACCATCACAGAGTCATAAAATTCCTGCTGATGGGTGCTGCATTGTTAGTTGGGGTAAAGAGGGGTCATTTCTTTTCTTAAATACTTCTGGAAAAAATTGCTTTGTTGAACAGGCCTGCCCTGTTTAATCCATTTAAATGCAGATTGTTTTGGCCTGTGTTTGTTAACTTTAGTCTGAATATTTGGCTCTTTCAGATATGTAATTGCAACGAGTGCCTGCAGTAGCTGTTTGCAGAGGCACTGGGTGCTGAGGTTTCCTTGGCCCCTGCCTGTGAGATTCCCTCCCTACCCAGAAGGACACTTTGGGACTGATGTTCTTTCATCTTCAGGGGAACAACCTTGTGTGACTAAAGAACCTCTACCAGGGTCAGGAGCAGTGAACTTGGAAGGAAAATCAAAGCAGCTTCCTAATTGCAGTTAAAGCACTGCCCAAGTTTCCAGACAGGGGAGACAAAGCTGCTGTCCCTTTTTTGTTTTGTCAGGAGTTGAAGATATTAGCAATGAAAGGATTGTTGCTGTAAATAAAGACAATAAAATAAATCCCTACATCTGTCCCCAAAACAGAGAGAGATTGCTTCTGTTGAGATACCACACTATTAATATTTGACTTTGTGTGTATATGGGATGTCTCAAGTGCTCATATCACATAAGTGATGCCCTAGTTCCCATAAGTCAGTGTTTTCTATCTAGTCAATTCTGAATAATGTTTTAAAATTACATAGAATATTAGAGGATACACTTTTCTGGGTTTTTTTCCGGAGCCTTTTAAAAAGAGATTTTATATATCTAGTTATTACTGCTTTTAGTCAAACCCAGGAAACATGAAATGTCAGGTTTTGGTTCATCATTCAGGTCTTTTTGGGTTTCTGCTTCTCCTTTTCACTTTGCAGAGTTTTAAGGAGGAGATGTTTCTTCCAGTGTCAAGAAGAAACAAAGAAAAGGAAACATCAGATGCAATTGAATGATAGAGTCTGCTGTCAGCAGCTCTGCCATTTGGGACAATTTTATGATTTACAATCCTGTCAAATTTATCTTGTGGAATAACCCAGGAGGTTTCCATTTGGCCTGCAGTGACACAGTGCTGGGAAAGGAAAACCAAACATCTTTGCATTATTCCCACCATGGAATAACAACGTGTCCTGGCACTGGAGCCTCAGATCCCATCCCTGCTCCTGTCAGGGGGTGGCTCCAGCCCCCAGGAGCCAGAGCTGCCCAGAGCCAGGGGCCATCCGTGGCCACCTCTGCCCCAGCTGGGCTCCAGCCTGTGGCTCTGAAGGGGACTTTGGGAAGGCAGCTGCTGCTGTGCCCCTCTGAGCAGGGCTCTCTGTGGGCAGCAGAGCCATAAAAATACCTCCATCCAGCTGCATGGAGGAAGGATTTCCTCTTTTATCTTTGATTGTTTATCAGAATACTTTGAATCTGGGCTCTCCAAAGTGCAGGACAAATTTGAGCTGCAATCACTGCATGCAGAGGTCACTAAGAGCATGTCTGAGTGATCTCACCTGGTTTTAGCACTCAGCAGCCACTGACTTTGGAGAGAGTGGGGATTTTCTCCCCCCCTGCCCCCAGTTTTCTGCCAAGGCCCTGAATATTTCCCAGACATTTTGCGAATCTGATTCCAGGCAGGCTGGGCCATGCAGAGGTTTAAGTAGTCAGGGACATGACTGAGATCTCTTCATGTCACCAAGCAAGTGTCCTGTACGTAGGGATGGTGATGAGAAAAAAGCTGTGACCTCGTTTGCTCTCCCTGTCCTTACTTCCTTCCCAAAGAAAACCCATCCTCGTTATAAACCAGCATCTTCATTAGGCCAGGCATCAGACTGGGAATTTTAAAAGATGCTTCACATTCTTCATCTCACTCTTCAGTTTTGCTGTCTTTTCAAAATTAAGGTGAAATTTTTTGTCTTAACATCGTGTGGCATGAGAGACCAATGCTGTTCAATAAACAGCTGCAGCTTGGAGCTTTGGATTACAGCAGAAACTATGCTTCTTAAAGAATCACATTTCATTTTCTGTTCCACGTTTATACATTTATAAATGTGGAATTTCTGGAATTTATATAACTTGATAGAGATGGCATGTGCCATATGGTCTTTAGGACAAATTCCAGCTTCATTAACAGTCCACTAGTCTTTCATGCAGTCTAAAATCAGATTGTCAATTAGCAAACAAACTAAAAATGACTGGAGTTTCTTTTTACAGAAGCCTCTGCTCTGAGCCCTCTCCCTACACCCCACATAGAGCTGACTTTGCAGCATCAATCCATTACACCCTGTGTTCATTGTTACTGCTTTGGCACTGGAAATGGGTCAGGATTAAGCAGAAGAATCTCAATGTGTGTGATGCAAATATGGAAGCTAAGAGGCAAGTGAAACCCCTGTGTTACTGAATCTTCTGGGCACGGTGCTGGGAGTGGAGGGAGGGACCTGCTGGAAGAAGCCCTGAATGTCCTAAGCCACCTGGGAAACCTGTACTCCCTTACACATAAAGTGGGAACAAATAATTTATTACACTTTTCTGAAGCTGGTTATCAGCTAAGGTTTGAAAGACTTGTTTTCTCCAACTGTTTATTGATTGCTTTTTGTTATTTTCTCAAAAGCCCTAACATCTTGTGATCTACCTGAAGGAGGATGGGGGGTCAGGTGACCTATGTGATGTCAACAGCAAAGACTGCTGTCTGTCAAGTGACTGTATGGGCCACCCACAGAAGGCACAGGAGAACCTCATGACCACTGGTTATTTAATGAAAACAGCTCTTGAACTGCTGCAAGTAACTGGGTTCGTAACAAGAGTAAGTGAATGAAACTCAGTGATCAAGTGTCCAGTGCAGGCTGCCCCTCCTGCCTCTGAACTCATCCCTGTTGGTTAATGCCTCTGCAAAATGCTGTGCACGGCTGCTGTGATGGGAACCATCAGCCCCTGACCCCACCTGTGCTGTTCTTGCTGAAGGTGGGATGCCCCTTGCTCAGCTTCTAGTTTCTATTCCCCAACTGTGGATTTTACCCGTGTGATTTGACAGCCTTCAGTGAAAACACCAGATAGTAAGTAAAGCCATCTGCAGAGGATGGTGACTCTATTGTCTGCAGATCCTGGACAGCACATTCTCACATGCCTGGTACTGAGGACATAATGGATATTGGATGGCCTCGTGTGCCTTTCAAAACTGGGGAGTAATATTTTGGAAGGATGCCATCAAATGACTGTAAATCAGCTTCTCTGGATGTGTTACCTGTTGCTTGATTTGGGATGGGTTTGGGAAGCCACAGCACTGTAATGTAAAGACCCTGGCAAGAGGGACCCCAGGTACCTGAATCTGCCAACACCAGAAATGCTCATATGGGTTTGTTGGACAGTTCCTCAGTTTTCTCTTTGTCCTCCCAGCCCTGACCCCTTGTCTTGGAGAGCACACAGATGACTCCATGTCTGACAGCTCTCAGTTCTGGAGGGGAGGGTTTCCCCACAGGCAGCTCTGCTCCTGCAGCTCAGGGCAGCTGTGGGACTCTGCTCCTGCTCCCATGGCACTGCTGAGGTGGCACCAAGGACAAGGTCACAGCACACAGGCTGAACTTCAAAACTTATTTTAGTAACTCTGCTAACAATAGTGGAACTGAGCTGGAGATGTTCCTGTCTGAAAGAGCTGGGCTGCAGAAAGCCACCTACATTTTCTTTATAATTAACAGGAAACTGTGTGTGCTCCTGAGTGCAGCCTGTTTTGAATCCAACCCTTGTGTGGACTTGCAGGGGTTAATGCCCATCTCCACTGTCAGATGGAAACTTCCAGGGCTGGTAGGGATGATGGAGCACAGAGCAGCTCGCAGGCCCCTTGCGTGTTGTCTGCTGTGCTGTCTGCTCTGTATTTAGGCTGTCTTGTCTTGCTAATCACATCACATCTGTCAGCTCTCTGTGGCTAGAAACAAATTGTAAACAAGATGTCAAGGTGGAGTGGGATGAATTGTTTTACAAAAGGGACAAAAAAAATCAAACCATCTTCAATGGCTAAAAAAATAATGGTAAATAGCAGTTGAATGTTCCTTTTTAAAATTATTTTTAGTACATCTTTTATCATAGCTAAAATGGATGATGGTTTATACATGAACATTTGGTTGTAAAGATGTGCACCACAGTGGCAAATCCAAAGTAGTTTCATCTTTTCTCCTTCTCAAGGCCTGTAGCAGCTGTTTCACCATTTCTCCACCATTAAGGCACTGGAAAGGGCTGTAGCTGTTCAATAGCAACTTTTTCTGGCACTACAACATTACAACCCCACCAACCAACACCAGCAGCATTTGCCCTGCTCACACCTTCACAATGTCTGATGTTTCTCTGCTTCATTTACCAGGTTTGCCCAGTAGCAGGCCTCTGGTAATATGGTCACAGACAACGTAAGAGAGAATATGGCCCATAGGCACAGAGGAAAAGTTTATGGTTTACTTATTCAGTAAAAGTTACTTTGGTTACTAACTAGAACTAATTTTATTTACTTCTTAGAATTTCTATCACAAATAATTGTGTGTTCTCAGCTGAAAAAAGTGAACAGGAAGGATGTCACTGAGGAACTGTTTTTCCCCAGTTGAAGAAGACACAGTGTTAAATACTCACATGCTATGGTTTAAGTTCATTTAAGGTCCATTTTCCTTTCAGCTCCAGTGAATGATGTGGAACAAGGAGAAATGTTTGTGTGTGGGTCACAGATCAGATTTATATGTCTTGATAGAAAGTTATTTAAAATAATTTTAGGTGTAAAAAACAAATCTGGAGCATGCTCCCAGCACTACTATGGGCATATGAACAAGTTTTGGTTGTGGCCGTCACCAAGTAGGGAGAGAACAGTGTTCACCAAAACAATTCCATAAAATTACAGGTTAAATCAGTTTTATGAAAGCTACAGGGATTTAAAAAGAAAAGTTAGGAAAAGTACTGTGTATCTTCCAGCCTGTTTGTAAGGTTCTTAGGGTTTTGCTGCTTAAGGATGGTGAAGGCCAGGAAAGCACTCAGGTATTTAGATGGCCTTTAGCAAAGCTGCTGTACCTGAGAGCTTCATCCCCCTCTGGGGCAGAGCTTGTTCCAGGCAGGGCAGCATCTCACCCACAGGCTCTGCTTCCAGCTGTGACAGCCTGGACTCAGCAGTTTTGGGTTGCCTCTGGTGTTACCAGCTGCTCTGAGCTTTTGGGTTAGTGATGGACAGAGAGGGAAAAAGGGAGACCCTGACCAGCCCTGTGGCCAGCACACTCACAGGAAATGCTTTGTATAGTCTTAAGAATTTCCATTTGTTTGCTTTAACACTCCTGTAAACATATTTTTTTAGGAAATTCGCAGTTTATGTGGAAGGGCAATGCAGGGCTCATGCTGCATCTCACAGGCTGGAGAACTTCTGCAGGAGTGATGTGACAGCATGGAAAAGTTCAACAAGAAACTGCCTGTAATTCAGGGCCAGCATCTTGTGATGAAGGGACATCGGGAAGCTGTGACTTGAACTAGAACTGAGCCTGCTGCAGGTGTAGAGCTCTTCAGCCAGGTGGGGATTCCAGGTGGCACAACCCAGCCAGGTCAGTGCAGCTCCTGCCAAGGAGCCCCAAGATGTGCCACAAAGGGAATAAAAGAGTGTGGCTGTGGGTAGGATGCATGGTCAGAGCACAGGGAGGGGTAGGGGCTAATTTATACCTGCACAAGGTTTTTGCTGTGTTTTGCAAATTTAGTGGTCTGGTGATTCTTTTGTATTCTCACAAGAAAATAACTGACTGCTCTGAGTGTTTTTACTCCTCAGAAAGGCAAAAAGTGATCATTTATTTTCTTTGATCTGTTTTTCATGTATATTAGTCTATGCTGTTGTATTAAATAAGAGTAACCATGATTTGCTAATGAGAATCACTGTATTCCCAGGGACAAAGCAAGAGTATTTTTAGCAAAGGGATAGACTAATGAGGTCACTGAGAGGATACAAGGTTGAATTAACTACTGCTATTTAATATACAGACATTTTGCAAAGGATTAGACATTATAAATCCAGTGGCCTTTCCAAGTAGGATAACTATCACTTTGAAATTATATTTAATTGTCCACTCTTGACTTTTATGTCATTTAGTGTGTCTAGCCATGCCATTAGTGACTTACGTCAGGAAAGGCCTGCTGTGACCTTACAAAACACAAACCCCAAGACAGTTCCTCTTTATCCTTCTCTCTGGGCAGTCTGTTGTTCAGGAATAAAGGCTTGGCATAAAGGAAAATAAAATTTATCTGTAGTGGAGAGAGGGGCCAAATCAAAGGCTATTTTTGTGTATAGAACAGCTCTTGAGGCTGATGGTTTTGGGATACCTGGATGTGTCTGATGGCCTGGAGCCCCCTGGGCTCAGGATCCAACCTGTCACAGACAGGGTTCTGAAGCTGCCGTTGTAGAAATGAACCTGCTTTAAGGCCAAGAGATCTCTGGGGGAAAAAACCCGAGGAATGGGGATTAAAATACTTAAAAATAATTAAACTCAGAGGTTTAGCAGTAACTGCAAAATGGGTTAATTCCCAATTGGAGTTGCTTCTCACTAAGCATCTGATGGCGTGAGAGCCGACACACAGCGCTTCCATCGAACTGCACTAAATGAACTCCTGATGGCTTTTCTCCTCCAGCAGGATTAAAGCTGCCTCCCCCAAATTAAAGCTGCCTTTTTTCATGTAAGGAGTACAGCAACAGAACTTGCTGGCGTGGTGAGCAAGCTGATCAGATGACTAATGGCCCTTGGCCATGGAAATGATCCTTGCAGGCTGGTTGCAAATGCTCAGTGGTGATGAGTGGTGATGAGCACTGGAGCATTGGCATTCCAGAGGGTGAGGCCTCAGGATCCCAGCTCTCCCTGGGAGGAGCAGCTCTGTTCCTCTGGGGCCCCAGCCCTGGGGGAAGAGGCTGCAATTAAAGCACCCAGCCCTGTCCATGGGGAGCAAGAGTCCTGGCTCTGGGAAAGAATGGAACATGAAGATCACTGGCATGGCAGACTCAAGGCAGCAATCCACCACAGCTGCCATCGTAAGGGGCAAAGGGGCCAAAGTCACTGGGAGCATGAATTTTAAATAATGTCAATATGTTCTCAAGGTGAGAGTTTGCTTTATGTAATTGCTCCGGGGCTCTGGGTCCTTTTGCTTAAGGTGGATGCACTTGTCATTGCTAAACAATTGGTATATACCAGTACTATTATATGTTTTTGTGTCTGCACAGGCACAGGCTGCTCCTCTGCAGCTGCTGACTTTGGATGGAGCCTGGGACTTCAGCAGGAAAAATGATGAAAGGACTCGCACTGCCCAAGCTGCTCTTCAGGTAGCTCATGGGTACACATTAAATCATGAAAATCCCAGCAAGCTGCCAGCTCAAGCAATGCTTCTGGGATCTCTGGGGGGAAAGTGCAATGATCAGTCATCCATCATTGTGTAGGTTTTTGCTAAGATAATTTTAATTCTCCTTCTTCAGGTGAGAAGACCAGAGCTCGTGAGAGGGATGGTGTGAGCAGGGTCACCCGCTGCCTGCAGCAGGGAGAGCTGACCCAGCTGTGCAGCTCCACAGTGGGAGGCAAGATTGAGTCTGCCTTGGTGGGAAGGGAAAAACAGAATATGTTAGAAATCTAAAAAAGGAAAGGGAAGAGGAGAGCAGTAACAGAAGAAAGGGAGCATTCAGCAAAAGGGAAAGATGTGCAGGAGAAAAGGTTCTTTGATATCTTTCCAAGAATGTCTCAGGTGATGCACACATCAGGCAGCATGGCCTCTGCCCTTGGATGCTCCTCCTCTGGCACAGCACCAGATCCCAGATCATGCTTTGCAGAGTCTCAGTGCTCTGGGATTTGTGATCTGTGTGTTGGCAATATTAGGGAGGACAATCACTGTGGGCACACAGTGGGCAGGCTGCACTTTCCCAGGGCTGGAACTGGGAGCAGAGCTGAGCCCCCTGGTTCCCTCTGGTCTCTGCATTTGCCATGGCTGTGAATCTCAAACCTTAAGTCAGAGTGATATTGTCAAAGGCAACAAAAAGTGGTAATAAAGAAAATAAATCAATGTCAAAATCCATGCTTCTAATTATTCATATACGGTATGACACCCCAGAATTATAATTTCCAATTTCATCTTCTTTGGCTGACCACAGCTCTGAATTCATTCAAGTAGCAAGGAAGGAATTAAGTGTTAATTTAATAAAAAGAAAAAGCTACTAAGGATTTAAATTAGATTTTTAGATTAAGTGTAAACCTGTAAAAAGTCTTTCTGAGTGTTCCCAGCTTGTGTCGTTGATAATTCCCTACAGCAATAAAGCAAAATGGTATCAAGTGTCAGGCAAAGTGCCAAGGCAATATCCCCGTGCGGCAGGACGGGAGACAGCAGAGCTGGGAGCACCTGGATGTGCTGGTAGATGGGTTCAAGGTATGGCCTGGCCTGAGCATCATCCTTCATCCTCCACCAGGGCTGGGCTTGGCAGCGAGGTACTGAGGCCGGCGTAGCAAGTTTTAAATGGGGCTTTAAAGATCCTTTCTCTAACGGAGCAGCCGATTGTGCTCCGTAATTAAAGGTCGCGGTCCCGGCGGCTCTGCCAGCGGAGAGGGAGGCAGACCCCGAGTGCCTCTGCTCACTGCCCTCTTATCTTCCTGGCATGGCTGAGGAGGCTTCAGAGACCTGTCACAGCGCAGATAAGGACAGAAGCAAATTAAGATTTAGGAATTTCTTCTGGGACCTTCCTAGGCAAAAAGAGGTTTCTAATTGGTTTTCAATTCGGCGGCAGCCAAAGGTCTTTAATTAGGTTTTACATCATCCCCTGTTATCACTCTCCTTTTCTATGTTTAGCCCACTGTGATTTGCGTTTCTTTAAACAGATAAAATTCACTATTTGTCTTTTTTTCCCAAAAATCAAGGTGCTGAGTGATTTCATGTAGATGCTAATCAGAAAATGAATTGCTGAAACTTAAGCCTGCTAAAGACAATGCTTTAGTCTAATGCTGCTATATTTAGCTTGTCTGGTTAATGTAGTATTAAAAGCCTGATAACTTTATTTTTAATTATGCTTTTTCTCCTTGTACTATTTAGCTGGCAAGCTGGCCTTAAAGTTTTCATCTGAAGCTCCCTTTTTAAACTCACTTACCCAGTTTTTAAAATCTTTAAAACAGCCTTACAAATACCATGCTTTGCAGAGCTCTGCTGTTGCCTTGACACTTTACAGAGTTAATTTTGGCAAAATTACAAAAAAATAAAAGTATGCTGGTATAAGCCTTAATCAGTTGGGGTTTTAAGTGGAGCTCCTGTCCTGCAGAGTGATACCTGAGACTGATGGGTGCTGGCTTTCACCCAGGCTGGTGAATGGATCAGCTCCCAGTCCCATTCCTTGTGCCTGGCTCCTGGCAGCACAGCCTCTGGGAGGTAAGCCCTGACCAACACCTTCCAAAATCAGTAAAAATGGTACTTCTGTCTTGAGCAGATTTAAAGTTGGACCAAAAATCCATCAGTATTCTGCTAGGAGTCCAGGTGGTAGATGATTGCTCAACTGCAGACAATATATTTGTTAAAATCCAACCAACCAGCCAAGGGTGGAACGACACTGTCACTCATCTTGTCTGGCTGAATACGAACCAACTCCTGAGACTAAATTATTTTCTGGGTGTTTCCACTGATTTAACTGGAATTACTAGGAGTGAGTACTGCTCTGCTATATGCATGCTGTCAGGAAATAAACTTATTAGTAGATGGGGAGATTTGTTTCTGTATACTGATTTTCTCTATCCCCAAAAGCATTTTTATGCCCAAAATCTGCAATGGTTTTGGAAGTTCCTCTTTCCCATTTGTTCACATCTGCCTGTGGATGATGTATCTTAGCAGTGCAGTCATTCTTAGTCATGGTACAGGCAAAAAATGTGAGTGACTGTGTGAGTGAAGATGAACCTGGGGAGCTTCTTGGGACAAATGCCCTGCTCAGGTGAGCATCTCTTCTTTATCCAGAAGATGCAGCATCTACCTGGGGTGAAACTGCAGCTGCCAGCACCTCTCCAACACCATCCATGGACACCACAGATGCTGTTTTCCTCCTTGTGACCAGCAGTGCCATTTCTGGTAGCACTTCCTGTCCCCACAGCTTACACCAACCCCTGGATCCCTCAGGCACGGGTCCCCTGTGCTGGACCCACATCCCCTGTGCCTGTTCAGCTCCCAGCAGTGCAAAACAGGAGGTTAATCCCAATTGCAATAAGGGCTTTATCCAGAGGAGGGTAAAAACCCAAACCTGTGGTTAAATCACTTTAGTTCCACTATTTAAAGTTATTGTTTAAAATTATTAATCAATCTGCATGGTAGGAGTTGTTAGCTTTGCTAGTGATTTCCTTGAAGAAAAGCCTTTACATGTGCACCTGAAGGGAGACACTGCTGCCTCTGGCTTGTGGGATGGGACAGGGCTTGTGCTTTAGCACTGCTGAACATTAGTTAGATAATGAACCTGTGTTCATTAGTCAGCATCCATGGCTATACAGTTTGCTCCACCTTCTCTCCAGGGTCGTGTTCTCCATGCTGTCTGATGGATTTTCTTTCAGGATAGCCCCAGTTCAGCACAGCTGCCTGCTATGCTGAACACTTCTGGGCAGCAAGAAAAAGTTCTCTGAATTAAAAATGTGTGTTTGGCAAGGGAAAGGTTCTGGACTGTGTGTGCAGTGTGCTGTACAAAGGGCTGATGGGTGGCCAAAGTGTCTGCAGAGCTGCTGGTCTTCCTTGGAGCTTCTCTGTCTGAGATATGAAGGGATCAGTTTGGAGGGTAGATTTCCTTGGACAAAATTAGCTAATTAAGTGTGCTGAGAAGTTCTGGGTGTTTTGTTTTCTATCCTGGGAAATGTTTCCAGAGGAGCGGATGCTCAGCAAAATCCGTTGCTTGATGCTGACTCCACAGCTGATCCAAAATAGCAGTAATCTTTCCACAGATATTTATAAAAAGGTTTTCATGCTTAAAAAATCCTGTGGAAATACTTCTATTAATTTCTTTTTATGCCCTGTCTTGTAATTTTTTTTCTTTTTGGCCTTCTTTGAAAATTGTGGTACTTTCAATTTAAAAATTCAATGGGAAGGAGTGAAAAATGCCACTAATTTTTCTTCTTTTTCTCTGTGAAAACTGCAGTTTCTGACAAGCAGATGTTCTCTACCAGATGAGAGAGGGTGTCTGCCCTTGGAAGAGCTCAGGAGCCTCTGTGCCCCAGATTGCTGCAGTTTGGGATCCTGCTCAGGTCCCTCAGCTCGCCCTGAAGCTGCAGAGGGATTGGGGTGGTTTTGGAGGCAAAACCATCACCTCCCCTCAGCCAGGCACTAATCCTGCTCTGGGAAGTGCTGCAGTGGCAGTGAGCAGGGTGTCTGCATCTCCCACACTGCATCTGAGTGTCAGGGAGCTCCTCTCTGAGCCTTGGTCCCCCAGCCTGGGGCTCAGGGGGTACAGAGGTGCTGCTCCTGTAGGAATGAGCTCCTGTTTGTCTCAGTGGGCACTGTCAGCTGAAGGGAGTGTGAGAATGACCCCAGCATAAATGGGAGAGCATTAAAATTAATGGGGTTTGATCCTGTAATAAGTATCTCATCAGGGTGAGTGCTAAGCTTGTCTCACTGTGGTGCTCTGGCTGAGCCTTCCTGGCACTGGGGCAGGACCTGCCTCAGCCCCAGGTGCCTGTCCTGGCTGTGCCACTGCTCTGCTCACTGCTGTGCCAGCTGAGATGAGGAAATCTTGCAAACTTCCAAGAGTTTGGTGACTACAGGAAGGTCACTGCAGGGCCTCCTGGCTTGGTGCAGGAGTCACTGTCAACTTTGTGTGGACTAAACCCTTTGTACCATCTGAGCCTTTTTGGTGCACCCTGTGAGAGACAGCCTTGAAGACACAGGCTTCAGCATCTGGCATTACAAAACCCCCTTTTTCCTCCACTGCTTGATTATTTTAGGGGTGAAGTGTTTCTGGGAGGCAAATGAGAGCATCTCATACTCCTTGTCCTGCACAGAGAAGCTCCAAAGCCACCTGGGCCTCAGGCTCAGCCCCAACAGCAGCAATACACTGTCCTGTGCAGGGCTGGTCAGCCTGGCACCAGCATGGGCAGTGATTGAATGCTAAGTCACATGCACTGAAGACACTTCAGCAGCAATTCTGATGGCTCTTCAAGAGCAATGGTTCTGATAGAGTGGCTTTTGATTTGTTCCTGTCCCATATATCTCTCCTCTTCAGTTTGGTGGTAGAAATAGCTTCATTATGAACTATTTCACTGCGGCAGACTTCAAAAGTTTGGGAATTAGAATCAAATTACACTGTTGATTACTTTTCCCCCAGATCTTGAGTCTTCAGGAGCTGAAGTACATTTTTTATTCTTCCTTCACATGGCACTGTGTCAGTGATCACCTGCTTGATGTAGAGCAGAGCTGAGCCAAGCTGTGCTTCTTTGCAAGGCATTCTCTGTTTTATCCACAGCAGTCCCTCTGATGTCACCTTTTCTCTGACTCTCAGCCTGACCATTTCAAGATTTTAGAAAAAGAAAAGCCTGGTAATACAGTGCAGTTTTACACAGGTTTGATGTTATGTCTCCCTTCTGTAAGACAGCTTTTGCCTTGAACATGAGCCTGGCATGTTCCTGGAACACCACAGCTGCTTCATAGACCAGGATCCATAATGACAACCACGAACTGGATTGTTATCACTGATAATGCCCTTGCTCTGAGAAGTCTCATTTCAGCACAGCCTGCTGGTAATCCCAATGGAGCTGATTCCTGCTCTAAATTCCCAGCCACTCCGTCTTCAAGCAGTAACTCACTTAAGGAGATTTCACTGACTGCCATGCTCTGGAGAGCTGAGGACAAGTGTGTTTCCCCTGTCCAACAAGGAAGGTTTCTTATAGGGAATCATATATGTGCTATTGGTCAGGTGTGATTTCCCATGGATGAAAACACATAGCATTTTATTTTGTTTCCCACTTGTTTTTATCCTGTTGTTTTACAGCTGACGTTACATTCTGATGGAACAGCAGAAATGCTGCTCCCCTAACCAGACTTATCACAAATGTCCAGCCTCCCCAGTACTGACAATTAGCAAGTGTTCTTCAGATGAAGGTGATTGTCCAATATGGGAACATCGATAAAGCAATAGGGTGATTAACAAAACACTAAAAATGTATGGATACATCTGAAGCTGTCTGATCTGGCTCTTCACAAAGCAAGCAAGCAAATAATAAGGTTAGTCAGAGGACAGATTCATCACCGTCATGAAACCAAATTGGTTTTTATAGGATTGTGTGATTGAAAAGATTCTTGTGGGATGATCTGGCTGGAAGCCAATGAGACGTGACTGAAGGTGTTTGGGAGATGCAGCTTCTTCACTGCAACCTGCAGTAATTACTTGGAGCAAGAAAGGTAATCAATACCCACGTACATCTGGGTATTGTCCATGCTGCCTGTAAGTCATCCAATCTCATATGTGCATCTCTTCAAGGGTATTTTTTGGTTCTCTGCACTGTGGCAGAGGAACAGAAAAAGATACACCTTAATAGGAGTTTGCATTGATTCCTGCACCAGAAAACTGCTGAGGGGATGGCAGGCTGTGCTGTGCAAGCACAGCTGTCCCTGAAGAGTGGTTTGGGCTATTTGGGGGAGGCAGTGTTGGTCAGCAATATAATAGGAAAAGGATTACAAGGAAGCCTGGATTAAACTTCTCCCAGGATAAAGCTAACGACTGTATCTAAGCATAGTGGAATTTCACAGTGCAATTTTGCCTTGTTACTGCCTACTTTATGTGATCCTGTATCAGGTATCTTTGGCCTCTGGAGAGTTGGGCATCTTCCCTTAGAGCCCGTTACTTTTCTGCAAGTCCCTGTTTCAAATGTGTTTCTGGATCTAGCCACCTATCTCTGACCAATTCATGTGTTTCAGTCTACAAGATTTCCTAGATAACTTCCTGGCACAAATGAGAAATCTGATGATACAGAGACCACGCGGGTTGTCTGATCCTAAGCGTTCTCACTCCAGAAAGCAGGGAGGTGATTTCAGGTACCAGCTATTCTTGCTGTTGTCTCTGTCTGGATTTGCTTCTTGCCAAGGGCTGGAAAGTGGGTTGCTATTGTCTTAGGCTGTGCCATAACTAATTATGTATGAAATCAGACGGGTTTTTCAGACACTTTGAAGTTTTTACAACCATGACATAGAGTAAGAATAGTACAGAAATAGACCAATATTCCCCTTTACTTTGAAGTTACTAAATGTACATCTAATTACAAAGTGATTAAGACAGTCACCACAATATGTCTCTTCTGAACATAGTTTTCAAGCAGTATAAATACTCTTAAATATAAAGCATTTCACAAATAGGAGAGCAGGAGCTGTGAAGTTGGGCTCTCTGTGCAGTCTGAATTTCATACTGAACTTCAAGTTGCCTTTCAGTGAGCGACAGCATTACATAAAACATCAAAGCCTTTCTGTGTGCTGCATGGAAAGAAAGATCTACCTGCTTAAAAAAGCAGAATCAATGATGGAAGACATTGCTTAGTTGTCTGTTTCTACAACTTTTCCTAGTCTTTTTTTAATAATCATTTATTTATAAGTTGTAGGATTAATGCCTGAGCTGCTTTAAAATGAGGACCTGGGGATGCTCCAAGGTTAACAATCACATATTTTTCATTTTCGTAATGTTCTATTTCAGTTAATAAAAGCTATTGCACCCAGTGATAACAGTTACCCAGAACAACAGATAATTGAATAGGTTTAATGGAGCTTTGATTTCAAAATACTTGCCTTGAATGACAATATGCAAAGTTAAATAAATGATGGATGAGCAAGATTAAATGGAACAGAACTCTAATCTGCCTTACATAATATAGTAGACATTAATATAATTCTAAATACCTGTAGCTAAAGGCTATGAATGTCATAGTCAAGGAGAACACAATGCCACTGGCAAACCTTGTGGTCAGGGCACAGTTTTGCACAAGCAGGAAACTCTGAACATCCCTGGATTTGGAAGCTGAGTGCCTGAACACATCCTTAGGATGTTCTGACTGAACAGTAGCTGTAGTTCATGGACATGTGGGTTAATTCTGGGTTAAAACCCAGGTCTTCTTGGGTTCTTCTAGACTCTTGCTCTGCCCTGCAGTCCACTGGGCCCTCAGTGTTACAGGAGTTGTGTCCTTCATAATGGCAGCTTTTGGAAGATGGATTAGATTTCTGCAGAAATCCTTAAACTACCTTTATAAGCCCTTCAGGTGTGAAGGGAGCTGCTGGGACAAGGTGCTCTTACCCCACTGCTGATTTAAGCAAAGGCTCTCAGCACCATTTTGGAAATGATGCAAGGTTGGTGAACCTGGCATTCCTTCAAAACTATTTTAAAGAGATCCATGAAGGTCATTCAGGGATTTATAAATCTAAGAAACGTTAGGTAAGACTTCCTGCCTGTGTACAGCCCGGCCAAGGGAAGAAGCTGCTCATGGCTCTCCTCCAGCAAAGCTGTCTGCAGTGCTGGCTGAAATGACAGACCCACCTCATGTTACTCTCATCTCAGGGAGGTATTTTCATCCTATCTCTGACAGGAGATACTAAAGAAAAACAGGCAATCCCTTCATATCAAATTTGTTCTTTCCAGTGTTGGACAGTGGGTCAGTGCTCCGTAGGTACAACTGGAGCAATTAGCAGAGTAACATGTAGTTAAAAAGGCATTCCTCTTATCTAATGGTCCAGAAGAAAATAGTATCAAAACAATAATATGGTTAATTTAAAAAGTCACAGGTCTACCCTGATCTGATTATGCACTGTTAAAAAGTAAAAAGGGACTGAGAAATTGAGTGCAGTTGCTTCCTAACATTTTTCAGCATGAAATCCCAAATGGGCATGCAGTTAGGAGAGAAGCTGGAAGTGCTGGGGAATGAAGAACTTTAAAAACAGAATGGTATTTCCAAGCAACATGTTCATTGTGATCTAAGACCTAGGGAGAGGCCATGGCTTTATGAATTTAGAGCAGAGTTTGCTCAGGATGTGGGGATGGTGCTTGCAAGAAATCTACTTTTTTTGTTCTGATTCCCCAGACTCTCCATGCACTCCCTGCAGGAGCATCGTGAACTTGGTGTGATCAGGGAATAATGTATCAATGCCTTCTGGTAATTTTGTTAGCACTCCCAGTTTGCATAAGATTAACTTAAATCAGAAAAGAAAATATCCTATATGTTCATCCTGTTGACCCAGCTTTCCTCCTGGACAGAACAGAGCTATCCCTGCTCATACACAGCTGGGACAGTTTCTTTCAGACTCAGATGCAGTTCAGAGATGTATTGCTTCTGCTCTGAGTCTTCTGGATCAAGAAAAAGATTCTTTTCAGCCACCAGACTAGGATGATAATCAAGTCTCATCAGACAATATCAGAGTCCTGGGTTAGTAAGACTGTAAATCTCAGGGTAATTTCTCTGAAAGCTGTGGTGAAGTCATAGTCTTTGGCAAAAAATGTCAGCTGTATCGTTCCAACCTTATTTATCTGAGAAAAGCATTTATAGGTAATTTGTGAATTGTGCAAAAGCATGAACTCATGCATAATAATCTTAATGGAGCTTGTTTACATCTTCTTCTTATGCATAATTAGCAAAACATATGATCTGAGTTGTTCTCCTCGTTTAGAGCCCTGTTTTGGCTGGTTGACACAGCGGAGTTGGTGTTGCCAAGAGCTGTAGTGGGTAATGTTTTCTGATCGATTTAGTGTGGGATGTCTGTGCACAGCAGTAGGGTCTGTAAATGTACAACAAAAAGATCAGGCCATCATAAACAGTAATATCTGCTGCAAACCAGAGCTGTGGGTCCAGCACTGGCATTTCCTCCATGCCCTGCACAAGTGAGTGTCATCAGGTATGTCTCATACAAAAGCCTAATGCTGAGTGATTGATTGTATCACAGCTTTGAGACTGTGCCTTCTAATTAGATATGCAGAGTGAATAATTTTAGTTCAATTAGGTGTTGCTGGCTGGACAACCAGCGGTGTAATGCATATCTACACCAGATGTTATTATTAACCTGTTTCATGTCCTTGGTTACTGGCTCTTGGGCACTGGAATTTTGGAATTGGAATTTGGAATTTTGGATTGTGATTTTTGCGTTCTTTTCCTCTTTTGGCATTGTTTTACAGCATCCAGCTAAATGAAAACCAGCATTAGGTGTTATTTAACACCTTTCTACAAACTTTATAGGAAAGCAGCATAGTTTACATACGTGTAGTTGTACTGGAGGTTAGGATTGCTCCTTTGGATTTCTTTCTCTCAGGGAATTTTCTCGCACCTGTTGCTAAGAGACAATAATGACCACTACTTAAGAGAGACCCAAGAAGTCGCCACAGCTCAGGGGAAGGATGAGGCTGGCTACTCTCACTGAGAGGTTTCTCTTGGAGGGGCAGAGATACCAAGAGATTTGGGTTTGGGGAAGGGGCTGGTGCAGCTCCTATGTCTCTCTCTGTTGAGGGGAGCCAGGCTGCGGTCACTGTGGGGAGAATTTACCGCCACCACTACGGGGTTCTGTCTTGTACCGTGAGTGAGGCTCTGCTCGTGGGAGCGGCCATTGACTGGGACCTTGGCAACACCCGAACTCACTGGAAGGGACCCTCACACCTACTCAGGGAAAATCCAGGACCTCAGGGAAAACCCAGCACCCCGAGCCCCTTTCCCTCCGAGGGAGCCTCTCCCAGCTGTTCAGGAGCC
>VZTB01018185.1:322432-573028 GCA_013397245.1 Thryothorus ludovicianus
CCTGCCTGCCTGCCTGCCTGCCTGCCTGCCTGCCTGCCTGCCTTCCCTCCTTCTTTGGGATGCATTGCAGATGCCAATAGATGCATTAGAGGGAATTTGCAAAATTATTAAATAGCAGGACTGGCAGATAATGCTGACAGTCATTTTGCCCTATGTTTTCTCCAAGACAGGAACCACTTAGGCATAGGTCTCTGTCTGCCCTCATCTCAGGAGCCCATCCCAGGAGCTCTGATGGACCAATTTCAGAGGTCACAACTATTCAGCTCTGTGATCCTGTCAAACCTTCCTTTCCTCTATGAGGAACAGGAATCAGAAGTGTTAATCCTTATCAGGTTCCTCAAAGTCTGTCTCACTGACTTTTAATTTGCATTTTCCATCCTTTCCTTTTTTTGTTTGTTTGCTTGAATTAAGATTTCAACCCAGTGCTTCTCCCGGGCTCCTGCCAAGCTCATCTGAGATGAACCCTTGAATTCATGAGCACAGAATCACTTCTGATGTTCCCTCCTTGCCTTGCACTTCTGATTCCTGCCCTGAAGTCGTTAATTTTCAAGCTGAGGCTTCTGCGGGTTAACTGGAAAAAGAAACCGGCATCTTCCACAGCTTGTGCCCACTGCAGGAATTTCTGCTTTCATTCTTTCCCCTCCAGCACCTTCAGCTCACCTTAAAAGCTGGCAGGGGAAGCTGTGCTGCGGCTTGGAGCAGTGTTTGTGGCTGCCACTGTGTCACTTGTGGACATGGAAGTCATGGAGTGATCCCAAATTGCCCCATTCTCACTCTGTCCTCAGCTTCAGAGAAACAAGGAAAGCAAGGCACTAATCACTCGGGGCGACAGGAGCTCAGACTTGTCTCAGCAGCTTCCAGCACAGGCTGTTATATCACAAGATAAAATTAGACTCTGACCTTGAAACCTATATGTGGCAGAGCAGGAGCTGTAGCCTTGAAGCCACCCACATCCCATGTAATTCTCGGGAAATTATGCACTTTGAAAATGCTTGTCTTTCATTCTGACAAGCTTAAATCTTTTCTTATGGCACAAAGTGCTCCTGCCTTCTTTTCCAGACTTTGTCTCCCTCCCTCTCTCTCCACTGTGCACCATGCTTAGAACATTTTCTCCTAAAGCATCTTCACCAGAAAAAAATCCTTTTTATCATGCATAGAGCAGCGTGAAAGAGAGCGCTGTGCCAAGCCTCAGCTCTGCTCAAGAGTTACTGCAGCTGATATATTTATCTCCCAGGCTCAGCTCCCCCTGGCAGTCCATTCATGGGGAAAAAACCCAACAACCCCCACCTTCCCCAAAAAAAAACCCAAGAGGAAAGCAAGACTGAAGCCTTGATTATAAATAGATTTTGTGGAGAGGCAATATTATCTGCTTAAGAAGCAAGCAAACAAACAGGAATGCACACAAAGAAAGCCTGTCTCTCCTTTTGTCCTCTGAAAGCCACCTTGCTGCTCTTGGTGAGAGGGTAGAAATGAGTAAACCACAGAATAATCAAAATAATGAATGTTTTGGTACTTGTATTTAGTGAGAATGTGACTGCCCCTTCATTAACAATAGGTGTTTGCAGTTCATTGAAAGTTTAACAAATCCACAGCAAGTCTGGGTAGATCCCACTGATTTCCACTTCAGTGGAAGCAGAGAACAAAGTCAGGGCTTTTATGACACCTAATCAATGGCAAACCACACAATAATGTGTACAAAAAGTACCAGAAACTCCAATAGCCCCCAGGAGCCCAGACTGATCTGGCTTCAGTCTAGCTGGAGTTACTACCAGGTGTGAACCATCATCACTTTATTTAGTTTTACCCCAATAGTAATGTGCACAAAACAACAGGTTAATACAGTCTAAATCAGGATAGGAACTGTCCTTTCTCATCTGCATTTGCACTATTCCATGCTCAAGTTTTCCATTAGCAGTTATCACTAAAAAGTCAAGTTTTTAAAATCAAATGTTGAAAAAAACCTTTCAAAAGCATATTCTTACAACAGTTTTTGTAGTTTTTCTCAGAGTTTTTTGTTAAGATGTATATAGTAACTACTTATACCTGTGGTTTGGTAAAAATATTATTTACATATAACACATTAAAAAGGAGGCACATTTGTTGTGAATCTTGAAAGCTAGAAACCCTTTTCTGAAATATTTACATTTTAAAGCTCAAGATAATAGTAATGAAGCCTGCATATTTAAAAAGAAAGAATTTACTCTCAGCAAACACCTTTGATTGTTTTTCCTTGCAAAGAGAATGCTTTCAGTAAGAGTTGTGTTTCTCCAGTGGATGTAACAATCACTGCAAAATGATGGAATGAGTCCAGTGCTGGAGTATCAACATGTGAATCCATTTCTCCCTTTCTTCCTCAGTGAATGTCAAGCTGCTGACAAGCACTCTTAGTAATGTAGAGTATTCCTGCAGTTGCTGGAGGTGAGGACTCTCTCTCCCTCCTAGACCCCAGGATAAAAGTGAAAGAGAGACTTGAATGAGGCTGGGAAATGTTTGCTCTTGTGTTGAAATTATTACGATAATCTTACTATACATAATACATAATGAAAGTGTAGGTACCCTCCTGGGACAGCCAAGGAGCCCTTTAATAATGAAACATTTCACCTCTGACAATGATGGGCCTTTTGAATTAGGTCTTGGAAGAACTAATTTCTGGTTTGATTGGGATGGTCTGATTTATACCCAGATAAACTCTGGGCCAGACTGAAAATGTGCCTTTGCTTGGTGGAAGATTTTGGACTGAAATGTGGGAGAGAAAATGGCCCCTGGGGCTGTGCTTAAAGGTGTTTTGGTGTCTCTTGTCATGCAAGTTCTGAAAGTTCATTAGAGGATATATCCCACTCCCACTTTGTCTCTCTCTTCATCTCATGATGTCTTCTTGTCTATTCTCTTTTCTTTCATTAGCACTTTATATCATTTGACACTTCATCAGGATGATGGCCTGTTTACTGTATGCAAATATTCCCTGAATTATGCATGAATAATTATGAATTTGCGTATTGGTTTCCTGAACTGGCATATTGCCATGTAAAATTAGCTTCACTTTAATGTGAGCACAAAAACACACCGACACGTCCAATTAAACTTGAAGGAAGAGCTCACCTTGAAGGGAACACAAAGCATTGAGCCACTGCTGGGAAAGGACAAAGGACAGCTGGAGCCAGGTAGGTGCCTCCAGAGCTGGAGCAATGCTGTACAATGGAATGGGGTCTTTTTGCATTGTATCATCTCTTCTGGATGAAAGGTACCTTCCAGGCACCCCCTTCACATATGGCACCCTCTGAGTGGCTCCGCCATCCATGCCAGTGCAGGGATTTGGGGCATTGCTTGAGGTCAAAGCTGACTGCAGGACCCAACCTGCCCAGCAGAGCCCTGGTGAATGGCCTGTGGTGTTCAGACTGCAAGATGGGAAGGAGGATTTGAACTCTTCTGTGTTTCAAGATTTGTGTTCTTCAGGACTGGGTCCCATTTGAGTTGCTGGGGCTGACTGGGTCAATGTGGGCTCTCCTGAGATCACATGTGTCTGTCTCTGGTCTGCAAGACACCCTCTGTGCCATCCTGGCAGAACTGTGGATGAAATACTCTGCATAATTGCAAATCAATTAATTAAACTTACATGTGGTACTTAAATTTTATTTCTCTGCCATTTTAATTGCCTGTAAAATCTACTCTTGAGTAGCCAGCCAGCCTCTGATCAGATGAACTAACCTGCTTAAAAAAAGACTTCAAAAGCTGAAGGCACCTTGTTTTCTCTTGCTGCCAAGCAAAGGCCAGGGGTGAACCCACTGCACTCATGCCCTGGAATCATCATCTTAAGAAGTTTTGCTATGCAAACCCCCTCAGCGGGGCCACTTTGTGTAGCAGATCTAAGAAGGGGGCTGGAAGTGGTAGCAGCCCTTTCACAAGAAAGAGTACAAATACTAAAGATTTTTTGCCTTTCTAGTATTTCTCCCAAGATGACATGGAATATATTTAGAGAAGGGTTGAAGACAGACATTCAGTAGGCACAGAGAAACTATTGAAGAGTTGTTTTCTGTTGGCAGTAATTCTGGTTGGAATCTGTGGTGCCCCTTTGAGTAAGCTCTTTGGTTGGTTTGTGTTTAATTGCTGCAAGCTCACGTGTCTCTGCATAAATGTTCCAGTTGTCCTCTCCTCTTTGAATTTCCTGCCAGGACAAAGCTGTTGATTGAACCTGTTTGAGCAAATCTTAAAACATCTGCACCAGTCTTGGTGTTACAGGGCTTCTTTCTGTGATGTTTGACAAGGGCTAATTAAAACAATTGTTATTAGCTATTCTATCTGAAATAGTATCTGAATTACTCCATCTGAAGTGCTTTGTTTGTGTTTCAGCACAGAAACCTCAGGACAGAGGAATATTACTTCCCTGTAATTGCAGGCATTCTTGGCTCTGCTCCATGTTTGGTGAGTGTTATTTTAGATCAAAGTTTGATTTTTGGTGGGGGTCTGTCTAAACTCATGACAGCAGTGAGCAAAAGACCAGTTAACACAAAAACCTATGTCCCTTCTCTTAAAATCTAATAAGTGAACACACTGTTCTCCCAATAAGTCTATTATTCATCAAAAACAGCTGAAATAGTTCACTATAAAGTGGCTTCTTTTATTCTATTTAAAAGAACCAGTAAACAAATCATAACACTTTTATTATATTTTAGTCTGAATCTGATTTCTTAGCAAATGAAGGCATAATATTTTCTTTGTGAGCCTTGCCTTCCTAGCACATGGGGCCATAAACTCAGTGACATCTATAGAAAGGTGAGTTGATGCTCCTTGTTCCATCCAGCAAGCAACAAAAATGATTAAATGAATCCAACCAAATCCCTATCTATGGACAAAGTCAAAGGAGAATATAATAACTAATTTTTCAGAATCAGCAGAGATAAGGCTCCTATATGAGTTCTCTTCATTATGCAGGATCACATTTCCTTCAGATTCAAAGATCTGAGTAATTCCAGAATGCTTTCTCTTGTCTCCCTCCTCTTTTAACTAGACTCCTTTACTGGAGTTTGGCTGCATGCACATGGATCATCCTGCATAACTGAGCTGTAAATGTTGTTGGGCTGCTCTGGCTGAGCTTTCCCAGTGTCTTGTGCTGTGGCATTTACTGGAGTCTTTACATCTTTCCTCTTTAAATCCATTTCTTGCTCTCTGCCTGGTTCAGGCTTGGAGGATGCTGACCAGTGATGGCTCTTTTCTCAGCCCTGAGTTGTGCTGGTTTCTGATCCATGTTCCTCCCCTGGCTCCACAGGCATTGCACAGAAGCAGGCAGAGGTGTGTCTGCACTTGGGGAGGAAAACAGGAGCTGGCAGGGCTGCTGTAAATAGTGTCTGTGGGCTGGTACTGAACAGGTGACAATGGGGAATGTGGGTACTGAGCCTGCAGCACCACTTCAATGCAACATCTTCACCCGTGTGATTATTTACCTCCTCAGTGGTGAATATCCTCTTGATTCCAGCTTAGAAAGTGATTACTAGGGCCTGTGATGAAGCTGCTGTTTCAACTCACCTTTCTCCCTCTCCAGTTAATCCTCTGGCTCCTGATAATCCCTGTGGCTGAGGCAGGTGGGGCTGGAGCAGGGCTGTGGATTCAGGAAGGCTTTGGGCACCCACCCAGACCTGACTCACCCGCCCCATTCCCTGTCTCCTTTCCTGCCAATTCATGTTTCACCTCTGCCAAGTCCTGTGGGTGCTCCAGGCCTCGTTACAACCTCACCTCTTGATCTTTGTGATGGTTTCATTAACAGAGACTCGGGATGATCCTCTTGGGGCAGACAGGTCTAATCTTCTGCTTGGGGATTTGAACTGGGCAAACACAGACATCTGGCACTAGATCCAACCCACAGAGCTTAGTGGGTCCTGAGAAGGAGAGAGCAGAGGAAGAAAAGGGAATTTCTGTTCCCACCATCTAAGGATGGAGGAAAGAGGTAGGCTGGGAGAGGCCTTCTCCATCAGTGCCAATGGGCACAGCTTGCTGGAGGGCTGAGTTTTCACCTGCTGACTGTCTGTGCCTCTCTGCCAAAGCAAAAGGATGTTTAATTGGTGTGGAAATAAGCCAGCAACATCCTACATCTTCTTTTCTCTTCCTGGAAGCTCACAGGGAGGGTGATTGGGGATTTAAACTTTGCAGAGATCTGAGATATTTTTCCCCAAAACGCACATTTCAGCCTACTCAGCTCATGCTCTGTTTTTTGTATATTTTCCCTGTTTTTCATCTGCATTCCATGCTTTTCTTATCATGACAATGGTGGTGAAAAATAAATACTGCAGCCAACAATGATGTTCTAATAAAGCTGTAGTTAAAACAGCAAAGAGAATGCAAATTAAATACCATAACCATTTAGAAACTGTACTTTTTATTAAATATGAGTACTTTCCATCTCAGCTTTAAAACGTGGGTGGATTCTATTAAATTTAATCATTTTCCTGGAGGATTGCAGGGTAAAGGTGTTGCACAAATGCACAGATAACAAATGGGAGTGATTTTTAAATACAGCACAGAGAAGTGCAGTTGTTAAATATATGGATCTTAAAGATGCTATGTTATTGACTCAACCTCTCCCTTCTCTTTTCAAGTCTCCTTTCTTCTGAGGTTGCTCTTCTCCATGGCTCCCAGAATTAATTTTTCAGAAAATTTAATTATATATTTATAAACATAAACACAAACACCAGTAAACTTGGCTTGTTTAGGGCATTGCAGAGAGCTCTCCTAGCTTGCCTTTTGGCTTCAGTCAGAGCAGGATTGAACATCCAAGAGCTGAGCCTTTGGACTTGAACTTTGGTGCCGACATCCAGCCCCTGCTCAGCTGCTGTCTGTCTCCAGGGGCTGGAGATATAACATTTTTCAATAATTACAGCTTGCACCTGGACATGTGAATGCTGTGGCCAAGTCTTGGCTAACAGGAGATGTCTGCTTTTCTTTCAGGTTCTTGCAGGCAGCTCCTGTGTATAACCACCCAGCTGTTGCAGAAACCATCCTGTGGCCACCTGCTCTCCCCAGGTGTTGGCTTATACTGCAGTCAGTACTCAAATCCTTCTGTGGATCTGGGCTTTGGTGACCATTCCCCAGGTAATTCCAGGAAATTGCCATCCTGGAGCCTCTTCACAGCCAGTAGGTAAATGTCATTGCTTTACAGCAACTCTGAGCAATGCTGCAGTTTTGTGAGTGTGGCTCAAGGTTGACTGCAGTACACCACAGCCTCATGCTGCCTTCCAGTTGGTTGTTGATTCTTCCAGATCCATCCTTTTCTTGGCAATTTCTGTTGTCAGTCTGTTCCTCTGGAGGAGTTGTGAAGCTCTAGCAGCGTACAGACCTGATCTGGTAAAAAGCTATGATGTTCATGTAGTTTGCTTGCCTGCCAGAGGATCTGAATCACCTTTTCCCTTTCATTTGTTCTGAATTTCCCTTCTGGGAAAAAAATCAAGAAACAGGAGATGCCTGGGGGAATGCTCCTGCCTTTTCCTCTGGCTCACAGAGCTGTGTGTGCTGCTCCTGTGAGGATGGGCTGTATCCAAGATCTCAGTGCTCACCCTTCTAGACCTCATGGAGGGCTCCAGTGCTAGGAATGGCTGCACTCCAGAAATGGCAATGCTGAGCTTGGGATTGCTGTAAAGCCTCTCATTTTGCAGGTGTTTGGTGCAGTGTGGGAAGGCACAGCATCACCTGCACGGGAGAAGCAACACACCAGGAATCAAAGGACACCACAGTGACATTTTCCATAGGAAGTTATCTCTAGTCAAAACTGTTTTTGAAACAAAAATACATCAGGCTGGATGATGCAGTGAAATTATGCATGATAGCTGTGCTGGTTTAGCACAGCCTGGTTTTTGGTAGCAGGGGAGCCATGGAGGGGTTTTCTGTGAGGAGTTGCTGGAAGCTTCCACCATGTCTGACTGAGCCAATCTCTGGTGGCTCTGAAGGTGGACATGCTGCTGGCTCAGTTAGAGAAATTGGTAATGCCTCTGTGATGGCAGATTTTTTCCTCCTAGTCAGAGAAAGAGAAGGAAGTGAGGGCATCTGGAAAAGACAACATGGCAGAAGCAAGGCCAGTGAAAAGAAAGAAGGAGAAGTGGTCCAAGCGTTGGAGCTGAGATTTCTCTGCAAGCCATGGTGAAGACTATAATAAAACAAACAATCTCCCTGTAATCCAAGAAGTGCATGGAGGGTGCAGAGATCCACCCACAGCCCATGAGAAAAGGTGCTCACGCTGGAGCGGGTGGATGCTGAAAAGCTGTAATCCTGTGGGAGACCTGAACAGAGAGAGAAGGCCCTGGCTCCAGAGAGAGAGAAAGAGAGCTCTTGCTTCCAAACTAAGCCTACATCCCATGACCTAAAATGACCCAAGCCATGGCAGTTTTGGGAGGACTATTTACCCATGGGAGTGATTCACATTACAGCAGGTCAGGCAGGTCTGCTACTCATGAAAATCAGAACCACACTGGAAAAGTTCACAGAGAACTGTCTCCCATGGGAAGGGCCCCACGGCATTGCAGAAGAGAGATTCCTCTCCCTAAGCGAATTGAAGAAAAATTTTGAGTGATGAGCTGGCCAAAACCCCCACACCCTGTCTCCCTGCACTGTTGGTGGGAAGGAGGGAGGAGTTGGAGGAAAAAAAGATGTTTTAAAGGCTTATTTTACTTCTCATTATCCTCTTCTGACTCTGTTAAAATAAATTTACTTTATACCTATAAGGTTGAGCCCGTTTTACCCTTAGAGTGCTTTTGTTCCAATCCTTATCACAACTCATGAACCCTTTATTACAGTTTCTATGGGTGCCTGACATGTTAACCAGTGTCAACCCATGACATCAGAAGAATAAATGAAAATAAAAAAAATTTATAAGTCCCTCTCTCAGGCTTCAGCCCACCAGCTCAACAGTGCAGGCTGAAAAAACTGTGAGTGTTTTATCCATAGTGGACTTTGGAGTGTAAGGAGTTTAAAATCTGTGCTAGATGTCTGATTGGAAATACCTGGTAGTGCCCAATTTTGGGAAGGTCTCCTGAATGCCTGAAAAAATTGTACACACATCTTAAACAAAGGCCCAACTCTAGCACACACTTTGATTTAGTTTTTTTAACAGTCCACAGGTGCTGCATGGAGTAATTGCATCTGTATTCTTTCCCAGTTGAGTTTAAATGAAGTACAGCAACTTTGCTGACACCAAGCCTGAGATAAACAGGGGTGTGTGAGAAGAAAATTACCTTCCATATAACTTCTCTCCCTGTAAGCAAAACAGTAAGAAGGCCTGAGGATATTTTTCACTGTTTTATGACAAAAATAGAGCAAAAAATCAGATAGTGGGAACTGTCAGTGCTAAACATCATCATCTGTGTATGTGAAGCTTGGAGAGTAGCTGTTTGTAGATCTTTCAAGGTTAATGTAACTGATCTTATTTTGTTGATTGAATAAATGATTATTTCCAGAGGGATTAGTTATAATCCAGAAGTTAACATGTCATTTCATCTTTGATTGTGCTCCTACAAATCTTCCATATAACCTCTCAGGCAGACAGCTCTGCAAGCTCAGCACTTTTTATAGAGGGATTTGTTGCAAATCAGACTAATGTGGTGCATTTATGTTTGAGATCTGAAGAGAAATATTGCAGTGATGCATTTTCTCCTTTGGAAATGCCAGTTAATTGAAAATGAAAGATTTCACAGAACTTTGGCCAAGACGTATGACTTCCTTATTGCTCTTCTAGTTGTCATGATGCTGAAAGTCCTGGATTTCTACACCCACTTTCCTTGGAACCCTGGCTTGCCTGTATCCTCTTAAATATCTGTAGGAGGTGGTAAAGGGCAAATTCTGTAAACCTGGTGCTGAAATGTTCCCCCGTGGGACTTTATGCATAGACAAACATGACTTAGCAAGTGTAAGGAATATGAAGGGGGGGCTGGAAGGGAAGAAAGTGCCTCCTGGGCTGCATGTGTATCTTCTCCGGGGATGCCTGTTGTGCTATCAGCCCACTTCTCTGGAGCTCAGCCGGAATATGCTGCAAAGTGGAGTCACCTTTGGCTCTATGCACAGGGACAAAGAAAATATTTTCAAAGCAAGGCATCTTTCCAAGCTTAATCAGCCAAAACATTTTTAAGCCTCACCAATTCAGCTTACACACTTTTTTAAATTTAATTGGCATTGTTACATTTTTTAAGGAGGAGAAAAATACACCATAAAAGAAGTGTGAATGTAAAGATAGTTTCAAGATATTTAGAAGTGCATCAATTTACCTCTGTGAATAGAACTATTAGTGAAAGAATGTGGCCTGCATAGTGCAAAATCTTTGCTTTCTCACCAGGTACTGCCAGAGTAATCACAAACATTGGAGAAGCTCAGGACATCCCTTTCTGTTTTTCAACTTTGCAGAAGTCCATGTTTTCCAATGTTGTAATATAGTTTACTATATATTATCTTTCTATTTTTATTAATATAATTATATTTATATTAATTCTTAAGTTTTTAACATGATGGCACCTTGGAGAGATAAAAACCTGGGGTTTTGAGTGTTGTGGCCTGAGAAAGGGGTCTGCTTCAGGTGATTTGATTTCAAATGCATCTTGGCACAAAGAGCAGCAGTGCAGAGCTCCTGCTCAGGCCCAAAGGGAACAGGGGGTGCTCAGCACTCAGGGATGGGCTGCAAAATACATTGGGACTCTTGGCAAATAATGTGCCATGAATGGCATGGTCTGAGAGGCTGCTGGAGGTGTGTTCTAGGATTTACAAGCTCCAGACCTTCCTATTCATCCAGAGGTAATCATTGCCTCTGCCTCCTGGTAAATCAGCATTTCTCTGAGTACTTCTCCCCTGCATTGCCTTGTTGTGCAGCCCTCCCCAAGCTACCATCAGCATCTTCTCTCTCTCTCTGATAAAGGTTTATCTGGCAGATGTGTTCCTTCCCTCATCCCCTTGGGGATGCTGCCTTTGCTGCCACCCCTCTTCCCATGGGAGACACCTTCCTGCAGAGGGTGAGCTGGGGAATCTGCATGAGCATGGCTGGGGCTCCTCTGCTGCAGTCTGCATCAGGCAGGAATCCACAAGGACACGTGCACCAGAGGTGAGGCTGAGGTGCAAGGGGTTGCTGGCTCAATGTCCACGGAGAAGTGAGACCCTCAGGTGGATTTGTTACTGCTGCAGGGTAATCCACCTTTCCAAGGGGTGGGATGTGCTTCTGGTGTCCATCCTTCCCATCCCTCCCTGTGCAAGGTGCCCCCTGAAACCTTTGGCAGAGGCAGGATCCGTCTGCCTCTGCTGCGTCTCTCTAGGGCTGCTGGAGCTGGCTTTAGATTGCAGTCTTGGATTTAATCACTGTTTTGACAGGCTGAAAAAAAATATTGCTGTTGGCACCAGGAGCAGAAGGAACATGAGCAGCCCCAAACAGAATGAACTGAAAAAAAAGAGCTTTTTTAGCTGAGGGCTTCTCTCCATGCTAAATTTCAGCATCTGGCAGTAAGTGGCAGAGGTTTGAGACCTTCTCAAAAATAGGTGACAGGCATAATTTCTAATAGGAATTATTAGACAGACCCCAGAAATGGGTTCCAGGGAAAGGTGAGTGCTCTGGGCTGGTTTGCTTTCAAACACAGTGCCCATAAATAACAGCTTCTGAGGCATGAGGTGTGGTAATGATTCCTGTGTTCCTGTTAGGGACCAAATGAGCTGACACCTCACAGGCCTCACTCTCTAGGCTTGCATATCTAATATTTTGTAGGATGTGAAGTTTTCTCCTGCCCTTTCTTTTTACTGTGCACACAAATAAACAATTATATTGAACCTGTTGTATCTGCCAAGACATGGTCCTTGTGGGGAAGAGCCCCCTGTGTGTGTTTGTGAAGATGCACTGAAGGAAAGGGAGGCATTCCCAACCAGTGTTGGCTTGCTTCTTCTTATTTTCTCTACCAAATTTAGTATTTTATGCTCAAATTTCTCTTTACTGTTCAGCGATATTTATCTAAACAAATCTGTACATCTGCAATGCAGAAAAGAGTGGAAGCTGTACCCATTTTATGTTGTACAGGATTTTCCATAATGAGCTTCTTTCAGCTGTAGTTTTTCCATACAGTTTTCTGTCATCCAAATGGCATTGAAAGTATCTTAGCATTATTGTAGGTTAACAGTTAACACTTTTATACCAGTAGTAAAAATTCAGATCTGTAATTGTGCCTGTAGATCCTCTTCTATGATGTGTTCATTTTTAATACCTCTTATGGAATTTATATATGGGGAAATAGATATTACAGATTACTTTTATTGCCACTGTGGCATGTTCCACTCTTCTTAGCAAGCTTGTGGCCAGTTTTGTTTAGATATCTATTATTCATCACTTGCCTGATACGTGCAAATGTGGGTGATTTTCAAAAGCTCAGACATTTAAAATCAACAGGTTTTAACATTTTGCTGTTGGTTTCCCAAGATAAGCTGATTCAAGGAAAGTGCAAGGAACCAGCCAAATAGTTAGAAATTCTTCCTGTGGTATGATTAATCTTTCTCAAATAGAATTGTGACCCTTGGCATGCTTAAATTACTATTGATTTAATGGTAAAAAATACATTTTTTTTTGTTTTTATTTTATTTGTCCTTTGCACTGAGATCCCTCAAAACCATAAGTATTTATCCAAACAATTTATGGTCATATAATAAATAGTCTTCACAATTTGATTAAAAAGTCAAGCAGCATAACTATTTTTCAAGCCCAGTGAGTAAAGATCCTGCCATTTTTATGTTATAAATCAGGATACAGCCTGTCAGTTTAATCTCCTCTGTTCTCAGCTGATGCACCCCTGGCATAATACTGTGTTGATATGAGCACTTGAGCATTTTCAAATGCTTCAGGGTTAGCCCAGGAGCTGTAGTAGGCCCAGGCTGTGTTTGTATTTCTCGTTGCCCTCAGGAGAGGATGATTCCTGCTCCTTGCTGGTGTGTTCCTAGGCTGAGCTGTGTGTGGTGGCAGGTAATGATGAGTGTGGCTATGGTCCCTAAATGGACACCTCTGGCTCTTGCCACAAAGCAGTGACATTTCCTGGATGTGGATGTGCTGTTCAGTGATACAGAATCCCACCAGTGCCCATTGGCATATTGCCATTTCACTTAAAACTCTTCATTTAAAGCATTCCATCATTTGTCACAGACAAATTCCTGGGTCCATTGTGACAGCCCAACCTGCTGCCACTTTAGGACTGGTGTTGGTCAAGAATGACGTGGCAATATAATAAAAGGACAGGTCAGTTGGATTGCCTGAAAATAAAGGAATTTTAATGAACAGAACAATAAAGGGAGAAGGTGTACACAGTATGGGATCAGCTCCAAAGGACCCAGGGCCAGGGTGGATACAGAGTCATAAAGGACAGCTTGAGGGCAGTCTGAGGGTAAGTGTCCAATGAGGAGTAGGGTTTAGGAATATTTAAATCAACACAGAAATTTTTAACCAATAATAAGAAGGAAGACAGAGAACTTTCTAGTCCTAATCCTTATAGAGATAAAACTATTTACATACTGATTCCCAGGGGGCAACACTGTTTTTTCTCACCCTAAGCTGAGTGAGGTTTTACAGGCTGGACTCCCATGGTTTTAAATTGATGTTTATGGTCTGATTGTCTCCTACAGTCCATTCTCCCATTGTCCATGGAAAGGTGAGGGAGCTGTGGCTGCCTCACCAGGGTGTGGTAAGGGGAGTGCTGGCTCCTTCCTTCTGCCAGCACTCATTAGAGAGCTGTTTATTACATGAGGTTATTAAATTATCTTCTGCTTCAGGTCTGGACAGAGTGGCCCTTTCTGCAGAAATCATCTGTTAAATGCATCTGTCCTTTCCAAAGGGATGCACAGAGTTCTTCAGGACTCCTGGAAAAGGATGTTGGGACACAGGGTCTGCTGTGGAGGGCCATTAACTGGGACAGAGGGGACATTGCAGCCTCTCTGTGGGAAGAACATTGTCACCTTGGCTGTGGGTGACATCTGTGCATCCTTTCAGCTATGGTGACAGAGCTGGGTGCCCTCTGTGGCACTGGCAGTGCTGAGTGCCTCCCAGCGCTTTGCTGGGGAGTGCAGCTGTTTTGGCACTGCCAGATCCAAGTTCTGTTGCTCTCTGAATAGATTTCCATTTAAATTAATTCTGATGGCTGCAGAAAGACATTTGAAGAAAGACTTGTTGCATGGCCAGTCTTGCCCTTACCTCTTGTACTGCACTCACCTGAATGCAAGATTTCTTCCCTGCTGCTGGCTCATGTAAATTCCTGAGTGTCCCTGCACTTACCTATGTTGGTGTCCTGTAAAGCTTTGTTATTTCAGAGATTTTAAACTGAAAATAGGAATATGATTTGTAATGTCAGATACTGGGCTGAAAATGGCACACGTGGACACCTGCACATGGGCTCTGTGGGACCTGCTGGTGTACAGGTACCAGTGACTACCTGGATCTAGCTCACATGCTGTGGTTTACAATGGGAGCTTCAAGAAGAAATTTCACCTCCTCTTGGGCTGCTGGAAAGCACCATTCTGACTGCCCCTTAGCATAGGATTTAGGAAGAAGAGAAGACTGAATGGGGATCTCATAAATGCACATAAACCTCTCAAAGGCAGGTACCAGAGGATAGTGACAGACTCTTGTCCAGTGACTGGACAAGGAACAATGCCCATAAACTAAAACATAAGAAATTTCACCTCAACATGAGGAAGAACTTTAGATTGAAGGTGGCAGAGCCCTGGAACAGGAAGGTCATGCAGTCTCCCTCCATGGAGAACTTCCAAACCCACCTGGAAGTGTTTCTCTGTCACCTGGTGACACTGCCTTGGTAGAGGGGTTAAACTATAAATGGTGGGTGAGCAGGTAAGAGATGCTGCCTAGAACCCTGCAGACTGATCATCAGAAAAACCCCAAGTAGAAGCACACAGCGTGCAGGGAATTGAAATGAAGTTCAAGTGAGCCTGAGTAGGTGTTTGTTCAGCAGCTTGTTTAGACTTTAATCACGGTTAAATCTTTTAGTTAGATAATTGTTCTATCAGCTGATAGTTTGAATTGTATTGAAGAACAATATGCTAAAACATCTTCAGTGGGAAGCAGCAGAGGAGATGAGTTTGGATTCCTTCTTGTTCATTTCTTGCATGTCCTCGTGTCAGTTCCTGTGTTCTCTGATTAATTGAGTTGCGTGGTGTGCATTTTCCTCTACAAACACTGACTGCAAATACACATTTACCACCACTGCCTGACACAATAGCTTGGGAAACCAGGACTCATTATCAAAGGTCAAGGCCTCTGTGTAATTTGCCTTGGATCAGGAGCTGTTGTTACACTTCCAGCTGTGCTGTGGGAATTGGAACTAATTTCCTAGTGGTGATATGCCTGCATTTTCCATTTATATACTTTTAGGATTTGGGATCTGCGTTTCTCACAGGCTTTGCTGTACTGAAAGCCAAGTTGCTTGGTGGTTTCAAAGCCCTTGAAGTAAAGCTACATACAATTTTTTTTAAGAAGAAATTAATTTAAGCTGTGCTTTGAGATATGTTTTCTTTATTTTGTGGCATTGCTGTGTGCTGAGACAAAATGCATTGCAAGCCTAATGGCTTTTGTGTGGTTTTTCTGTACGACACAAGCCATCACAGGAGGCTGTGTCCCCCCAAAAGCTGTTCAGTGCATGGCAATGAGCCTTGGCCTGTACTGGGCTGGAGGTGCTTGGGTGCTGGTGGCAGCGGGAGGCTTTCCTGTTTCCAGCTGGTTCCCTGCAGCTGCCTGGGCTGAAGCTGTGGTGAGGAAATCTGTGCACACTGTGCAATCTGTGCAAATCATGAGGTGCACCAAGTTCTCCACGTTGCCAGGGAAGCATCCAGTTACAGACACAGCCCTTAAGCTTTTTGCTAAGTTTGCTCATTCCCATGGACTGAGCAGTCCTTCACAGACTGCCTGGTCTGGCTGCTGTTGGTGGAAACTGGGAATGCTGGAAAATCTGAGGCAGAAAACTTTGGAGACCTTGGCAAAGAAGACTCATACAAAGGAAATGGGAAACAAATAAGGGAGAAGTGATGCATTTTGGTTTTGGGTTTGTTTTTTTTCCCATAAGAATGGAGAGCTTTGTTTTGGTTTTGGTATTAGTGCATTTGGGGATTTTCTATGCAGCTGCCAAAAATAGTGTGTTCCTGGGCAGGGGATTGCAAGGATTTTGTGGCCTCCATCCAAGGCTCAGTAATTCCCCACAGAGACCTGATGAGAGCAGGTAAGAACTGGTCCAGGTAAGCACCAGGACAGGGGCCAGAGTCCAGATGTGTGGGGCTGCCACAGGGCACACAGCCTGTGGCACAGCAAGCTTTGGGGAATTATAATGAGCTTCATGCTGAGCTGACAGCTGGGTCTTGCTGCCAATGAAGCCAATGGCAAAGCACTGACTGTTTTCAGGAGCAGGCAGGCTGAGCCAAAATTGGCTGCTGCTGTGTCTCATTTGCATGGAAGTTAATTACCTACATCTTCAGGTTCACTTATCTTTATGAAGATGGGCATTAAATCTGGCCCCTGCTGGTTTCTCAGTCCCCTCTGGACTGGTTTCCATGGTCTCTGAGGCAGGACCCATTTCAGGTGCATTTTTGTCTTAACTCTCTGGAAAGAGCCTTGGTGGGTGACGGGCATGTTGTTGTCCCTGCTTTATTATTCAACCTGTATGGAAATGTGCTTAGAACATGGTAGTGAGGTGGAAAATCTGCTTGGACAGGGAGTGCATTTGCCAGACATGAAACTTGTAAAGGGTTTTCTGAATGCAGCTCTGACCAGGGTTTCCAATGGAAATGCTCCCTCTGAGCGTGCAAGGCCAGGAACTCTGACCCTCCTTTGAGCAGGGAATGGACTAGAGAATTCCAGAAATACCTTCCACTCTAAATTACTCTTGAAATCCATATTATGATACTATGAATGTGAATTAGTAATAATGGTGTGATGTATATGAGCTCTGGGTGAATGTAATTGGAATATATCCCATAGCATCCTCATTTTTCCTCTCAGCAAAGTGAGATGATGAAGGTTCGTGTGCACTTTGTATAGACAAATATTTGTGCAGAGCACTTGCCTAAATTGAAGTCTAAAAATCCAGTTTCTGGTTATTCTAAATGCAGCCTGTAGTGTTTGATTTTTTTGTTTAGTTGGTTGTAGAATTTTTGTGGTGTTCTGGGTTTTTTTTTTTAATTGCAATTTTTCATTTGTACTTGAGTTCACTAATAAAGAGATAATTTGTTTCAAAAAAGTCATATGACAAATCATGAATCTGGTAATGAACGTTTCAATGAATGATTGCTCATTGCCCATGGCTCTCTAAGCTTATTTCAAGCTGTCTGCAGCTGTGATTCTGCTGTGAAACTTTTTATCATCCAAGTAAAATGTGAAGTCTGATGTGTGCCTTAAGATGAAAGGGCAACCCTCTCCTTAGATAAGCAGCTAATTTTCCATGTTGGTGTTTCCAGTGGTGAACAGCCAGTTAATCCTGCACATCAGTGCCTTGCACTGGGGAAAACTTATACCAGCTATTTCTGCAAAGTTATGGGGTGGCACTGGAGTTAGTGGGGGCAGCAGGGCAGTAGTTGAACTGAAATGGCTTCACCATACACAGAACCCCTGAAAGCAGCCCAAAATTGGGAACATTTTATGTCTTTTTATGTATATCATCTGAAAATATATTTTTTCCCCCTGCTTTTCCTCATTCATTTGTTGCTGAACTAGTTTTATGAATTTAATGTTAAAGATTGACCAATAAGAATCAAATGTGGTTTTCCTGAAAGATGATGAAAATGATGTGTCCTGTAGTTTGCATTTGGACTGACTGTTTTCAGGTGCTCTGCTGTCCAGATTAATTACCAGGTGGCAGGTTCCTGCTTGTTATTTTCCTTTATTTGGCAGTGGATGGGGAATAGAAAGGCAGATGAGAAACAAAAGCCTCAAGTTACATTAACAGAAAGATTAAAGCTTTTAAAGGAGAGCTGGCACTATGTGCACATGGTAACTATTAGAAGATACATGCACAGACTGAAGAAAGCTGGATAAGTGTTTTAAAATTAAAACTAGGGAGGCAGCTCCAACGTTTTTATTTATAGAGGAAAATACCTGGGATGGCAAGGAGCAGCATTCCATGAGTTGCTGTGATTTAAGGACTGTGGAAGAGATTGGTATTTAATCCTGTAGGCAGGAGATATAAAAAGTCCACAGGGTCAGAGGTGCACAACAAAAAGTAAAAACTGTCCAGAAGGAAATAGATAATATGAGGGGAAACATTCTTAAACCTATTCTGGATTACCCTAGGCTGGTTTGTACTGAATGTTCCCTTTTTCCTCCTCTCTTTGTGGCTTTTACTAGCTTCTATCTATTTCAAGGTTTGAAAAATGTATATCAATTTCTTTCCTAAGCACAGGAAGTCAAAGAGCTGAATTTTAGCTGTTAAGCTAAAGCAGCCTAAATAAATGATCACTGCTACATCAGACAGCAAGTGTGCACCCATCCATGCAGCCCTGAGAGGGGAAAATTACTTCTTTTTCATAGGAGAACTGAGTTGGTTAAAATATTTAGTAGTTCTTTCTGTTCAGGCTTTATTGTGAATATTCACATTCTTCTCTCTGTAGGAAGACAGCACAGATTCCCTTCTTGGCAGAAATTTTAAAAACGACCCCCTTCACCTGCCTCCACGTTTGATGGCAGCATGTGCTGTGCTTGTGGCCAGAGGTTCATGCAGATGTTCAGGCCTGTCCACTGTTTGGTTCTGTCTCTATCCTGCAGCTCTTATTTTGGTCAGGGCTTCAATCTGTGGAGTTTAGCAAGGCTTCACTCACACCCCCAGGAAGCCACTGGATCCTCAATTTGACAGGAAGGTGTCTTCAGCCACCCTCAGGGTTTGTGGGTTTTCTACACCTGAGTGCCTCTGGACAAAGGCTGTTTTCCATAGGCCTGTCTTACTCCCACTGACAGATGAGAGTTATTTGAGAAGTTTTAGCAAGCCCCTCAAAGGACACGCTCCTGCCTGCAGGGGAGGTGCTGGAAAGCCATTTCTGTTTTCAATTGTGATTCCATTTGCCCAGTCAAAATTCCTTGGAAACACTTTTTGTCCTGGCTTAAGTGCCCTAGCAGATTCAAAACACCTGAATGATCCCGGTATTAACAGAGTGTGAGGAGTTCTATCATTCAGTGTCACCTCACTGTGGCTAAGAGGAGTGTAATGCCAAATGCAGTGCCAGTGACAAATGCAGAATCACTCCAGCTGCTGATGGTACAAATTGGATTCAGCTGCAGCTTCACACAGGCTCAGGAAGCTGGAGAGGATCAAAGGTCTGCTTAACATACCTGAGTGTTTGGGAGTAGTTATAAGGTAGATGGTGTTTCATGTTCATTAATCAAGGGCTAGGAGAGAAACTCAGTTGTTCTACACTGATTAAACCTGTCCTTGCTGCTCTAACTAAAATGTATCTTCACTTTGGAGCCTTCCTTGAAAAGATAATGCATCTAGGTTGTATTAAACAGTGAGTTATGCTTGGGTTTTGCTGGGTATTATTTTAATTTGCAAAATTGCAAGAATGGCAGCACTTAGCTGATACAAACTGTGAGATGAGGTCCTTGGTGTGAGAAGTCCTCTGGAATTGACCCATCTGAGGTCAATTCTCTCCTCTGGAATGAGCAGGGAAACCAGGGAACAGAGGAATCATGTAAGAGGCAGGAGAGGGAGAGGCTCTCAGGCTGCTGCAGAGTCTGCAGAAGCAGAGCCCATCCCTGGCAGTGCTGGGAGCTGGGAATCCAGCCTTGTCTGTGCTGAAAAATTTGACCAACGTAGCAAAACACAAGCACAGTTCCAAAGCTGTTTTAGTGATCAGAATAGGCTCAGTTAGCAAATGGAATTCATGCTGGCACTATGTATCTCTGTTATTGTATTTTACCAGCAGAGAAATGTGGCAGATAGAAGCAAACGTTTTGTGTTTTTTTTTTAATTCCAACACTAGTAGAGCTTGAAAGAGCCTGGTGCAAGCCTGGTGTGAGTTGCCAACCCCATGGCTCCAGGCATGCCGAGGGAGGGATTGAAGCAAACACCAGATCTTTCCTGGACTCACTGATAAGCTCAATGTGGGCTCTAAGCAGAGGAAAACCTCTCTCACACTCCCTGCCAAAGGACTCCTTATTCCCAGAGGCATCTGGGAGGGGAAATATTATGCAAACTCCAATTCTCCAGTGTGGTTTTGAGAGTATATCTGCTAAATTCAGGGGCCTGGGGATGGGGGGAAGATCTCCACAAGCGAAACATGCCAAAGGAGCACCCAGAGCTGGTCACTGCATGCTTGTGTCTCCACTGGGTTCAGGTGGCTGCTGTCACTGGGTGGATCCAGGTGCCATCAGATTCCCCAGAGCCATGCATTTCAAGGGGGAAAGAAAGGGCCTTAAATTATTTTTTTCCTAGATTTTCTGCAGAGACTGATCTCCAAATCCCATTGGAAAGGGAAATTGCATACTGGTTTTCATTGTTGGGCTTCATGAGTGGGGCATTTTTCCTTCTCCATAGTGGTGTTCTGTTTCTCACAGCTATTAACTTTGTAAACAGGGGTTTTTGAGACTCAGCCACTTAAGCAGATTTAGCTCTTTCCTGGGGCTTGATATCATTTTCATGGAAATGCATCATTACAAAAGTTTATTTGGAGAAACTTTGGCAGAGCACTCTTCCCCCATAGCCCAGATCAGGTATGTGATGTGTTGAGGTTTATTCATCTTATTGCACACCTTTTTGAAAGTCAGGCTCTTGGCCTGGGGAGGGAGAGGTCTGTCCTCTTTTAGCTGCTGAAATTAGTAATAGCTAGAAGCTGTCAAGTGGCGATGGGATAGGAATGAATTTGAGGAAGGAATAGAATGAGGCTACTGCACATCAGTGTGCTACCAGAGCCAAACTCCCTTCACCTTCTGCTCTTCAGGGATTTCTGGCATTGAAGTAGAAAACAATGAAAGCAAAAAAAATGTCTCTTGGCTACTTAATTAGTGAGCCTCTGGCAAGTGCAGAAGGTTGGATCAGTCCTTGAGACATTAATGTTTATTTTTCAGGGACAATTTTCCTTTTCTACATTGTTCTTTCCCAGGTGGATGTGTGAATTAAAACACTCTGCATCGTTTCTAGAAGAGAATAGCCACAGCAGCCTGATTCAAACCTCTCAGAAAGCTGCAGGGCCACCCCAGCTCTGCAGGTGGTGGCTCTTGGGGTTGTTTGGGGGTGTGAATTGTGGGATCCCAGTGGAGGATTTTGCTGGGCTTCTTGCTACTGTTGGTGTGGCTTCTCTGCCCAGTGACACATGGCACGGTCCCTTCTTGTGCCATGAATACCACACGCTGCTCCTCCTGCAGTTTCCAATTTTTTCCTCTATTTTTCCTTGTCTTTCAACATTTTTACAGGTATGCCTTAAAAATAATAAGAAAGAATGAGTAGAATGGATAACTCTATGTATATATCCCCCCCATAATCCCCCAACAATTTAATAATCTAAAATGCTGTTTATTTGCCACATCCAGACCTTATCCACCAGCAAAGTGTTCTGCTGGACTCTCTGCCAGCAGCACACAGCAATAAATGAGAGGGGTGGGAAAGTGAGAGGGATGTGAAAGAAAATACACAGAACCTTGTGTTTGCCTAAAAGCATAAAAGAAAATGCTACTGAGCAGAAAGAGTGTTGGATTGTCCTGGGCCATTCCCATTCCCAGGAGAAGTGCTTCAGAGAGAGCCAGAGGGGCTCTGCCATGCAGGTATTCTCCAGAGTATCTGAGTTATCAACATGATTGAAAATGGTCCATGGTGCAAGGGGTAAAACCCTCTGACCCAATGCACTGATGTGAAAACTGAAACTTTTGCTTCATTTCTGTGGGAGGAAAATCAGGAAAGAAATGTCAAGAAAGGAAGGAGGAAAAGAAAGGCAAATAATCTGCTTGTTTTATGAGACAGGAAAGACTTGTGGGACATTCAGTGGAGTTTGTTGGGTGAGATGCCACCTCCATGGCTCAGGGTAGCTCAGTTCCCCTGTGAGCAGTCCTGTGCTCCCTGGGAGATCAAAGCCATGGAGCACTGGTGCAGCCTTTGCTGTTCCCATCCCACTCAAGAGGCAGAATTTTCTTTTCCCATTTTAATTTGTGCCACTGCTGACAGCAGCATTTGCCCAGGCAGAAGTTGCTTTTACAAGAATCACATCCCTTCTCTAAAATTGCTTCCACCACTGATTGCTTAAAAAGAAATCGAATGGCTGTCATGCCAGCTCTTAAATGAGAGCTGCTCAGAGAGCAGCTCAAGAGGTCTCCAGAGAAGCAGCAAATAAAAATTCTCTTCTGTTTCTGGATTCCTATTCTGCTCTGAAGTGGGGCTGTGAGCCAGCAGAGTGTGGGGAGCCCTGTCTGCAGATACAGAGCTGAGGACTGGGCAGGCTGGCTGGGCTAGCTCGTATTGAGAGCTAGCTCATTCCTTCCCCCTCCATGCTTGGCTTTCCTTTTGATTTCAAAAGCTCCATTTGGAGCCAGAGCAACAAATTGGAGGCCAGTTGTGTGAAGACAGTGTGGGGAGAGACCTGGACCAGAGCAGCAGCTGTGAGCTGGGATGTGACTGGAGGAGATGAAGCCTGCAGGGGAGGGAGGAAAAAAAATGCTTTGGGTTGGGAATAAGGTTGTTCTTTCCTGCCTTGGCTGCCAGAGGGATGCTGGGGGTTGAGAGCTACTGAAAAGCAGAGTTTTTCTGGCAGAGGGATGCAAGCCTCCTGACTACACCCCACTGCGAGGAGGATTTGGCACCCAAACAAAATAATTCTGTGCTGAGGCACTCTCTCCCAAAGATCTGTTTGAGGGGAGAAAAATAAAGGGAAGAAGAAAAACAGCCAACAGAAAACCTGTAGAAAGAGCAACTCCTGGTTAATGCTGAGCTGCAAGCTTTGAAAATCAATGGTGACAACTGCAAGGTGCTTTCAAAGGAGAGCAGCTTGAACTGTGGGCACAGAGCTCTGGGTTACTTGCAGCCACCTGGGCCAGGCTGCTGGAAGCTGGGTGAAAAGCCATGGCTCAAAATGCAGAATTGGAAATGTCATGGTGTGAATGATGGGATGGGATGGGTGGCAGCCCTTAAACTGTTACAGTGACACTGCAGAATAGGAGGCCCAAAGTTTCAGGGTGCCTTGGGAGAGCAGCCTGCTCCTGCCTTTTGGGGAACAACCAAGGGGCTGTCACAAGGGCACGCAGTGACAGGACAAGGGGGATGGCTTCAAGCTGAAGGATGGTAGGTCTAGATCAGATACTAGGAAGGAATTAGGGAGATGTTGGCAAAATATACTCCAGAGAGCCCATTTTTCTGCAGGGAACTCTTTGAATAGTTCTTCCCCACATCCATGCAGATTTTAATATCATTTTTTCAGTAAGGGGGTAGAATTAGCAAAATCAAAGTTTTTACTTTGAATCCATCAGATTGTAGGAAATGGAAGCAAAAAATTAATTTAAAAAAAAGAGTAGAATGTGTGTTTGCAAATATGATGCTTATTAAACATTATTTTCTATTCTCAAAACCAGCATGTTGACTTTATTATCAGCCAAACAGGCTATGCTGTCTGTAAGCCTAATAATGACTACTGTACCCCCACTGCATGACTCCCAACAATTTTTGATTGCTGCTGAGAAGACATTGCTGGCAATTCAGGACTAGGATTTCAGAGAACACTGATTTTTCAGCAGAATATTAGGAAGTGTTGAAGAGTTACTAAGAACCACCAGTCTAAGGCTGATTTTATTTATAGCCTCCATGTCTGGTACAAGTGATAAATCTGCAAAGACAGTGAGGATCCTATCCTGTAGCCCTTACTGTAAGGGCATTCCTTACCCATAAATTGAAAACTAATGTTTATTTCTCTTTAATTAAATACTCCATTAGCCACAGACTGTGTTAAAATATTTAAAAAGAAGTAATGTAATCAATATACCAACTATACCACTGTAAACATATCTCATCTGCAGTAAATGCCAGATTTTCTTTCTTTGCTGAATTATAAGTGCTTTGAAAAGGATAGATGGAACATTGTGGGTTGAGATGATCGGTAAATGCAAAAATAGTATTTTTTTCTGAACTCTCATGAGGGTACTTCAGCAAGCTGATGTCTTGGTAATACTCAGTATATTAATTGAATTTTTAGGGTTTTTTTATAGGCAACATTTCTCCTAAAATCATCTGCTTCTTAGGTATGTTTGTGTGTGTGTATGTACATAAAATTATTATCCAAAGCAGAGTATTTTGTGCTCCCCTTGGGTTTACTCCTCATATTGATTACATTTTTCATATTTTGTTTTTTTGGGATTTTCTATGCTTGGGCTGGAAGCTGATGGAACCACTGCATAAAGTGTTGGTGCAGTGAAAGGTTCCCTCTTGCACGAGCCCTGGGTGAGATGAGTGAATGCTCAGCAGCTCTCTGCTCCCTTCCCATGGTGAGAGCAGCCTCCTGTTCCTGCTCCTGTGTGCCCACTGATGGCCACTCAGGCAGAAGAGACTTCATATCTCAGAGACACCACAGCCTTTCCAAAATATGCCCAAAATAGAAAAGAAGGGAGGAGAAGCCTGGCAGCAACCATGTGGAGGAGTGCAGAGATTATTTTCTACTTCAGTCCTTAGTGAACCAGATTAAAATTAGGCTTTAAACCACTGAGGAAATAAATGCTTCTTTTTCCCCAGTAAAATAAATATTCTGCAGCCCCTCCTCTCCCTTACTGGCACCTGGATGAGCTCAACCAGAAGCATAAAATGCCTGATTTAGTGTCCTCATGTTCTCAGCAGGGACATTCTCCCCTCTTGTTACTGCCTTGCAAAGTGTCCATTGTACCCAAGTAATCAAGGGGAATTTTTGCAGGCACTTTCTTTCCTCAGAAAAATATTCCTAGTGGTGTGGTGATAGGAAAAAAAAGTCTTTTGTGAAGATAATCTATCAGTTGGATTCGTTTACATGTGCTTTTAATGCCAAGAGCCTCACACTGCTTAAAAATAATAAAAATGAAATGTCAAGCAAATAAAAGTTAATTAAACACACAGTGAGAGAGGCTTAATTTTAGTCCTAAAAGGAGACGAAGCTTTTGCAGAACATCTCTACAAAGGTAACAAAATCCCTCACTGCAAGGTGTAAAACATCCCCCACTCCATGGCAAGAAATGAGCACAGCACCTGAAGAGCATCTGTGCTCCAGACACCACCAGATGTGGAAGAGGTCATTTGCTGAGAGGGGTTGGGGAAATAAGAAAGCACTGAACTAGCACAGACCCTCCATGAATTGTTGTATATTACTAATATTCTTGAAAATCTTCATACAGGAAGAGCTCTGAGTTATTCCAAGCCCAATGCAACACAAGATTTGAAGGCCAGCTCCTTTTCCCATGGCAGCCTGTGGAGGTGTGTGTTTCACAGGAAGCCAGGCTGAGCTCCAGGCTCTTCCCAGCATGTTTTTTGTTTGGTTTATTTTTTTTTTTTTTATTCCAGCATATCAGCCATGCTGAAGCAAAGAGGAGAGCCAGAAGAGCAAGGCAGCAAATACTGCAGCATGGGCAGGTGGGTTTCTACTGAAACAACTGTTTGCCTGACTTGGGCACAACAGAGCAGAGGTTTCCTTAGGAATGTTCACTTCCCTTTCTGGGACCCCTAATGAAGGTAATAAATCAGTAATTAAATGCTTCTCCATCACATCATAGCTCAGTCAAGGATGCAGACAGCAGGTGTGTGCTCTGCTCCAGGGCAGCTCCCCGGGGCTGCAGGGTCTGGGTGGGGAGCAGAGCTGCAGGAAGGGGTCACATCCAATATCTGGGTCTGTGCCTGGCCCTTCAGGGCCACAGGGGGCATTAGGAAATGTCCTAAAAAATAAAAAAGATATGAAAGCCTACAGAGGAAGGGCTATCAAACCAAAATGAAGGAATACCAAAGCAAAATTACTGGCTGGGGCTCCTCTGGTGGGAAACCTGCCCTGGCCAGGACCACAAGCCTGCTTAAATGCCTCCAGCCAGTGGAAGAGCCTTGAGGATATAGCCAAAATAAAGATGCCAGGATTTGTTTATAAACACCCCCAGAACTCACCATGAGGGTTGTATCTTCAGGCAGCAGAAATGTCAGGAAAAGATGGAGGGAGAAGAGAGGTTTGCTTCCAATTTTATTTATGTTAAAGGGCTACATGCTACCTTTCCTGATTAATTTTGAAAAGATATAAGTTACCACCAGAAGATGTGAGACATGCTGTATTTAATCTTGGTGTCTGCAAGGCTTTCCTCATCCTGGACCCATCACTGATTTATGTGTGCTGTGGAATGTGCTGAGTGCCTTAATGGATGGGTACCATCATTTCATATTCCAGGGAGTGATAAACTGCACAGAATGTCAGAGCTTCAGACTGATGGGTTTCAGTCAGGCTCTTTTCTTCAGTCTTTCTCTGCATTCTGAATGTTTTTCCTTAGCACCATCTAGGAGCCATTTGCACAAAGTGGATGGTATTTTGGTAAACGCTTCACATGTAATCTTTGACAATATTATGGCTTTGTTAATCACTGTAAAAGATTAAATGCTCCTTCTCTGAGCTGGCCTAGTTTGGAGCTCAAAATTATACAGCCTAAAAAGAAAAAAAAAATGTGGGAAGAAAAGGTGTTCTCATTCTGTTTGTATTATTTTGCAGCACAAAAAGAAGAGAAGATCAGTATCATCAGGAAAGAACACTTCATCTTGACAAGTAACTTTGTTTGGAAATGGAATCATTGGGCCAGACTTGCAGCATGGGTAACCCCTAAGGCTGTGCATCCTTGGAGCGTGGGAGAAGGAGCAGGGATGAACAAGGGGATAATAATGCAATGACTGTTTTTTCATTTTGCTTTCTCTGTACTTACAAAGAAGCAGAGCTGCTTGTTGCTCTGTTGATGAGCTTGCGGTGCAATGCAAAGAGAAACAGCCAACATTTGCTGTTAGATGCACAGTGCATCAAATGCATGAAGACATCAGCATACAGATCCTTTGCTGAGTAGTGGCAGACAGTGAATACAGTCATATATCAAACATTTTTCTTGTGAGGGAGCTGTGGGATTACTTGTACATCTTTATATGATTACTTGGGTAAAAAAAGGGAGCACTTTGGTGGCTTTCCCACCCGTGACATGGATGGGCTGGCAGTGGGAATGTGCAGTGAGCCAGAATGTGTGTGTGCCATGCTCTCCTCTCCATGACTGTCATTTCTGTACCCCCTGACTGCTGTGTGTGCCATGCTCTCCTCTCCATGACTGTCCTTTCTGTACCCTGACTGCTGTCTGTGCCATGCTCTCCTCTCCATGGCTGTCCTTTCTGTACCCCCTGACTGCTGTGTGTGCCATTCTCTCCTCTCCATGGCTGTCCTTTCTGTACCCCCTGACTGCTGTGTGTGCCATTCTCTCCTCTCCATGGCTGTCCTTTCTGTATCCCCTGACTGCTCACAGCTCTCAGCTTGCAGGGACCTGCACAGAGGTGCCAGTCAGCCCAAGGCAGGCAGGGGTGGCACTGATTAAATGCCTTTCCTAATGATGTCCTCTCCTGGGAAAGGACTTTTGGTTTGCTGTTGAACTAGTAAAGATTAGGTAGCATTTGAATTACTGCTTTTCCCCTTTCATTTCCAAAGACTATGAACATGTTTGCATTATTTTCCCCACTCAAGAGGTTTGTATACCCCATGTCTTGTCTGGCAGGGCTGGCCATCAGTCTTTCCTGATGCTGTCTGTTGTCCCAGTATCTCCAGTGACTATGCAAAGCTCCAGCTGCTACATGTTCATTCCAGATTTATCAGTGCAATTTGCATATACTTAATATTTGTGCCTCACTGATGTAAAACTTGAATATTAATGGTTTATTAACTTTTTTTGGGGGGAAGGTCATTACTCTGCTTTATTGAGGTGTTTAAAATGTGCAGAACTTGATGTATACGCTTTGATTGCACGCATAAAACTTGTAGGAAATATTGTAATAAAGCTTATAGAGCAGATAGTAAATGTCTTCATGTTTGGAAGGAACTGGATGTGCTTTGTGTTTCTTGATGAGTGGTTCAACAATGCTAAGAGGCAATTTTCCAATAATCAGAGTGTATTTCAGCTGCAACCTGTCCCATGTGTCTGTGTGGGCTGGTAAAGGACCAAATGTCACTTTTTGTGAGCCTGGGTCTGTGTCTTAGTTTGCTTCTGGGAACCTTCCACCACTGCCCCTTTCAAAAGATAAAAAAAAAAAAAATAGGAATTGGGCTCGTTGGAGTAAGAGAACAAATCAGAAAAGCATGCAGTAATACAGGGAAAATTCTCCTGCCAGGTGCAATATCCATCCAAACAGCCCTTTGTGTTTGACCATGCAATGCTGGTGATCTCTTAGACTGCTGAGGGTGCAAGATGAGGAAGAATTGGGCTGGACTTTCAATCCTCCTCTGGTACTGAACTCTAAAATATCCTAAAAGATCTGTAGTTTATCTTTCATATATAGAGATTTGTAGTGACTTATTTTCATTTTGTGTGTTCTGAACTAGTGAAAGGAATGAATGTTGCACAATTAATTAATTTATCAATCACATTCAGTAAATGGGTTGCCTGATCTGAAACACAGAGGGAGAAATTAAACAGATTAATGTCTTTTCTCAGCTGAAGCCAAAGCAGTGATCAGAGCTGGCTGAATTAACCTCAAAATGAATTGACTTCATTTCTGCAGACAGAAGTAGTTTCTGTCGTGTTTGGGGTCATGTTATTCAATGTCCATGAAGCAGTCAGGCATGCTGGCAAAGCTGGGACTTTTCAGAACATCAGCCTGTGTGGTAATTCATGCCAGCCTGCCAACATCCATCTTTTATTGGCCTTTATCTTTTCAGAGGAGGAGGAATGACTTGGTGTTTTCATCCCTCTCTGTCAGTGCCCAGTCATTATGGGAGAAACTGATGATGGAGCCAAGGTGTTTAATTCACAGATCACAGGCGTGCAGCAGGGAAACTTCCCTCCCTTCCTCCCTCCCTTCTTCCCTCCCTCTCTCAGGAGGAGCCTCCCTCTGTTCCCAGCCAGGAACCCAAGAAGTCCCTGCAGAGGGACTCCAGCGCTCAGGGGGTAACAGGAGGGGAGCTGACACCCCCTGCATTGACAGATCTGTGTTCAGAACTGGGGGATCCACGAGGAAAGTGTTTTCTGGGCAAGCTGAACCTAGAAATAGACATTGCTGGGGGTAGCAGACACCCCACGAGTCAGGCAGAGCTTGCCTTACCTTGTATCCCATCGCTTATGGAAGGGGCTGTCACCCCACTGAACTCACCTTCCTGGTGCCCTGCTGCTGGGAGAGGGGGTAAGACCTGCTGTAGGAGTGGAAAGCAGGGGGGAGAGTGGCTGAGAATTTGGGAGATGCAAACTGAAGCACTTGAGTTCTTGGTGAGCTCAGAAAATGCATTCAAATAGGCCAGTGGGGTGCAGGCTGCCTGCTTGTTGTCAGCTCCTCTGGTGGGAACCAAAATTTGTGGAGAGGCCTGAAAGGTCTGGATTTGGTTCATCTGGGCCTCTGAAGTGGTGAGTGCATCAGGGAAAAGCAGATACATTCAGGAGAGAGAAGCCTGAACTGGGCAGAGGCAGTGGCTTCCCTGCCATGGGCAGGTGGCTCAACCCATGACCCCCTCGTGTCACCTCTCCAGAGCCAGGCAGAGGGGAGGGGAGCAGCCAGGCTGATCCACTTGGCAGTTGCCTCCTTTTTCCTCCTGAGTGAGCTCACAGCAAGCAGAGCCCCCAGAAGGAAGAGCCTGCCCCGAGCTGAGCAGACTGTGGAGAGCAGCTCCCTGCCAGCCACGCTCCCACCCCTGCCTGGCTCCCGGGAATGTGCTGCCACTCGAGCTGCTCCTGGTGCCAAGCTCTGCCTTTACCTTTGTGCTAGCAAGTTACCTTCTGAGAACACAATACTGCAGAGCTAATCTGTGCTCCTAATTTGCCATTGAAGTTTATTTTCAGCAAATTATTAAAAAATTCCACAGCACAGCTGTTCCACATTAATCTCTTCCTTCTTGCAATTTTTTCCTTTGGCAGGAGGCAATTTCTGTCTCTCTGTTTGTTGCAGAGCCTGTGCACAAGAGACAGGAGCCTGATGAGCAATTGGGGCAGGGTCTGTGGAGGTGGGTTTTACCTGACAGGGATTTGGAGAGGAGATGGGGAAGGGTAACCCATCACCTGAGACATCCTTGTCCTGCTCCAGGGCAGGTTAGGGCAGGGATTTCTGGAGCACTGATGCACCAGGCTGCTCGGAGATTTGGGGAGAGAGGATCGATCTGAATTATCCTGCCAGCCTCATCACTAACAGCTCTAAGGGCTGTGCATGGGCCAGCTCGTTTCCTTTACTAATGACAAGAGGAGTTAAAGCTGAATGTTTCCTGAAAATCAGATTAGTGCTGTGTTAGTCAGTGCAAAAGAGGGTTGCCTCTAGGTAACAGTGTAAGGTCAGAAATTTAGTTTTAACTTTTGAAATCACCCTTTTGGGCAGCTAAAAAATGATGCTACAATAGCTCATTGGTATTGTAGTCTTGAAAGTGAGTTCTCTTTGCATAAGTCCTTTAGACATTAAATAGGTGATTTGAATTAACCTTTAACTATTATTGAATTTAATTATTTAATATTTGTATTAAATAATATTTTAAAGTAACGATTATATATAATATTTGATATTTATTTAATTTTGATATTGAATTAATTACTAACTGTAATGGAATATTATTAACTACTACTTGAATTGACTACTAACACAATACAAATTAATGTCTTTGAATAGCACAGACCAAATTTGTAATGCAAAGTCAATTTGTCCAGGTACTTTTAAGCACATTGTTTGCAGTTGTCCCCTTTCTCAACCCAGTTACTCAGGAACATGCCTGCACTACTGTGATATTTTTAAAAAAGTAATTTATTTTTCTGAGCACCTCTATCTTCCCTTGTTAACAGACCCTGAAACAGTTCAAAGTAGAAGGTGAATGGGCATTCAGTCAAAGTGGGAAATGTCAAATGTGTAGGCTGGTAAATGTTGCATATCTCGAGATGGAGAGTTTAGCACAGACAAGAACTAGAAAATATGTACAGCATCATTTTTCCTACAAATTTAAGATTGAACCCTTCTGATCCATCCATCCTGTGTGCAGCACAATATTGGCAGAAGGGAAATATGTGTCTTATTAGAAAATGTATCTGGTTGGAAATTAGGTTTACCTCATCTTTTTTTTTTAAATCATATGATCTTCAGCATTCAATTTACATTTACCCCGTTCAATTGCCTGAAATCCATGGGATGTTTCAAAAAGGATATTTTCCTGTTCGTTAAATCCCACTGGAGTCTAAGACAGAGCACTGTGACTTTCAACCAGAAACGTGTGGCCGTGCTGTTTGGGGAGTGGAGGCCATGCACAATAACACTGAATTAGGACCAGCCTAGAAAAAATGTGAGCAAATTTCATGTCTGTTAGTTCAGACTCCTCTTAGGACCAAAACACTCACGAGGTACTTGGATGGGAAAAAGGAGGTAGATCTTGATTTCTCCTCCCTCATTTGGCTGGGAAGACACTGCACAGTAAAGATAAAATTTTCTTCAGTTGCTTTAAAAAAGATGCAAAAGGAGAGGGCAGCAGATAAAGACATACAGCAGATGGGGCAACATGGTGCCTTGAAAATCAATTTCATGAAATACATCTTAAATGGAGAAAGGATTTAGTTAGGAGGATTGCATGTAAAAGCAGAGGAAAGAATGATACTAGAGCAGAAAAATATCAGTGCAGGAAGGCAGAGATGCAGCCAATATTTCAGGAGGAAGATCTGGTGTCTCCCAAGATTATGAAAATTTTTTTGTTGGATTCTATGGAACCAAGATTTCTACCTTTTAGCTGGAGGTGCCATGTTTTGAATCATGAGCAAAATGCTTTTCTCCATCTGAGCACAACTTGCAGTGAACAGTAACACACCTCCCAGAGCCAGAGGCGATGAAATTGTCTTTAATATATTTCTACCTTCCCTTTAGTTTAAGGGTTTAATCTTGGCCTCTGAACTCTCAGAATCATATCCTCGAAGGAGACTCAGTTCCTACCCATTTAGGTGTGTGTGAAGAGCCACAGGGAGGGAAAACCCACCTGATATTCCCATCTGGCTCTGTGTTTGATATGGAGCTAGGAAGAGTGGTTGGTAAGCATAATCTAAGATAACAGTGTTCTAAAGGCTTTCTTATCTTAAATTTGTTCAAAAGATCAGAAAAAAAAACCTACCAGATGTCAATTTTGATAAAGTTAGTGAAAAAATGTGGTCCAGGTACAATTTTATGAAATATGTTTCTACATCTCTTAGTCAAACAAAATGAATTCTTTAATTAGAGGCAGTAAGAGAAGCTTTAAAAAACACATAAATTTGAGCCATTGCAAATGAAAGAATCTTCAAAAATGTAAAATATTTTGCATTTTTTCTGCACTTATATCTCAGTATTTTTGATTCATCTTATTATTTTGAGCTAAAGGGTTCAGGGGCCTTGAAGGCTGTAAGCAAGGAGAGGCCAGCTGGGGAAAAGGAGGCTCTCCAGAGGATTTGTGGGAAGGTGGATTTTCTGACATCAAGGTTGTTATGGAGAATTGTTCTATCTCCCCACTACACCTCACTGACACCAGAGCTTTGCGTGCAAAGTCCAGCAACCAAATTTCTGCCCCAGTCACAAAGTGCTGGGTTGCTCTGGGGACACTTGGTGGCTTTTACAAAAGCATGTCCTGAAAGCATTTTTCTTTCCTTTTGATAAGGAATGGGAATGCTTTGAAATCTCAGAAAATGTTCAGGTTAAATCATGCCCCACTGAGGGTACAGGAGCTCCCTGTAGCACCTTATCAAACAGCACAGGAAGAATATGCCTTTTCTTTAGGCAAGTGGGCTCTTTCCTGAGCTGCCCTGCTCTGTATGTCAGAGCAGAGCCAAATCTCTCCAGGTAAAATGGAAATAATTTCCTCTTGACACAAGTTATCCTGATGTAAGGCTTAATTGATAGCTCGCAGGGCACTTGTGTTTTCCAGGCTGTTGGTTTTGCTCTAAGCACAAATTTACTCAGTGATGAGAATATTTTGACAACTCTGCCTATCTGTGCTCAGGAGCTGCAGTTTGGTGTGAATTTTCAGGGTGTGTTGACCCAGTTTTAAAGCCTAAAATGAGCATGCTCTAGATTTATATGAAAATACTGTAGTTGGCAAAATGTAACAAAGAAATTGTAAATAATCAGAAGCAGAGTACCTTCTGCACAAGAACTTTTTGGAGAGTTTTGCTTAGCTGGCAGAGGTGTGTTTTTGTCCTTAAACTTTCTCCAGAAGATAATTTTTTTAAAATGGTGCAATTCAGCTTGAAGAAACTTTTCATTCTGACCCACTTGAATGTCCTCATGGGTAGGTCTTTTCAGCAGTTCCCTGCCTAGCTGTAAATACACAAAAATCAACATGTCAAATCAAAGAGAACGAGTTTTCACATGTTACTTCATTATTCTTTTGTCATCCCAGGTCTAATAAATGTCTCATTTAGAATTCTCTCTGACTCATATTTGTGGTGTTTATTTTTATGTGCTTATCAAAGCTTATTTTTAGGCAGCTCATGGCTCATTCTTTAAGAATAAAGAAATCCTTTTTGGTTTTATGTGTTGTTGTGTGAGCAGAGCTGGGAAGCCTGTGCTTGTTTTCTTTAGATGATGTAACAAATTAGCTTCTTCCAAAATATTATGCTCTGGGGACTGTGATTGCAGGAAGCATAAGAGAACATTTGAATACATTGCCAGACCTCTGCAATACATTTGTGTGTGTTTTTTGTGTGTAGAATAGGGTTTTAAGTAGAAGTGTTCAAACCATTTTGCTACAAACTCTCCTGACAGTGTGTTTGTGCTGTCCATACAGTCAGAAAAACATTTACATGCTGGAAGATAGTTCATTTTGGTACATGATTTGAATGTGGAAAAACATTAGTACTAATTATACTTACACACAAAAAAATAGTAAGGAAGTTCTGTGTTCATCTCTTTTATTTTTGTGATCCAAAATCTGGCTATAAATAAGAGTGCATTTGCTTAATAAAGAAGTGTTATCACTTTGCTCTACCATTTCCCTCTTAGGTAAAATTAGCTGTGTTGCTAAGCCATCAAAATGCAGCTGAAAGGGTAACAATGATGAGCCCAGCTGTGCCCCTCGTGCTCCCACTGAGCTGCTCTGGTCCTTGGTTCATCACTGCCTTTTGTCTCTCCTCATCCAGGAGCACACAAATTATGGTATTGCCATTAAATGTAAATTCTCCTTGGCCTCTTTTTATTCCAGTAGCTGCTGGGAAGGTGACATGGGGACCTGCTCACAGTTCCTGCCCAGAGCCTTTCTGACTGGGGCAGAATGAGGAGTAATAACAAGATTATTGCTGCTGTATGAAGGCAACCAATTACTGGTTGAAGCAGGTAATTATGATGCTGAACATAGTTAGGAAAGTTAACATCTTGGCAACTAGATGAAATTCAAAATAAAACCTCACTCCCGTTATGTTCTGTATGCAGAGGAACTGAGCAAATGGTGTTTGCTCAAGCCAAAATAACAAATTTGGATCAGATTTCCCTTGCATTGGGGTAGTGAATGTGGGATTTCACATCTGGCCTTTTAGGCTGGGCCTGGTTTAAAAAAGGCATCATCAGTAAATTCATTTTTTTTACTAAAGCCATCAGAAATTGCTTACCAGGGTTTTGCAGTGCGGTGAATAGCTTCTTATGACTTCTGACTTTGACTTGATGAGTTTCCTGTTCACCCTGATAGCTTTCAAAACGGAAGGGAGAGTCTAAAATTACAAAAAACAGCAAGGAATAAAAATTGTGTTGGCAACTGCAAGCTGTGTGAACATTCAGACCGCCCCAAATGTGGGTGTCTGCAGAGTTACTGCGGAGAACGGCAATGTTCATAAGCAGATTACTGAGTCATGAGCATGTTTTGAATGTGATTACAAGCAGAGAGACAGAATTAGTCTTTGATTTCCATAAAAAATTAATGAGAGAGACAGACAGGGACAGACAAATTGGAGAGTTCACTTGGTTAATTTTCTACCCAGCAGCTATTGTAAATGTTCCTCTTATTTAGCAAAGAAAGATACTAAGTCTATATTGGCTATGCTGGCCAAGAAAAACTATTAGTGTGCTGGAGGTTTACCTGGGGGCAAACTGTCAGCAAATTAAAAAAGTGACAGCATGCTCATTTTGGGACATTTTGATGCATCTTTCACAAATGCACTCAATTAAGAGCTCCTCTGGAAATGATGTTTGGCTGCTGTGCTCTCGGAAAACAACTCTATCTTCATGTGGGCACCAGTGGGCTGATTCCCTCCCTTGAAAGGAGAGAGTCTGGTTGTGTTTTGAAAGGGTATTAGTGAAATTATGCCCTGCTACAGATGGGATAAGATGGGATGAAATCATCATCAATGCTACAGATGCAGCAAGTGCTACATCTCTGGGATATCATTTTATTTCTTTTATTCATGGCTGCAGGGCAGCTTATACTTGAAATGATACAGCCCCAGCAGTGGATCTCTGAAGCAAGGCTGTGAGGTTCACACCCTCCCCCATGGATTCTGGTTTGAATCTGCCAAGGTCTACCTACTGACTTTAACCAGTATTTAGGTACACTTTACCTCAGCCATGCTCCCTCAACTTTCACTCAAGGCAGCCAAAATGCCACCATTTGGCAGAAATATCTACTGTTCCTGATAATTTGTGAGGAACAAAGTGTTCTGATGTTGTCTACAAAGTGGAGTTTGCTCTAATTTGCACTAAATAGCAATGAACATTTTTTGCAGAGATTCCTTATTCAGATCTAATGTCCTGTATTTAGACTATTTACAGATGGTTAAACGGTGAGATGATGGCTCATTCCCTATTTAAATGCAACTCACAACAGAACATTGAAAGCTATACTTTAAAACGAATAATGGCCCTGACTATAGAAGTCTTTGTTCCCATGGAAAATGGCTATGAAACTTGTGTTGTTTAATTGTTTTGAACTTCTTCCTTTTTCTCTTTTTTTTTGTTTTTTTAAACCTTGCAAAATGCTGACTTCTCAGTGAGAGGCAATAAAACTGTTGTGAAGCTTATGATGGAAATGGGCATATCTGTCTGGATGTAATCAACAGATATTTTCCCTGTATAATAACAATAATAAAGATTCAGCTTTAGAGTGAATATATTTAATATGAGTATATAAGATATTCTAATTGACTTTGAGATGAAATATAGAAAAACTCATGTCCACTATGTGCTGGGAGGAACAGCCTGCTATAGTAAACAAGGTACTATTTCTTTAGATATCTTGCAGGGTTATTGGCAGGTAAGACACGTGTTTCTGCTTTTATATTCTCTGTTATGGTAGTGTCTGCATCAGCATCTTTGTGTTACAGAAGTGCCATAAATAATGCATATCTTTATTTAAATAAATGTGGGTTTATTTCCAATTGGCATGGAAAAGGCCTTTATTTTCTGTATCATTGTGCACAGTTGTCATACCAGACCCTTTTCAAAATGTTTGTGAGTCACTCACAACACTTCAGTAAATCAAATTGCAGCAAACTTAGCCTGAAATTTAATTAGGTGATCAACAATGGTAGTTCTGTACTTTCCTAATAAAATGTGTCTCGTTTCTTGTTGCAGACAGTTCCCAAGGCATTGTCACCTCACCTGAACCCATTGTTCTTGAAATAACATGGCAAAACATCAGGCAATTCTGTTGATTGTGCTCTGTTGAGTAACAGGGGTCCTTGAGAGTCATTCTAGATTAGTTAGTGATGTGTAACTCAGCAGAGCAGGAAGGAACACAACTCTGGCAATCCTTGCTCCTGTGGGATGAGAACCACATTAAAAATAATCTCCATGGTCAGCAAGCGTGGCCTGGGTAGAGAAAGGATTCACTTAATTATGTGAAGAGAAACCCAAGAGTAAATTAAAGCAATCAGATGTGGGAGGCAGCTCCTGCCACACACTATACAGCTGAACACAGATCGTTCATATTCACATCAGTTTTTGCTGAGCTGGAAAGATGGATATCTATATGAGTTAGAAGATAATAAAATTTTCCACAGACTAAGATATTCAGGGTAGGTTAGAGCAGAATAGAAGCACAGGCAGGGAAAAGCAGCACAGGATAGAGGAATATGAATCAATGGAGATTGCAAAAAGTGAAGAGAAACACCTGCCTTGATTTCATATTGCAAAACCCAAAAAGAGCACAAGAAAAAGTAAAAAACCTGCTGACCAATCCTAGAGAAAACAAATAGTCTTTTGGTATATTAAGTTTTCCTCTTTCCAAGGAAAAAGTAACACAGTGACTAGGATTTTCCATAACTTTCTCTTCCATTGTTATGAGCATGGGAAATTGTTTCACAGTTTTTCTTATAGGTCTTTTTGGACTTTTTTGTTTAAGTCTTTTTGTGGGTATTAGACTGTAAGCGTTTTCTTCTTATGGATAAGAGCGCTTCTGACAAAATTTATTTCTGGTGGAATTACTCATATCCAGATCTCAAGTCCTAACTCACTGGTAAGAAAGAGTAAAACCTGGGTATGTTGTGTTGGACCTGAACACCTGCCAGGAGCAGGGTGTCAGAGAGGAGCCATTCCTTAGAGGTGGCTTGGAGACCATCCCTCCAGCTGGGGTGGAGCCCAAGCTGCAAAAAAGGTAAATATGGAAACAGGGAGCTGCTGCCTCTCAGTGGATGCCTCTGAACTCCTAATCTTTCAAGTTATTGTACACAGCCTCTCCTCCTCTCCTAGAAATATTATAATTTCTCTTCCTCTGTTAAAATCCCTAACCTAAAATATGTCAAATGGTTTAAGCCTTGATTATATATGCCATCAACCTTTCTTATTTAGAAAAGAATATCAGTGTCCCTTGTTTGTCTAATGAAGGTTAAGTTTAACCTTCAGGGCACAGTGCAAAGAACATCTGTTTATTCAGACTTCTAGCCTGAGGTCTGAGAAGCACAATTTGTATTTGGGACCTCTGGCTGACATTTGTTAACTCAGCTTGCACGCATTTTAATGTGGTTTCTTGTACCCCAAGGCAGTTGTTCAGAATATAATATGATGGGATATATATATGTGTGTGTGTGTGTGTGTATATGTGTGTGTGTGTGTGTGTGTGTGGCCAAATGATTATTTTCCAAGTTATTCCTGCTGGAATATGAAGGAGAAAATGAGTTTTTGAGATCTTAAAGTCCTCAGAGTTTGCTAAGATTTTCATCAAGATTGGGATGTGGTGCTGGACACACTGGAATTCAGCAGCACATGAACCAGAGAAAGAGAGGAAAAACCCCAAATCTGACTGGTCTGAGCCTTTGGCCTCTGTGGGGAGAAGCTGCTGCTGGGAAGCAGAGGATGGTGACCTGTGCTCTGGGGCATGAAGGAGCTCAAACCTCTGTAAATGGAACCCCTCAGTCCCCAAACCTGTGCAGCTGGGTGGCCACGTCAGTGTGTCAATGTCAGATAATCTGCAGTTGCGGTGTGATTTCATAGTTTGTCTCAGATACCCCAGGCTTCACCCAGATGATTCCCTGCCAGGTTTGTCAATCATTCCTCCTTTCCTCATCCTGACCCCTGATGAGTGCTGCCAGTCAACCCAGGCATTCCAGAAGGGTGTTGAGTGGTTGGCACAATTCAAAAGATGCTTCCCACCCCTGGAAAGACATTGGGCCATCCAAGTGTCCTCTGTCCCTTAGGACTTCCCCCCCATACCTGGTTGGTGTCACCTGTGTTCCTTCCTTCCCCTTTTCCCCTGGTTTAAAGGGCAAACAGACCGTGCAGTCACTAGTTCTGGTGGAGCAGTTGCTGGATTCACAGGCCCTTGGACCAGGAATAAAACTCTGAGTCGAAATCCACCATCAGAATCAGCTCCTTTCCTTCACCCTTGCCTTAAAGCCTCTCAGTCAAAGGTGACCCTGAGCTCCTGCAGGCCTGGCTTGTCTCCAATCCCTCAGCTGTGACATCCAGCGAGCCTGAGGGACCACAGGGGTGAAAACACCACAGAGCTGCCAGACAGGCAAACAGCGAGGGCACAGCTCAGGCACAACCTCCTGGGAATATTGGATCAAACCCCAATAAACTGCACAGCTTTGTGCCACCCCCCCGGGTGGGGACACGGCTGCCACACGTCACAGGCTGGGGGGGACACCTGGCCCCTCTGGGGTGGCCGAGTCCTGGGTCACCCTGTGGGATCTCTCAGTCCCATCCTCGCCGGCTGTGGTATCTTAGCTGCCAACTCAGTGCTGCATGAAGACTGCAAAGAAATGTGGGTTCGCAAGAAAAGCCCATTTCCAGTAGAAATCATGCTAAAACTTTATTTTTGCTGCTGTTGTTGTTGTGATTGCGTAGAACTTCTCCTAATGACATTTAAATATGGGGCCAAATTTGAGCTGATGGCGTTCCATTAAAGCCTAGGGAATAGAAATTCAAATGTGCATCTTCCTCCAAGTGGTTTATCTAGCAGCAGGAGCTTATTATCTGGTGTGACAGTGTTATCTGCCAGGAACTGTGTATCTGTACCAAGCTGAAGACAGATACATTTAAACACAGAGGATTCTGAGTGTTTCTGATGACTGAGATAACAAAAAACCTGTTGAAGGGTTTGGTACAGTTCTCTTAATGACACCAAATATTCAAAAGTGCTTCTTTACTGGTAGGATTATTGCACTGCAGAAGCAAAATGGGGCTTCTTATGATGCCTTAAGAAACCTAGAAATGAAACAACATACATTTATGATATAATATTAGTATAGGTGGTAATATAAAGCCTGGTCTTTATTGGAGGCCTCCAGGGCAAATACAGAAAATGTCCACAAAAGCCCAGCCCCCACAGGGGTGCATACAATTTTATAAGTTTATTAAATTAGCATAATTGACAAAAATTCCCAATTAGGAGCACAGCTGGTGATGCAATTCCCCCCCAGTCCAAGCCCCTTTTAAATCCTCCCCCCTCAGATGGAAACTGAACCTGCTGATGAGAATGTCTCGAAGAGCTGTTTTTCAGTCTTGGGTCCCAGTAAGAAACAAAATAAGGTAGGGGCTTTGGAATACATTTTGTCTTTCTGCCTATCAGGGCAGGGAAAAGTACTGGGAAAACCAATTATGAATGCAGTAATAGGCTACAAAGCTACAAATACATGTGTAAAGAATACAGAGAATAGATAAAAGAAAAAAAGGCAAAAATCAGTGCAGTGTTACTTAATGCCAGGATTTGCACACAGAGACCTCACACAGAAATGGATGTGTGTGTGCAGAGCTGTACTCTGCCCACACAACCCCACTTGAAGCACTTCACTTTTCTGTAGCAGCACTCCCCAAGAAAGAAAGGAAGCTATTGCTGTGCCTCTTTTCAGATGTTTTAATTCACAAAGATTTATGTGGCAAACTCTCAGTCCTGTTCCTTTCCTGGGTCGATCCCATTGGCTCTGGCAGCCCCCCACTCCCTAAATGCTGCCAGATTGGAGATGTACCTGCAGCCCTTAACCTGCTGCTTACATTTCTGAAATCTCTCCTTAAACATTTCCCTGGCAGCAAAAGGGCTCTGTTCCCTTTGGGCCAGGCCCCAGGTGACTCGTGTTCTCCAGTACCTTGTGGGCCAAGAACTGTTTCCTTCTCTGAAGCTGGAGCACACTCATGATCTTCTTCCACAGCATCACTCTGGGAAGAATCCCAGAAACAGGAAAGTCTTGTCTCTCTTTCTGACAGAGCCACATCATGAAGCCCCAAACCATTTGCTAGGATGCCTCTAATTTCTGTATTCTAATTTCTCCAATAACATACTGTGGGAAAAGTCATCTGGATATTTCTCTTGAAGCAGTAAATGAAGATGGTTTTCTAGATGTCCTCTGAGCCTGTTACTGTAAATGTCAAAAACTCCTGATGAATATGCCCTCCCTGGCAAGAAAGCAGTTTGCTTTCAGGTGTTACTGGATGTTTTCCCCTGCAAGAAGGTCTTGTGCCTTCCTGGTCAGAGGCAAATAAGAGCAAAAGCATTCGTCCTTGGCCTGGTATTTAAGCTTATAAAATTATCACCTCCAGAGATGGAGTATTTGTGAACCTTTCTTGGGAAAGCCATATTATTGCTTGGAAATCACACACCCATGTAGGGATGATCATCTGCAGTGGAGCTGTCTAACCTCCAGCAATAGATACTCATTAATAATAGATCATTATTAATAATAATATATGCTTAAAACAAACCCACCTCTTCAGAGGGGAACAGAGGCAAAATATTCATCCCAGCATGAAAGGGACAGGAAGGATCTCCACAGAAGATATTTAAGAGCAGGGGGAACCTACAGCTGAACACCTCATTCCAGGTGGGTGCTCCCCTGCAGGGAGGGAGCTCCAGGGCTGCTCTGAATTGCTTGAGCACAGCCCTCCAGTGCTGCAGCTTTCCTGGTGTCCCTAGGGAATTGTGGCTCCTCTCTGTTGCCATTTCCCATTCCTGTGATGCTCAGGGAGTGGGTCAAGGGCACTGTCTTCTCTCTCTATTACAGCTCAGAGGGATCTCTGCTTTCCAGGGCAGAAAATCTGCCTTCTTGCTCTTCCATTTCACAGCATGTTTCTCTGCTGAGGGTTTCTAAAACGCACAGCTGAGCCAGTGCACGCACTGAGGCAGCATGTGAGCGTTGCACAGCCACTCGATGTGCCTCTGCCTTCAGGGTCCCATGGCCCTTGAGGTGCATTTCATCAGCTCTGTATACATTTCACTATCACTCAATAGGGTGAAAGCTTATTGTCATTAATTGTCAGGGTTTATGTTGGCAACCACTTAGTTCCTATGGTTACATCTCTAAGAAATTGTGAAATAGGCACTTCAAGGCTCTGGGCAGAGAAACAAATTGACTGTTACAGAATTCATGAATGATAATAACTCATTTACTTATAATGCTAATAAATAATTGGTGTAAAATCTTCTAGTACAGCTTTAAAATACTTAGGGTATTTAAAGGTCAGCACTGCTCTTAACTTTCCATTAAAACTCCCATATTGCAATAATGCAGCCCAGATGGCAATTACAGTGTTTCAGAGTGTTCACTTAGTGAATCCATAACCTGGTCCTGGTCTGCAGGGCTGCCCTGCCTGTGCTCCCCTGCAGTTACTCTGTAGCTTTCTAGTCTGTGCTAGGTCAGGGTCAGAAACCTCCCTGTTTCTGGACGTGCTAAAGCTGTACCATGGGAACAATATCCACCATCTTTTTGTCTCACGCAGCCCTTTGTCTAGGCCACAGCAGGATCCTGAAAGAAACAGTGTTTTGTGGCAGATAAATACTCTGCAATTTGTCTACAAGGTCACCCCTACTACCCCACCACATCAGGGAACCTGAATCCTTCTGGTCTTTGAGTTATTTTCCTGGCTGTGTTCCTCATTATCCCTGCCTTTCAGTGTTACTGAGACCTGAAGTATCTGCTTTGTGTTGCTGCTTTCCTGGCTCCCTTTCCTCCATATTTTCTTCCAGGTTGTGTGCTTTCCCTTTTTGTCACCTGTTCTCTGTTTGTCTCATGTGCAAGCAGGCGTGCACCAGGCTTTGCACTGTTTTAGGATTCTCTACCATGTCCCATCCTATTTGTCTCATCAGTGTATGTAGCAGTTCAATTTTTGTCACTTTCCCTGCACAGATCTTGCTCTGCCTACAATAAATTTTTTATGAATTTTCTCAATCTTGTTTCTTTTTCTACCCTGTCCTCTGAGAGTCAGCTTTCCACAGTGAACCATGGGTGGGGGAAAATCATCTATTTCTGTAGCTCTGTTTCCATTTTTTTAGTATTGCTCCTCTGCAGCAGGATAACCCCATGCTCTGCCTTTGTCCATTAGCAATGTGTACTCAGCGCAGGCTTTCCCACTTAGAGCTTACAATATATTGAGTTGGCTTTAAATTATTCCTTCGTGATTCCTGGCGTGGGATGAATCAAGATGAATCACACAGTGATGAAGGTAATTCCTCCCATCAGCTGAACAATGAATCAGGGGCTATTTTTCTCACAGTTAAGATGCCAATTTGCATATGGTACTAAATAATGTTCCCTGTTAAAACCAAGAGGCTGAATAAAGTGGTCAGTTTGTTACAAGCTTACAGGCTAAGAGACAGAATGCGTATCAACTATACTGCCTTCAGTGTAAACAAACAGTGTTTAATCATTTGGAGGGGGAAGTCTGGGGCCAGTCTGGAAAGAAAATCTTCTAGGAACATATGAACAATCAGTTGCTTCGGAGAGAAAAACAAGCCCATCACAACCCAAATTTCCTAAGGTCTCTGTAGGTCCTGAAGGCAGACCCAGGACTTAGTTGTGCAGTGCATATCTGACAATAGACTGTCTGTTGGTGAAGCAGTATATTAAAAAAAAAAAAAGGCAAAGATTGATATTCCTTTAAAAATATTCATAGAAATGTAATGATGCTGCTCGTAGTCATCTTAACTGCAGTCTGTGTGTTGCGTATTTTATGAATCAGAGGTGGGGAAAAAAATGTTCTTCTCTTTTTCTGTGGGCCAAAACTGAGAAGTGGACTCTTGAGAGAAGGATGTAAAGCCCAGAGGTGCTCTGGCAAGCTGGTTGCTTGCTCTCTAGCACTTCAAATTAGCAGGCTGTGATATGGAAGGAGGAGAGATACCAAAGTCATGTGGAGAAATTGTGCTGTTGAGAGTTTGGGGTAGCAGGGGATAACCTTGAGGATAAGCCAAGGAACAGTGCTAGAGTGGGTTTGGAGGCGCTCAGCCCAGCACACAAACCCCTGGATCTCCTATAGCCAGCCACAGATTTTCTGTGCTGCTGCTTTGTGGAACAGCAGAGGTCTGGCTGAATGTGCTCTCCTGGCTGGGAGGCACTTGCACAGCCAGGCCAGCAGTGTCTCCTGGCTTAGACAGGGCAGGAAAAGTGAGGAGGAGGAGATGGCCTAAGTCCCAAGGGCCTAAAGGGTCTGACAGGTCCCACGTCTGCTACACACCTCCTCTGGGTACAAACCAGCCAGATTAGCCTGTGACCTGACCTGTTTTGGAAATGTCTTCACCTTTTTCTAGGTTAAAGGCTGAAAGATTTGCAACACAAACAAGGAGCTTGTGCCCTTTATTCATTATGTCACTTCCAGTGTTAGCTAAATAAAGAAAATCCTTGCTTCACTTGAATTTAAAATGACATCAAGTCATGATTCAAACTTGCAGTGACATTTATCCAGTTAGCTGCTGTTTGCTATAGGTTGAAGGGACACATAAATACAGTTGTCTCCGTGTCTCATGCACATTTCTCAGCGTTCTTTGACAGTTATTAAGTGCATTAATTCTTCTGGTGCTAATTTCTGTGCAGCGCCAATGAAAAATGCATTTTTCCCAGGGAGTTGGCACTTGGCAAATATCTCAGTGGCAATAAACTAAGTTTCTGTTGCCATGGTTTTCTTCTCCACTGATACTCACAGTTACTCTGTCTTTACTGTATCTTTACTCTAGCAAGTGTAGAGAAGCAAAACCACATCCCAGATCGCCTGGATGCCCCAAATCCTCTCCTGGCTGTCTTGTGTGGTTTGCCCTGGCAGTGCTCTTGCTCTCTGCAGGGATCTGTACAAGTCTCTCTTCACTCCCAGACCTGGGAGGACTCCTGGCTCCTGAGGAGCCAGAGGAACAGCAGGGATCATGCTGAGGAGTGTTCAGGCACTGGAGCATTCTCCTGCACCCCTCCCCTGCCTCTCCGTGCTCTCTCCCCACTGCAAGGCGAACTTTGCCAGCACCACGTCCCTCCCCTCCACCAGGTGATGAGGCTATAAGCAAAGTGGTTGAGCTCAAAACATCAAGGGGTTGGGTTCATTGCTGGGTGCCCTTACATTATTTAAGTTTCCTGAGGCTTCCCAGAGGCTTTTGAAGGGATGCAGATAAAATTCAATGGATCACCTGAGCTGTGCCCTGCAGCAGAGGTTCAGCTAATAGGCCTGTTCTGCACAAATACATTTATATTTCCCGAGGCTGAGATGACACAGGGTTGTAAACCAGTGCTGCTCTTTCCAGAAGAGTAAGGAGAAGCCATGGAGATGGCAGTGGGTCAGACTGTCCTCAGACTTTACATGAAAGCAAAATACAGATTTGTCAGGACCTTCTGCTGCACCTGCAGTACTTCAGCTGCAGCATCATGCCCATCCCACATGCCCCAGAAGAGCTCTTCTCTGACTGGTAAATGGTTTGAAGGAAATGGAAGTCCTCAGGACTGCTGCTGGGGTCTTCCATCAAGCACTGATGCTCTATTGATGGCATGGATGATAAGGTCTGTCCTGTGCTTCTCTCTTTGATGGACTGGAAATAGTTCTGTTCTCTACAGCTGGAGGCAAAAACGTTTTTCTCCCTTAAAAGGTAGACTGCAAATAAATTGGATGTTTTCTTTCTTTCAGATTATGAGTATATCCTTGCTGCTGTCTGTATAGAATCATAGTGCTAGTTTTACTTCAGATTTGTCTTACTTTGTTGGCTTTATTAAAGAAGAGCTTTTAACTATTTTTGTTAATAATACTAAATGTAGACAAGACTTTCTCTCACTGTTTTAGCCCACATGACTATGATTAAATATTTCTCTTTGAAATGTACAGATCTTGATTTCTGAATCAAAGGGAATAAAATCCCTGCTTTGCCCTGAGTCAGAGATAGGTCCTCTCTCTGAAACAAACAGAAATGATGGAGTGGCAAAATTATTAGTCTTAAAATATAGCTGTTTTACAAATTTGCAAATTTAAAATATATTTACAAATGTATTTATATGCTTCCAGCAGAAAAAAAATACCTCTAAGAAACAAGGCAGAACCCAAGTATATAATAAATTATTCTGGGTGGTATTTTTGGGTGACTGTGCTGGGTTCCTTGGCAGTTCTCAGGGTAGCTGGAGCACTGCCTGCACCTCATCCTGTCACATTTCAGCATGTGTGGGTGGGAAGATGTGCTGCAGAGGGTGCTTTGTCTGTGCTCATGAGACGTTCACACTAACAAAATTTGCTTTGTGTATTTACAACTTCACAAAGAGGCAAATAGCTCTCAGGAAATCCTGGGGTCTGCAACAAGTATCTGAGGTGCTGCTGCCATTCTTCTCTCCGTGGGTCAAACTCCCTGGTGTTAAATTGCTCATTACTCCAGCATCCTTCCTGACTTGGGCACTGTATTTATTGCTTTAGACACAGAAATAAATACAGTGAGAGCAGAGATTGCTGCTCTTTGACAGCCCGGGCTGGTGCTGCTGCCACCTCCCACTCTGCTCAGAGAGATTTGGGGATGTGGCACCAAACTGCTCTTCCCTGAGATGCTCCTGTTATTGCTTAGTGCAGCCAGGGCTTGCTGTGCCCCAGGGTCTCACTGAGAGAGGAGTTTGCAAGACTAAGCCCTTGTAGACCTCCTGACTGTGTATTCTCCCTCTGCCACGACCCCCCTGGAAAACAGTGTGTGATAATATCACCAGGAGAGACCAAAGGGGCATAATCTCCATTAGCTGAAGCAAACAGGAGTCTTGCTCTAGCCAGTGCAGGAGCAGAAACACAAATCCTGGGTGCCAGGTTACTGATGGCACCCTCCTAGAGCCCTATCAGGATTACAGCACTCAGCTGCTATGCAATTTATATTTATTAATACACACAGAGCTTGATGTAAGCACAGCAGCTCAGCAGCAAAACTGCCTCTGATTTATGGTGCAGGCAAGAGGTGACAGTGAGATACAGTCCCTGACATGGGTGTGCAGCCTAAAGAGAGAGGAGAGGCAAGGGGAAATGATCTGCATGGTTGCAGGTAACTGGCAGTTAATTTATGGTACCCAGATATTTTACTCTATAGAACACACATTTAAAGGTTTGATCATAAAGATTTGATTATTATTTTTTAAAAGAATATTAGTTAATAGACAGCACAAAATCCTTTCTTTCCCCTTGTATCCATTTGCCAGTGTAAAAGTAGAAATCATTCCAGCTCTTTAACCAATGGCACATCTATGCTTCATACAATATTGAATGTTTCTATTTTCTCCCAGTGAGTTTTTTTTAAATTCTAATATCACCTGATCTTTATGCAGTTAATTCCCTTGTCATCAAGCTGTGTAAGTACTGACCTCAGAATCCCAGAATAGCCCTGGCAAAAAAATAATAAAATACAGTAATTTGCATCACTGTTGCTGAGGGCTCTGCATATTTCCATTATAAAGTCCCAGTTTCAGCAGGCTGGACAATACGGATTGGTGTGGCTGTTTTCAGCTTTCAGGAGGAAATTTATTCTTAGAAATTGGGTCAAAGAATTTGGTTTGGCAGGGCCGACTGAGAGTGGCTCCCGTTCAAAATAGAAAATTTGCAGAGCAGCTCATTAATTTAAACAATTAGGTTAAAACTTTCTTTATTTAAAAAGTGAGAATTAATTTTCAGCAGCCAAGTTACCTAAAGTTGAACCAAGATGTACAGGTGGAATAAATAAATGGGAGGGAGGTGTGCAGAAGACAAAAGCCAGCAAAATGATGAGTATTTTTTTTAATATTCTTTTCCTATCTTGCTTCCTTAATATTTCATAGTGACAGTAAAGTTAGGTCTTTCTCAATATTGTATGTCCTTTATATCGTTGGCTTTGACATTGAAGAAAGGGAGTTATAAATTACACATCTGGCTGGTGGAGATGGGTTCTGAGCCCCTATGGACACAGACCTGCTTGGAGAGCTGGCTGGCAGATCAAGGTCTGAAAACAAACACTCACATTGAAATCCTGTTTATCTTTGTTTCCTTCTCATCTCGATCACAGATTTCCTGGGGGAAATTTTCCTGCAGGAGATGTGGAGGTGCAGTGGCAGTGACTTGTTCTCCCACCACCACAAGAGCAGCTCTGACACAGGATCCTCGTCCCCCTGTGTGCCTTCCCCATCCCTTCTTCAGTGTGGCAGAGGCTCTCAACGATCCCGAATCCACTTGGCTGACAGCCATTCCTCTGAGACGGTCAAGTACACAACACTCACTCGTGAACACTTGTCAATTAGCTTTTTCCATTCAAGGGCTAATGACTCTAAATAGCACCTTGAGCTCATCGCTGCCATGCTGGAGAGGGAGGGGGGACCCTGCAGTCAGCACAGCTCCAAATCTGAAAACGTACCTGCTAAGAAGATTAAGTCTGCAATGCTGAGCATTAAGCCCATCAATATTTATGCAGCAGGCAAAATTCATATCAAACCTGTCAGGCAGAATCTGTCACCGTGGTGTTTCTAAAAGGTTACCAGCCTCAAGATACCTGTTTCTCACTTATGAACGGGGTTGAAGATGAATTGTTTTGCAATTTGAGTCTTAGTCTACTGGTAAACTGCAGGATTCATTATTGAATTAATACTTTGCTTGGGTCCATCTGCAGGCACTTCTCCAGTGCACACGATGAATAACAATCTGAAGGATCAAGAGGATAAGCTGGAAACATTTTCACTTCAGAGAAAATGTCTGATTTGTTCAAGTGCCCTTTATCAGAGTTTCCATACAAAAGGCAAGCCCTCAGTGGGCAGTTCTGGCCTACACATGGGGGTCTCTGTTCAGTGCTACCTGGCCTTGACAGCAGCTACTGTGGGGGGCCTGGAGAAGAGCACAGGTACCTTGTCTAATATACTGAAAACCTTAGTGGAGCATTACCCCAACAATTATCAACTGGCACGTCTGCCCCTAGCATGTCCCTGCATGTGCTCTCTCCCCCCAGAATTGGGCTGAGGAGTGGAGCTTTTAGAGCTTTCAGGAAAAAAAGAAGCAGGAGATGAGCCTCTGCTCTCCTCAAGTAGAAAGGGAAGATTCATAGCCAAAGAAGCAGCAGAGCACAGAAGATCTGGTATGCAAAGGGTGCTGCACACAACTCCTCTTCTGATGCATTGTTATGTGATGGATACAAAACCAAGGAGGAGGTTATGAAAGTTTATAGCACATGATCTGAACAGTGTTCTTTTAATTCTTGCTACCCCTGACAGACACTTTCAGCTCCCTGCTCAGCATCCCAGTCCCTGCAGGGATGTCTGTCCTTTTCCTTTCACCGTAAGACACGCAGACTAGGGAAGGGAAATTTTCCTGATGTATAAATGATATCGTGAGAGAAGGAAAATCAGCATGTGAGAAAACTATCTAGGTGATGTATTTTGGGGAGCAGAATCCCTCTGCCAGCTCATGCCCTCCCCGCGCTGCTGCAGATGATTGCTGCAGTGTGCAGGCGGTGTGCTGGTGAGCAGGTGATGTGTGAGGACTGCAGGCACTGATGATGCTGGCCATTTTCTCTTTTCTTCCCTTCAGCCTGCAATTCCATAGTTCTGACTTGCCTTCTGTTTGCAATACAAGTTATTAACTAGCTGTGTTATCAGAGCATTACCTTATTAGTGTGGCACAAGAGTTTCCAGTCTCCTGACAATAATCTGCTGTAAAGGCAGAATCCCACTGAGGCACTGCATGATAAACACCCTCAGGATGCTGAAAGTAATTGATATGAGCTGCAGCTGTGGCTAAGGAGGATCCCTGCAGAGGACTGTCAGAATTCTCTGTGTCTCCTGCACAATGTGGCCCTGGAAAGACTGGTCCAGAAGCCACAGGTACAGGAGCTCCAAAGGTCCTGGGGCTATTTTCAGCTCCAGAAGCTGGGTAAGGAATGGAAGAGGGTCCAGTGGGCCCCAATGCTGTGTTCTCTTTGCCAGCTGTAGCTTGGAGGAGCATGGACACGAGCCATGGTGCTGACATCAGCCTTGCTCTTTCCCCAGTGTAAAAATTTCTCTGTGAGTGGAAAATGGAAAAAACATGGAAAAACCCAAGGCGGTATCATCACTTGACATATCACCTAAATGCTGCCTCCCCTTTGTAATCCTTCTGCTCTGTCACATAAAATTTGCTCTGCTTTTTTAACCCCAACCAACAAAAAAACCCTGTATTTTCCTTCTAATGGGAAATGAGTTGTACAGTAGAAATACTTATTGAGGCATGGACACTTTGATCCATTTCCTGTTTGAATCAATAGAAAAGTTGTTATTGATTTTGGTGGGTTTTTTTGAGACAGGCTCTAAGTTTTATCCATTTTTCACTAGATTAATTCCCTGCTGATGTATTCTTTGTCCTGGTTAGTCCTCATGATGGTTTTTTATGACTTTTGGGAAGGAATAGGAACATAGCAGAGAGTAAAAATGACCATTTTATAAGTCAGAATCTGAAAATATGTCTTGCAGTTAGTGACTAGCATTGCTTTATCCTGAGTACCTACAGGTATGATGGTTGAACTCGGTATTTTTTATCTGTGGTGTAAAAAGCTGCCAGCTCTGTTAAAATCTGATTCATCATGACATTTGTGTCACATTTTATCTGCATGCACTGGTTAACATTATGTCAGCTGATGTGATGTAACGAGACACAGCCTGATAGCCAGTGATGTGCAAAACAGGCATTCCTCTTCTTCCTGTGCTTAGGACTAGTGTAAGATAACACAAAAGGCAAAATTATCTTTGACTTCATGAATGTGACTTTGTCGGGGGGTTATACACTATGTGTCACCCCACAATGTTATCCATCTAAATAGGCAGCTCACCTTCATCTTCAGAAGTGGTGGTGAAGAGCGTGAAATCCCCTCATGGCATCCATGGTTCCCCATTTTCGGGAGTCTGCTGAAGTTGGTGCCTGGTGGTTTAGTTCAATGAATCTGTAATAAAGGACTTTTCCAGGCCAGCAAGTTTATAACGAGGTGGAGCATGCAAAGGAACCACATCACAGTGATGTGTTTGGGAAATGTCAAGTGACAGAGCAGCAGCCAAATCTGAAGGGAGATGGGGTCAGTATCCTGCTGGTGCTTTGATCCCAGCAAGTGTCCTGCATCCTGGGACTCCTCTGAGCACAGCTGAAATTGGAGTTTCTTTGTTTAAGTTTCTCTGTGAGAAAGTCCTTCTCCAGGTGCTCAGGGGAAGGAAATTCACAGCACAGTCACCAATCTGACTGCTGAGAAGTGAGTGAATGTGGTCCTGTCAGGGAGGGTGCATGGGGCAGCTCTTGGGGCTAGACATCCTCTCTAGACCAAACACCAAAGGCATGATGTGACCTGCTGAGATCCTTTTTCAAATTTGACTCGAATCTACATGCCACAACTCACCAGCACAGTATTTATTATGTTTCTATTTTACCACTGTGTGCTGGTTCTGGCTGGTGTAGAGTTCGTTTTGTCCACAGTAGCCAGTGTGGGTCTGTGGTTTGGATTTGTGCTGGAAGAAGTGCTGGTAACTCAGAGGTGTTTTTGGTACTGCTGAGCAGGGTTTACCCTGAGCCAAGGCCTCTGCTTCTCACCCCATCCCAGCTGTGAGGAGGCTGGGGGTGCACGAGGAGCTGGAAGGGGACACAGCCAGGACAGCTGATCCCAGCTGACCCAGGGGATTCTCAGACTACGTGGCATCATGTTCCTGGCATAAAGCTGGGGAAGAAGAAGGAAGTGGGGATGTTCAGAGTGATTGGTGCTTGTCTGCCCAAGTCACTGTCACATGTGGCAGAGCCCTGCTGTCCTGGGGATGGCTGAACACCTGCCTACCCTGGAGAAAGATGGAATTCCTCGGGGTTTTTTTGCTGCATGTGCAACTGTTGCTTTGCCTATTAAATTGTCTTTATCTCAACTACAAGCTTTCTGAGTTTTACCCTTCCCATTCTGTTCCCCACCCCACTGAAGGGAGTGAGCGAGAGGCCAGGCAGGTTTGCAAAATGACACACTGCCATAAAACAATCTATCACATAACCCTGGTGTCCATCACACTACGAACTTCAGGAGCAATAAAAACCATGGGTAGTCAGATATTCTTGAAAACTGAGCCAAGGCAGCATGATCACTCTGAAACACCTTCATTCCTATGGGATGGTTGCTCCTATAAGTGATGGGTTCAACCCAGCCGGCCATCACATTTTACCTCAAAGGCTACATATTTTGTCAATATTCTGCTTTTTGCAAGATGAAATACTGCTGGAAGAAAGATCCCTAGGCACACTTAACACATACAATACCGAGTGATGTATTTATGCTGTTCAATAAAAGAGCTAGAAAAGGTATTTGTCAGGGAAGCAGCGGGCAAGGTAATTTATATTTTGTATGAAATGCCACTTAGGAACACTTAAATAAAATCATCACAATGCCTGCTTTTCTGCAGTAAGATGGTCCTTGTAGTCATACAAACTGACTTCCAGCCCAACACAGAGGCAAAAGTAAACTGTCTCAGGGCTGCCAACAGGAAGACAGGAATATTTTCACGGTTGGAGCACTGCAGGAGCCTGGCTGCTCCTCACCCTCAGTCCTTGGTGGGGAAGCTGAGGCTGCTGTCTGCTCAGGATGCCCCTCAGCCTGGTGACAGGCTGAACTCACAGCTAAAAGCGGCAGAGAAAATGAGGATTAAAGGGCTCAGGAGATGCAGTACCCAAACCTCAGCTGGGGCATTGGCACATTTGCTGCCTTGCTCAGTGCTGTTATCATGGATTGATGGTATCAAAATGCATCTACAGCGCTGCCACCAGAGCTCTCCTGGACAGCTTCAGCTGCTGCACATCTGCCTTTCCTTCATGAGTGACAATAGCATTCTGTTAGACTAGAAGGTACTTGATAATACCAGCCTTAGCAGTGTTTTGGGAAAGAAAATTAAATTAGATTAAATAATAAAATAAAATANCCATAAACATCAGCTCTGCTGGGAATTTGATGCCCAGGCGAGGCAGGTGGGGTGGGTCATACAGACACTCCACTCCTCCAAGACCATGGCAAGGTTGGAGCTGCTCTCCACAAGCACAGCTGGGCAGGGCCCTACAGCAGCTGCTCTCTGCATAGGCACAGCTTAACAAAGGTGGGGGAAACAGGGCTCAACATGGGCTCACCCTACTCACCCAGGTCTCTGTGGGTCTTGGTCAGGATTGAAACTGAGATCTCCTAAGTCTTGGTAGCATCCCTCTCCTGACACCTGTGAAGGTCAGAGTGTGTTTTGTTTTCAGAGTGAGAATTGTTTTCTTCTTTTTGCTCTGACTTGAGCTTCACACTCATTTGCCAGCTCAAAGCCAGCTAGAGTAAATATGTTTTATAAGTGATTTTAGTCTGATTGGGCTGGAGGCAGAGCAGACAAACATAAATACTTCCTACTAGTCAGTACGATCTCAAAAATATGACATCTTAAAGGTCCTTTTTATTTTGGCTAGCTGCTTTCCCAGCACAAGCCTATGATTAATTTCTATGCACTGCTAATTATTTTTTTTTAAATTTAGAAACTTACAGGAAATGTTGTGATAACATTTAAATGGCAAGAGGGGGTCGAACTGTCCTAGGATTGGTCCAGGAGTCCCTGCTCAACCTTCTGACATTTCAGGGGCTGGAACTCTAATTATCCATGCTGCTCAGCTGTTTCCAGCAAGATCTCTTCTGTAACTTTTTCCTAGGCACATAATTTCTTCCCTGACACTCTCTTGTGCTTCCTGTATCTCCAGCAACTCTGATGGGTAGATGTCATTTGGACACAGCAAAGGTTGCAGTGCACTGGTGAATGAATTGGCATGTTCCAGTTTCTCCTGACTGGGAAAATCCTGGCTGCTTTGAGGTGGCTGCTGAGCAGATCGTGCAGGGTATAACCAGGATGGTGCTTTGAAATTATGAATAGTGATCACATGGGTACGTTCAGTTATTAACAATATTTTTCTACTTACTGCAGAAAATTCTTACAAATGTGACTTCCTGCTTTGTTTTTCCATCTGTAGGCATTACATGCATCTCCCTTCATGTTTTCTCCTTGTGGTATTTGTAGCTGCTAAAGCAGATAAAGCCACAAACCTGTGCCCTACTTTGTCTGATAATCAATGGCTGCTTTCCTCTGGGGGCAAACTCCTTCCTCTAGAGATCAGTACAAGGCACCTGGCTGACACACCATCAGACAGCAAGATAAAACATTGAAGGGTAGAGAAAGGCTTTGGAAACTCCCCCAAAGGAGCAGGAGATCCAGTCAGGGCTCCCTCACTTTAATATTTGCTGTTCCTCTGTATTACACCTCTAATATGTGAACATTTGGGAGTGCTGGTTCTCCAGTTCCATGTGTTACATGCACCAAGGGCAAGATCTAAAAAAATCTGCAAAGCCAAGAGAGGTTGCCACTCTGTGACAGAGCCCAAAATACTCTGCTAACCATGAAGGGTAAATGATGGATAGCAATTGTCCCTTCTGATCACTTTTGGGAACTATGCCTTTTCTGTGCTAAGAACTCTGCCAAAATGTTGCAAGAAAAAGAGATATGCTTTGCAGTCACCCATTTTCTCAGCTCTAAAAGTGACCTTCTTCTGAATCATTTATCCCTGGTAATTTTGGTCTGCAGTGGGGCAGCTACACACTGCACCTACTGCAGGAAAGGGAACTGCAGCAAACACCCTGCAGCAAAAATCTGTGAGGAGATCCCACTGCTGACCATAAGGATTTCTGGGCTCAGTGACCTGGGTACTCCAGACCTCTTCAATCTGAAGCTTGGATCCATCTGCTGAGCCATGGGATTAATCCAGAGGCTGAATTCTTGAATGCATTCCTGCTGTAGAGGGAGCAGGGCCTCCCAAGATTCTGAGCAATTTAAGCTCTTCTGATTTCACTTCAAATTCAAGGATGGATTTTTATATAGAGTAAGGTGTTGGCTGTAATATATGAAAACTGAATATTTTGAGGCAGTGAAAAAGAAGGAGCATTTGGAAATTTTGTTTAATAATATTTTAGTCACAATTTGTTAAAAAAAGGACATGTTTTACATGAAGTGAGCTCTGCTAAAACCCAGTATCCAGCATACTGTTTAAAGAAAAGGTCAGGTTCTTTAACACTTTTAGTGCTGAACCAGGAGTGAAATGAGTGAGGTCCCACTGTCCTGCAGTGACACTGTCACATCTCTGCTGCTTCTTGCCTGTGTGTCACTGGAGGGGGTTCTGTTATCATCTACAGATGATACAGATACACAGATCATCTGCAGAGGATACAGAGCCAATGCTAGACACAACTATGAAGCTGCAGCTTCCAATTACCTTCTTCTGAATAACTGGAAACCAGATTTCAGACTCCCAAGTCTGTAAATCCTTCCATTGTCATTATTTGTTTTTAGATCAAAGACAAATCTAAGAGTTTTGATAATGAAAGAGATGTATCTATCTACAAGTCCCTTGTGTTGTTTTGAAATCCCACTTGTGTGCTGCATGCTCCTCCAAAATGTTTTTACTCTCTTTGTTCATTGTAAACCTTTTGTAAAAGAATTCTCCATTATTTTCTTTTGTGCTGAATCTGGTGATATCAGCTATTTCCCTCTAAAGCCCTGCTTAGAAAACTGGGAATTTCTTTTCTCCTGTGATTTTCTCCACTGTGCTTTTCATCTCATCACTGCAATGGAAATATTTTACTAGTTAAATGGGAGAAAAAAATGCAGCTAAGGCAGATGCTATTTCATCATCTGACTACCACAGACCTCTTCAGCATTCAGAGCAGCAGTTTACTGCAACAAATTAAGTGCACAAATTTTTCATGTGGAAGAAATGATTTCTGAATTCCCTCTGAAATCCCATTTCTTCAGTAGAAAGATGAGTTAATGAAGAAATTTACAATTTAGTGCCAGTTAGTGCTTATTCTGGCTCTCAGAAGCAGTTTTATGTTAGTTTCCATTATTTTAAATTCCTCCAGCCACAATTTGGAAACAGCAGCTGTGGTCATTCTATAGATTTAATTTTTAGTTACCCACCTTTATTTGCTCAAGCCCTAAGCTGACCACTGGGTCTTTAGCCACGTGCTTTTCAAAACTACTTGGAAAAGGGAGAGAAAAAAAGCTGAGTAAAGCCAGCATTTCTTCATCTGCCTGTCAGGGGTTTCATCCCAGTTGTTTTGGCCCTGACCCTCCCTGTTGTGCCACTGCAAGACATTCCCAGAGGTGAATGTGGGATTCCCTCTCTGTGTGCAGGCTGCTCCCAGCATGGCACGAGGTGAGAAAGGCTGCTGGGTTTTGTCTGGGAGAAGGAGCTGGTGCCATTCCCCACACAGATGTGGATGTGTTTTTCCAGGTCTGTAATTCCTGCAGGAAATGATGCCACAGGGCCTGGTTTCTCCTGGGAGGGAGTAAATACATTCTTTGTGCTTTCAGAAATGGATGCACCCAGGGATTTTATTGAAAGGAAGAATATGGATGTCACAGAGGGGAAAAAAATAGTTTCAGCCTAAAAATATAAATTTCATTTTATTTCTAGTTTAATGCTTTGGAAGTTTTCTTTCTTGATATCTTCTTGATAACATTATGTACTGTCCTTCTGTCGTGTCCTTCCTAGCTGGGAAATAATTGGATAGCTAAATTGAATTGTTCAATAATAATGCTTAACTCCAGTTTGGTTTCCTCTGACACAAAACACTTGCCAGGTCTCAGGCACCACTAGCATCAGTCATCTGCTGCACCAGTTCAGCATTGCACCACCAGATACCAGGGCTGGCCTTTCCCTTTCCCTCCTGCTTGCATGGCTTGGCCAAAATGTTCCAGCTCAGGTGCAGGTCTGGGAGGGAGAGCTGCTGCTCTTTGAAACATGGATACAGCAGCTTTCCAAAGGCTAAAGAGAAATACTGAGTAAATTAGGAGTAGGAAACAGAAGTAGAAGAAAAAAGTTGAAATACATTAAACAAGAAATACCAAGCAGGGAAGTGCAGAGATTTCTGTGTGCAGGGCAAAGGTTGAATGCTCATTGAAACACGATTCAAGGAACTTCAGAAATAAATTGAAGCCACTCTTCCAAGTGAAGAAGGAGAAACATTTGAGAGTGTGCTTTCCAAAATATAAAGCAATGAATTCCACTTCTTGGTAATACTAAATCTTTAAACTACAGAGATAAATCTGAAAAGAATTGAAGGAAACTTTCAAAGATTTTAGAAATGCAGAACATGACATTGTGAAATTAATTGAGTAGAGAAACACCATTCCCTTGAGATACTAGGCTCAGGGGAGACACCTCTGTCTGCAGCTCGTGTTCCAGCAGCAAGGATAGCAGTGCAATCCAAAGGACCAAAACCAGAGGCTTTAAAGCAGCAGTAGTTGGGCAGCAGAATGTTCTCCTGCCGTGCTGCATCTCTGCTTGCTACCTGCATGTGTGTGGCTGCATGAAAGCTGGGAAGCAGCAAGCCAAGGCACTCATTTCCTGCTGTGTTTTTTAATAGAAACTTTTCACTTGTCAAATTAATTTATTTTTTTTAACCTAACGATTTATTTACAAACCTGATCTTGGGGCCTGAATTAATCTGTCAGTGTTCTTCTTTGGCAAAAAGAACATTTAGACAATTAGTCCACTGCTGAGGGAAATGGAGGGATTGTTGTCATCAGTTCTAATGATGCTCCTATATTAAGGATGCTTTAGGACTAAGAAATCAATGAGACAGTGGTTTGAAATGACCCAAGGACTTTCCAACCCAGTGATTTAATAACACGATGAATAAAAAAATGAGTCTTGGTAACTACTAGTGGCCTAGAACAGAATCTGCCCAAAGGAATTTTCTGATATTACTTTTATTTGCTTGTCATAATACATTTCAGCTGTATTTTCCCCTTTCTGTTCCATACACTATATTAAAGAAGAAAAAAAAGTTTTCTATTCACTTTGAGTTTTCCATGAGCCTTTTTCCTCTCTGGTTGACTAGAAAGACATAAAAATACAAATATTTAATCAACTGACAGAACAATTTAAGACAAATTTTAAAGTGGTTCTTCTAGCTGTGATATATGCCTGGAGAAGCAACATGGAGAAAATCCCTTAGTTTGAGACATGTTTTTTTTGTTTTGTTTTTTGTTTGTTTGGTTTTTTTGGGCAGACTTGAGCCTTTTTGATCTCTCTCTTTTGTAGAGTAACTCTTCGTCAGATTAAATATGAAGATCCCTCTCAGAATGCACTTGGCTTTGACAAGTCTGGCAGAGCCTTGTGTAGCCTGCAACATGGTAATGGCTGGCACTGAAATGAAAAGGTCTTGGATAATGAATAAAGAATATTTTAGCAGCATGACTCATAAGTAATACAAAGGCAGCTCTGGCAATGTCTGTTCTAATTACAGACTAGTTGCTCTGTTGTAACAATCATGGGTATTAAGTGTGTGGGATGCTGAAATGTGTGGGCATCCTGCTAAGCTTGATCTCAGTTCCTTGCAACTCAAATCCTGTCTGTCCCAGCTGGAAAGCAGGTGCCTAAAAATGTACTGAGGGGGACTAAATGTGTGTATCTATTTTTTAATATGTTTTGTTGAGCCCTCCGGGACACAAACTTTTTGAGCTGTCAGAATCGTGGAGATGTGTTGCACAATGCAGCAGCCAGCTGTCCTGTGGAAGCCTGGTTCTCTGGGGCTGCTGCTCATCCCCCAGCACTGTCACAGTGCAGCATTTCCAGGGCTCCTTGGTGGGATCAAAGAGCAGGAGCAGCAGCCATTCCAAGGTGTGTTAGGTCTGCACAGGCTTGTTTTACCTCCAGGATTTCAGGAAATCAGATAATGGGGACTGCTGTGCCTTTGAGCAGCAGAGATGGTGATAAATCTTGGATGGGAAACCTGGAGCTGCTTGAGGGGTATGTGTGGGATAGGGCAGCACTGCTGAACACTGCCTGTCTGAGGGATTGGCTCCCCAGTCTGGTTAGAGAGGCATGGGCTGAGGCAGTAAGATGTCAATGTGACTCAATCCTGCAATTTAATGGAGGCAGGTCCAGATGTAGAATTTGCTCCATTTCAACAGTTAATGAGTTGGAAAATTATCCAAGCTCAATTTTCTGTTTCCTTCAAGGTTCTTGCTTCCTGAGTTTGGGTTATTTCCCTGGACACCATTTGTCCTTGCCCACTGCTTGTCTTTCTGTTCTTCAGAGTTAAAGGATTTTTCTCCCTTTTCTGAATGGGGGGACCCTCTGTCTCTTTCCCAGAAATTTTAGGGATGTTAAACATGGTGCATGACTGCACAAGAGAGTGCTCAAAAGCTCTGACTTCACAATACCATGGGATCCTCTTACAGGTAAAGATTTCTGTATTTAGGTGGTGTGTAATAAGGAAGGCAGTCCCTGTGGGAAACCTATGCACAGAAAATTTATCCATGGGGTGTTAACTCTCTATGAATACCATCTGACGATGATGTTTTAAAAATACATCTCTGAGTATTAACTATCCACAGCTACCATCTGATGGTGTTTTAAAAATCGTCTGAAGCATGCCAGCAAGCTGAAGGCTCAGACTGCAGCAGGGAAGGAGAATGAACAACATAAGCAAGATTTTGGTAAGGAGGGGCTGGTTTGGTTTTGGATTAATGTCCTCAGTAGTAGAGAACTGAGAGAAGACAGAAAATGCTTCTTGCACTGTGACCACCTTCTCTAATCACACTAATGTGTCTGTAATAAAAATAACATTTAGCCTGCCCTTATTCCCCCTGGGATGCTCCCCTAAATTCCCTGCTTTGTTGTCAACACCCTGGTGCACAAGGAGAGGGTTGTTTTTCCACACCTCAGCTGTGATGGCTGCCAGCAAATTGAGCTGACACATTTGCTTTGGGGGCAGCCCTCCCTCCTGTGTGGCACTGGGTGCCAGCCAGGGCAGAGCTGGAGCAGAGCCTGGGCTGCAGTGCCCAGCTTTGCTGCTGCCCAGGCATTGGGGGGCAGTGGGGAGAGGCCCCAAAAGGCTCACACCTCCCTCAGTGTCCCCCAGAGCCCTTCACTGCCAGGTGCCTCTTTATGCCAGCACAGAGGATTTGCAGATTGTGCTGTGAGTAAATCATGCCAAAGCTGAAGATGTTGCCTGTTCTGATCAGCACTTGGGTAAAGGAGTCTCCTTGCTTGGTAGGTTAACAATATCACTGCTTGCAATGAGCATTTTTATTAAGTTAAAAGAACATACTCTGCTATAAAGCACCTTAATCTCATTAGATGCTCTGCAGGTTCAGACTGGACTGCATGTCCTTCACTATTTCCCCTTAAAGGGAGAGAGGCAGTGATCAACCACCAAAATATTTTACAGCTCTTTGTACCAGCATATTACAAACACAAAACCACAAAATCCTAATCACTTCTGGCTTTGTTTAGAAGAACATTATTTCCCACATGGATTGAAATTAATATTTGCAACTATAGTGACAATGCAAGTAATTATTTATTACCTGAGTACACATGCAAAGTATCCTAAAGATTGTCTTTTGTCCAACACCTTAATCAGGAGCTCAATCTAACAAAAGCTTAACTTCATGTGAATGAATATTCATAGGTTTACACAACTGAAATGTTTATATTATGAATAATCTTAAAAGCGCTTACAGTAATACTTTAGTTCCAAAAACATAGTGTGAGGTTTCCCAGAAGAGTATCCAGATGTAAAAATTATGAACAAGACACAAGATTTTGTTTACAGGATGTTTTGAACAGACAGTAATGTTGTAAATTAGGCATGTGGTAACAGTGAACAAAAAGATGTCCCCAGCCATGGCTGTCATCTGCACAACTCAAATCCACCCCAACATGGCCAAAGGTGGCACTGGGTTATTTTTCTTACACATGAGGCTGTCATGATGTTGGCAGGGGTGACAAAAAGTTCCAAATGTTGCAATGTACTGGTGTAATTTGTGTGGCAGCCAAACTACTCACATTGTGGTTTCCAGGGGTTGTAACTGTGGAGTTTTTCAAACACAGAGAACACTCTCCAAGCAAGAGCCACTTCAACAAAAAAAAAAAAACAAAAAACACAGGCAAATGGAGTGAACCAGTTCCCTCTGTCACCAATGGCCCTGTGACACCCCAGTTTCCACTCACAGGGAGTGGAAAGCAAGCCAGGAGAAAGGAGAGTCACTTCCACTTAACTTTTGAGTGTATTGTAAGAAAGGGTAGATGGGGAAAATACACATGCTAAGTGTTTTGCCTGAGTCTTGGTATTTCCCTGTAGTAACTAAAAGGTGCAAGGGCCTTGGAAAGCTGGCAGAAGCCTTTCACTTTCACATGCATTGTAGGGAAGGTGTGCTGTAAACTCAGCCCAGCACCAGGACAATTCTGGAGGATGGAGAACAGGGACAAAGCAGGTCTGACCTGCAGAGGGGAGTTGGAGGGTGTTCAGCATCCTTCCTGATGCTCTTAGCAGCTCCCTGGGGCAATCACATTTTCATGGCAGAGCCCCTGAGACTGAGGAGGGAGCAGAGCCATGGCTCAGCCCAGGGGACCTGGCAGTCCCACAGGTGGAGTGGATGGAGGGAGGATGTGGCAGGACATAGTGCCCTGTGTGACAGCCCCATCCCCTCCAGCCTGTCCTCACTTTGCAGGCTGAATTATTTTCAGCATCTCACCCAGGGTGTGCAGAATTAGACAGGGATTGCTCTTGCATGGGCGGTGCTCAGCTACAGAGCCATGTGGCAAAGGCAGGTGCTATTAATAACCCCAGTGTCCCTGTCCTTCTTACACCATGTGCATATTCCAGCAGCTCTGCAGCACAAACCCCACAGGCACTAGGGACAAATTACTGTGTTTTGTTTTTTTTGATAGTGGGATCACAGGCCAGGAATATGTCCAAGAGGTTGTAATGAGAATACATGAATGAAGCATTAAATTTGCTTTATGAACATATATATTTATATATATGTATGACTCTCTCTCTTTTTATCTAATATATATTGCTTGAGAAGGTTTAACACATGGCCCTGCAGGCAGTGTGGTGTCATTTCAATAAACAAACAAATTACCTGGTGTCCCCATTCAGAAGTGTCCTGAGGTGTCTTTTGCTACCAGTGCTGTCACACAAGGTGAGTGCTCTGGTGGAGGAATGACCTCTGACTTGGCTAACGTGCAGACAGACACCCCTGTGCCACTGCACCAGCTGCAGAACTGCCCTCCCCAAAAAACAGACTCCCAAGCAGACCCTGGGACTGAGGGAAGAGCTCTGCAAGGTTCTCACTGGAGGCTGAGCCAACCCCGTGCTCTTCATATTTGGTGCCATCACCCACACTTAAGTCCTGCCCCAATTAACATTCCTGCACTGAAATAAAGAGAGGCTGTAATAGGGCTACAATATTTGCATCACATTTTAGGCACATTTCAAATGGTTATTGATGACAATTGTACAATTCACACCTCAAAGCAGCATTTTCAGTATTACCTTTTTACAGACTAGCCAGCTCTGTGTCCCTTCATACCTATGTGTTCTGTGCTTCATATCCACTTCCCCTGGTGTGCTGCAGTCTGCTTGTGTTTGATTTTGAGCAAGAGATGAGAGCAGACATCACCTTAAATATTCACAAGGAAATGTCAGCACAGATGAGGGAGTACAGGGGGAAGGATGGAGGTGGGCTTGGCATAAATCATTTATGGCCATGAGGCATGAATAGAAGTCACTTCATTCTCAGCAATATTAATAATGTGATGCAAATCTTCACTTTAATGGCAACCTGAAAATAAAACAAGCACCTATTGGAAACACATTGGTTTCAGAAACCTGGCTGGAAGCTTGCAATTTTTGCAATTTTAAGGCTGTCATGGGACTTGCACTGAACAACCCAGTGGAGTGAGTCCTCCCTATTGCAAGCCCCAATAAATCTTGTTTTCAGAAAGTAACCAGTTCTGCTGCTGGTGAACCACCTGAACATCTCATTGTTTCAGAAATACCTGAAATTCCTTAGCACCAGAAGCACTGAGCTGCCTTAGATAGGTGATACATACCCAGACAAAGGTGAATTTTTTATTCCTTCCACGTACAGTGCAGCTGTACTGGTGATGGTATTCAAGGGCTTTAAGGTATTTGGTATATCAGGTTAAAACAACAAATCTCCTCTGAGACAGAGACCTTTGGTTTCTCTGTAATTTCATGCCTGCCTTTGCTTTCAGCAGCTGCTGCTGATTCTGAACTGCTGGCTCAGCTTGGCTTGACAATCAGCTTTGGCACAGCCCAGATGTGATACAGCTGCATTACAGAGCATCCAAAAACCTCACCCACAGGTACTCACCTCCCTGTAGGTGACCTGCAGCTCCTCCTTGGGGGGCTGCTCCCCATGGGCAGGTTCCTGAATCAGAGGACAGCTGGATGTACACAGTTGATTTCTGCTGTTGCTGAGATATTGTTAAGAACTTGCACAGTCACCTTGTCTGAATCACTGCTCACTTCATGTGCTGTCTTATTTTTTCTTGTCGTTTCTTGTCTGCAGGCTTTGATAGAATGGTTTCTCTTGCCACTGCCATTACATTTGACTTCACATACAAGACTTCCATTACCACTTTTTTCCCAATGTACTAGCAATGCTTCCTTTCCAGTTTATCTCCTGTTCTGTACTTTTTTCAGATGTTATACTGACATTGTGATGTGCTAACAGGCTTTTATTTTCAAGTTTTTCGTAGACTTCTTGGAAAACTCAGGCTTTTCCTGCTTCTCCTAGACCCTGGACATAAACTTTCCCTGTAACTATGGTAGACCTGGCTCAGTTTCTGGTGTTAGCCTTCTCCCACCCTTTATCAGAAATTTCTTAATAGAGTAGAGAAGGCAAAAGCTGTCTGGTCTCAGCTGAGTATGCAGTTGATTAGTTGGATTATGCCATCTCCATCTCCCCTGTGAAAATCATAGCAACCAACAAGGCAACTGTCAGAAGCAGAGTACTGCTGATGCTTAGACTGGGAGTTGTACATCTTGTATAGCAGAGAATACCAAAATTATTTCAGGAAATCAATGATGAAAGAGCAAAAGAGTCACATCAGTGTTTTACACGACATTAGAGGGAAATTGCTGGTTTGTGGGGTTAAAAACACTGGAACTGGGGCCAAAAAATAAGTTGAGGGACACAAGAGTAGGAAGTTAGCTGTTCCCTATTAAGAACTGTCATTAAAAAAACAAGTTATGCCTGTGACATTTGCTGATGTGGAAAATCTAAGCTGCCAAGGTGTCATCTTAAACCTCCTATTCCAGCTCTCCCAAAGGAAAAAAATTTTGAACACATTAGGCTTATGCCTTAACTGGTGAGACATCTGAAAAAGGCTCACATAGCTAAGAACAATGCTTTGAATTTTTGTAATACCTGGGATAATTTTATCAGAGAGGGATTTAAGTGGTGATGCATTACATTATCCTAGTGCTGTGCAAGACATATGGAAATTAGTGATGGATTAGATTTAAGAAAGCTTATAAAAGAGTCTTGCAAGACCTTTAACCTTAAAATCGTTCATAGCTGAGCAATCCTTTAAAATAAGTATTGAAGTAATCCTTGGCCAGCACAGTAGTGAGAAATATGGTGATTAATGGGTTTTGGTTACTTTCTTGAAAGTTTAATATGCAGCTGTAGAGAAAATATCTGTGATAATGGCAGCCACAAGTCCTCACTCTGTTGTCAGAAAATTTGGATGTAGAGCTGCTGCTGTTCCTGTGGTTTTTGCTAAGAGCATAAACAGTGTCAGGGCCCTTTGATGTGTGTGTACCAGAGGCTGCCCCAGGCACAGGTACCCCCGACAGCCTCAGGCACCGGGCGTGGGGCACACCCCACCTCTGGTGCCCCGGGGCTCTGCCTCAGAGAGTTGTGCCTCACACATAAATGTGGGTGAAGGTGTTTTGGCTTTGCCTGGAGATCCCTGGTGCTGGGTGAGTCCCCAGCCACGGTGTCACCTGTGGCACACCCAGGGCTCTTGTGGTGGCAGCTCTGGTGTTCCACTCTCATGCGTGCTCTGGCTGCGTAGGGCTCGTTGTACTCGTGCAGTGGTTTCCTCAGTGTCAGAGCAGATTATTCTGCCAAGGCAGCAATGTGACAGTCTTGTCTACACTGTTTTACAGAGCTGGGCTGCCTGTTGTCACCCAACATAATTTTCAGGGCTGGAAATAGAATCTTAATGGTGGAAGTACAAATCAGATTTTCCTGTCGGACACTCGCAGAGATGGCAGCGCGTGGGACTTGCTGACTTTGCAGGGAACAAGATCACTGTGCAAAGAATCATCACCAGTCATGAGTACTGGAATATATATGTCTGCACCAAAACTCATTGCCAGTGCTCTGCATTTTGAGCTGCTGGTGAGAAGCCTAATGCTGCAGGAAAGGATTTTCTCTGGTGATGGAAAGAAAACTGATCTGGCAATTCATTGGCTTCCACTAAGGAGAGAACAGGGGTGAAGTGGTGGCTTTCCTCATTCAGATCACACTCACCTGAGCTGTACCCACCAGAGAAGAGCAGGTATATCTGTCCCCTTCTTTTCAGCTGGGCACAAGGCAGATGTGTAATCTGTGCAGCTTCTGCAGAAGCAATGTCACCTGTGCAGTACCAGACTGCCAGGGATCATCATCATGCAAGGGCATCCCTTGTTAGATGAGCTAGAAATGCTTTCTTTTACAGTTCTGCTGGTGGAACAATCTTCTATTTAACAAGCTGTAACAATAATTTCTATTCTGATGTGGGCTTTCAATTTGATGTACACTTCTACACTCCATGCTTGTTTTTGCTTCTTTTTAAAATAATTCTCCAACTCATCCACCCGCTTCTGACACATTAGTTTAAGTAAGGATGTGCTGCTCTTTGCTGTTGCTGCCTATTCAGCACAACAAATTGCTGGATAGTATTTTCCATCACTAATCACAAAAGCTATTTATTTTATCATCACAAGAATTGCAATAACTCTGCTGACCAACAAAGGACATTACCCTTGGCTGCAGCAGCTGCTGGAACAAATGAAGAGACCATCAGCGTGCATCACACAGCAACTTTGAGAGCTTGCTTTGCCTCCCACCTTTCTTTTCCAGATGTCAGGTGTTAGTGAAATGTGCCAGGGTTTCAGAGTAGTAATCACATCAATTTGAGCAGAGAACAAGCTGTTATAATTCACTGTACTAATGAAAATTATGATGACACCACAACAGAAATCCTTGCCAATCTAATCATCTCACACCACCACAGCACAACGTTATTTAAAGACTAATGTTCTTAGTAGCATATACAAGTTTAGGAACAATTTCTGAAGAGGATTAAACAGCAAAGCAAAGTGGAGTTATATAGAAAATTTAGCTCTTGCTTGGAGAGAATGGATTCCTTTAAGCACCAGCATGATTCCCACTGTATTAGAGCAAATAAGTTCAATAAAATCTGATGGAGAAAAAGCTGGGAAAAAGTAGTTTTTGGCCACAAAAATGCTGGGGAATCAGTGTTGCTGCCAAGCAGCATTTCTCTAGCAAAAAATGCAAATGGGGATGCATACTCAGTTTGCTACGTCTGAATTTCCTCACCTCATAGATGAGGGTCATAAAAGTTAGATTATTTGGAGGAGAAAAGGGTTAGAGAAGAGTTCTGAGGAAGAAGAGATGATTCAGATTTTCTGTGGTGGGTTATCTCAACACCTTTTCACAAAGAAACAGGAGGAAGTTGTGGGTCTCCTCCATCCCCTGCATACAGTCATCACCATGTGCAAAAAATACATATATTTACTTCATTATTGTTTGGGGGAAGTGTGTGGATGAAAGAATCCACAAAGGTCTATCAAAGGGAAAAAGAGCATAAAATCAAATTAGATTTAGAGAGCTGTTAGAACTAGTTTGTGTGATTTAATCTGCTTCAAACTCTATCTGCAGCAGTGACTCATGAAACAGCATGTCAAACTATAGTAAATTCAAGGAATAGATACTGCATTAAAAGACTGAAGGAAAGCCAAAATTAATGTGAAAGTGGGCAGTGAAAAGGAAAAAGAACAAGAACAGGGAGGCTGGTGGGAGGATGGAGGGGGAACAAAGGGAATCTGAGGCAAAGAGGTGAATTGGGAACATGAGATTGTGGTGGATTCCACAGAAATATCCTCATATGTCATTATATATTCTCTACTTCCTTATTTAGAGGTATTATTTCTTGAAAGAAATTTGAAAAGATGTTTTGAAAGAGTAATGAGAGCCTCAGGTAAGTGAAGGGAGAAATCTGTTTGGATCAGTTCCTCCTTGGCTTGTAGACCAGGAGAAAAATACTTGGCAAGTGTGGTCCCTTGAAGCTTGCCACACAGTTACACATCCTGTTCCTGTGATATGCAGGAACACAAGGGCCAATTCAAGGCACTGGTGGGACATTTTCCAGAGGAGAGGTGGCCTGTGGCAGCCCTGCTTTGTGCAACTGCCTGGCTTGGTTCTTCCCTGGGATGAACCCACAGGGGCTGGGAAAAGGGAGCTGAGCAGCCATAACCACCTCAAAGGAGGAAACGATGACCAAAGCATTAAAAGAAAAACCCTGGAAATCCACGAGATTCAGGCTGAGCTGCTGCTGAGGAAAGGAAAGGCTCCGAGTCTCAGCAGCTCTCAGCGTTAAATCAGGTTGGGCTCTGGCTGTCATTCTCTGCCCACACACTCAGAGCTGCTCACACCCAGCCTGTGTGTGCTGGGGAGAATTTTTGTCTGATTTCTCAAGAAAATGAGGCATTCACAACCAGCCTAACTTCTCCCCATGCCTGTCCATGGCCATCCTCTAATGAAGTGTGACAGCAGGGATTTCCATCAGCTGAATTTCATGGAACTGTGGGACTGCTTGGCCCCAAAGGCACAGCTGGCTTGGTTAGGATAATAACTGCAGAGCTCAACAGCCTCAGCTCTGCAGATATTTCTGGAGATCCCTCCCATGAAGATGCTCCAACTGTCACTCTACAGTCACGGATCTTTGTTGCTGTTCCTCATATCCTGGCAACCTGTGTGTCAGCAGCAGAGTAAGAGGGATTTCTGAGTTGCTCAGGGTAATGAAAGTGGCTGCTACTGGTTTTGAACATAAGACAGACCTGCAAAGAACCAGCACAGGTTTCTCTGCCCTGCATCCTCCAGTATGCCCTGATCCAGGACAATGACAATGGCTCTTCCCAGAGTCACTCTCAGTCCAATTTATATCACCTTATCAAAAAGGTGATATAAATTTATATTCCTTTATCAAAAAGGAGAAACACATAAAAAGACAATTTCAGTGGCTGCAGACCTGCTCAGCTCTGTGCCCTTCAAGCTGTTTGTGGATACTGAAGAACTATGTGCATGTATTATATTCAAGCACATGATAAGTTAGGAGTCTGTATTTATAAGATATAGGGCTCTTTTTATTGCACTACATACTAAAAAGTTTACTGTATACGTCTCTCTATTGATCTAGAATGACTGTATTTCCTCTCTTGGGACTTTTAAGTCTCTCATCCAGTTGAGGCAAAAATAATACATTTTTCCCATGCAAAAAGGCAGTAAATTGGCAGTAAAGTTTTGTTGCTGATTTGTCTGTACAGGATTTGGCTGTATGTGCCTGGAGCCAGCACTCACAACTCTGCTAAAGAAGCAGTGACACTATTTAACTGTGTAGCATTTTCTGAAGTGAGGCTGAGCTCCAGCTTCTCACCTGAAGTGCCACCTGTCAGTTCTGAGACTCATTAACCACAGGGGCAAACTTACCATCCTGGACAAAAATTTTTGGCAGAAGAGTTAGTTAAGGATTCCATGCACAGTCTGAATTGCTGGACTCTGTTAAATGCTGGGAATCTCCCTTCCTGGAGAATCCTAGGATTTAACCAAGAGAGGTGACAGATGTCTTTTGATTTTAAGGAGGATGTGAGGGAAATGCAAATAGGAGAAGTCTTTCAGAAGAGCATCAGATATATGATGGTGCTCTTCAAGTCCTGTCTTGCATCCTAAATGTAGCTTAAAGGTTAACAAAATCCACAGACAGCCACACTGGGAGTGCTGAATCATTACATTTTACACAGTCCTTCACACTAGGAAACCTGGATGGTTCCCAAGAGCAAGCAATCTGGAAATAAAAATGTGTCTGATCAATAAAATGAAATGGCTTGAAGAAATTTGAGTTTAGTGCTCTGTAAGTCCTAATTGGCTTTGTGTGTATCTGAGGTGACCTTGCCCTTCACAGCTCTTACAGTGTGTGCAGGGTTATTGCAAGGTAACCACAGTGCAGTGGTGATCTCAGCGCTCTTGACAGCTCAAAAGACACAGAAAAAATCAGCAGTGGGAAGGCTGGTAAGAATGGAAAAGTGCCCAAGTGGCACCAGAGGTTTTCATGCTCTGTTTGGGCTGGAAAGCTGTAACATCAACTCTCTCTCCATCAGACATGGATTAATACCTGTTTGCATCCCTACATGCCCCTTTCTCATTTTCTGTCAAACATACAAAATATAGACAAGCTTACCACTAATGTGGGTGGGATAACAGAAAGACAAGTATAAGTATTCCAACAGCATAAGCTATTTAAATAGGGAAGTTAAACAAAATCCATCCCAACTGGCTTTCAAGTCTTAGCCCCATGATGTAAAAATCATTTTATTTTACTTACAGAATGCTAAAATCTCCAGAGGAATTGCTTCTCTCTTCTCAGCAACATATGCAGGCAGAATAAACTTCAGAAGTTTTACAAGGGTGAGTCAACAGAGGCAGCTGAGCAGAGCCCAGGCATCTTCCACAGGTGCTCCAGTCCCCTCTAGCATACACACCTACCCTTTCATCAGTATCATAAGAAAATCAGGGAAATTTGCAGAGCAAAACATATTGTAAGCCCTCACAGAGGGAATTGGAAACTCAGTAGGTTTTAACACATCACTTGGCTTCAAAGAGTCAGATGTGAATGGCATTTCCAGCAGTGCCCAGAGGTATCCCCAAAGATGTTTTGAACCTCTCTGCCACAGGACGAGCCAAAGCTCCCAGAAGGTTTCCTTTCCCTTACCACGTGAATTTGAGCTGACAAGAGAGGTTTGTTTCTCTCAGAACATGCAGCACTGCCAGGCTTTCCTTCACTGCCGTTTTTAAAAGTCTGCATATTTCATTACCTGTGTTTTGTAACCTGGCACTGACAACAGTCTTTGAGCTAAAATGTGACATTTCTCCCTTGTAATGAGAATATTGCACTCTTGTCCACTTAAAAATTCTAATAATACAATCTGAAATGAGTTTTGCACATTTAAGCCCTTTTAAATAAAACACTCAATGTTAGTGAGGAGCAAACAATGACTCTTCAGAGGGGAGCAGAAGAGAACAGTTCTGCTGTTCTCACTTCCACGGCTGCAGGAAAAGTGTTTGGGATGTTGAGTGCTGAAGACCCATCCCAGGACCACAGGCAGCCCTCTAACCTAGGAGACCAAAATTATTATTATTTTTCTACCTATATGTATTTTGTGTTTGAGCAATTGCTTGAACTTGCCAGAAAAGACTTTGCACAATGGGGTATCTGCCAACATTCATCCCAACACAGATACTGGACTGTGCCATGGGCTCATCCTGAGGTTTCCAGAGCTGGAAGTGCAAACCAGAATCCAGATGGATTCATAAAAATGTTGCATCTGGGGGAAGCTAGTAGGATTTCTTAAAAGGCATGGAAGTATGGAGACTTTATTACCACAGGCAGCTCTCCCCAGAGCCACTGCAAAGTTCAACCAACCTCAAGGTCACATCTTATTCCCACTGTAAGAGCTGTGAAACCAGAGCTTTCAATCAAGCAGTTTTCACAGGGACTCCACAACTTCTGCAGGAAGGCAATCAGTGCCAGCCTGAAGGCTTTCATCCAATTTGACAACACAGTGGTCATAGCTATGAGATTTGCTAAGCCTTGGGAAAATGGAATTGTCAACAAAGGGATGGAGATATCTTTTATTTGAGGTCTTCTCTTCCACCCCCTCTAAAAAGTATTTTATAACTCTAGCAACATTTCTACGACTCTAGCAACATTTTTATAACTCTAGCAATAAATTCTTAACCCTCCAAGGGCAAAAATGAAAACTAGTGACAAGCCATGGTGCCTGGGGTGATGATATGCTGCTGTGTAATCTCACAATGCCATGGTAAATAACTAGTGTCATTTTCTTGTAACCTTCTTATTGCTTTATCAGAATAAACATTAGAGAATACATCACATTTCTTTGTGTTTCTCAATTCCTATTAAACTCCTGACTGCTTCAATGTGGCCTCTGTACACAGCTTGGCTGCAGACTGGTGAGCTGTGACTTTCTGCAGTACAATATTATCATTTCTCAACTCCTGTTCAACTCCAGCTGTAACTTTTCATGGGCAAAGATGGATGCCATGAGCAAAATCCAGGCTCAGGCAAAATTTATCTCAATTTATCCTGGACAGAAAAAGTAACAGAGAGTACCTTACTGAAAGCAAAATATACTGCTTGAATGAATTTACAGTAAGTAATAAAATACAGCAGGGAGAGATCATTTACTGTAGGGGAAGAATGTAATGTATGATGTCAGTAATTCCCTTTAAAGCAATGCAATTAAGCAAGTGTAAAGATGATAATCACTTTTTTCAAGCATTAATGTTACATTTGTAAGCCAGTTGGTGTGTGACATCTACCAATATGAAACAGACACTTTTAATTTCTTCCAGAAAAAGTTATATATGTTTTATACCACTTCCAGGACTGGAAGCTCTCACAGCAGTGTGAAGGGTGAAGGCTCTCGTCAAGGCAAAGGGCACTACCCCGAGGACCAGGGTATAAACACTGAAAAGATAAATGTCTGACCTAATCTATGCAGGAACTGCTGAGATCAGACCAGGAATAAAATCAGCCAACACAAAAACTCATCTTCATCCCAGCACTGAAACCCAACAAGAATTCCATCACAGGTATTGAAACCAGCCCTGGCCAGTCAGCAGAATCTTATTGCAGAACCAGGTTATTTTTGCACAGATTAAGAGCATATTTTCACACAATGAGGCATCTTTAGATGTTTCATACATTGGTCATTTGCAATTTAAACCTGGTTTTGGAGCCTTGTGTAGACTTTTGGCTCTTCTACCCAAAAAATCACAGCCCAGCTCCTTTTTCACTCCATTTGCCCGGAGTCCTTCCTAGTCCTGGAGGTCACTTGTTTCCCTGTTCTCCACATTTCTGTCAGAGATTTATGGCTTCTTTTTTTGAATACATGCACTGGAAATTACACAGAATATTCTTGTACACCACCAGTAGCATTTCCTTGTCATCACAGGGAATGCATTGCCTGCTGCAGATGGATAAGCCAGCTCTGAACCTCTGTGATTTCAAAAGTTCTGTTGGTACCTGGTACCATCTATGGAGCTGCAGATCCCAGAGATAGGTGATTTACAGGGAAAATCTCAGCATCTCCTTTGCTTCTCCAAAAGGCTCAGAATAAAGCTTAAGTATGTGCATTTTGAAGACTTAAATCCTAAAAGGGAAAACAATAAAAACCAAAGAAACCACTATTTGTATTACTTTCTACATATCTCATGATTTGTAAGTCAATATCACGCTACCATCATTGCATTTTGGCTTGGCAAGCAGGCTCAGAGCAGAATTATCCCTTACAAACCCTGGGCAGGGAACTCTTCAAACACAGGCTTGATCCTTCTGTCTGCATAAGCAAATGTGTTTCAGAGACCTGGTGACTTTAATGCATTTACCCCAGTAGCTCCTTTGCCCATCTGGAAGTTGAGCTTTAACTGCACAGAGCAGAGAGAATCTTCATTCTCCAGGCAAGGCAATCCTGTTGATCCCAGCTCCTGTAAGCACATTATAAATCTTGCTTTTACAGTTAAACTCCCCTCATCAAAGCAGAAGTGTCCTTATTAGATTATTTAGAAAAGCCCATAATTACCAGGGTTTAATTTATTAATGAGATGGGCAATTTAAACACCATCTTTGGAGATAATGAGACTGTGCTAACTCCGAGGCTGAGGGAACACCAACACCATGGAAACTGTCACCAACAAAAGCCATGATATTGCAGAGATGTGGTTTGCCCGCCTGCTGAAAACACCCAACACATTCAATCTCTTAAAATGGAAACAGGACAAATATTACTCAGGCTGCATGTGATGCTGACAGAGAACAAAAGTGCAGTTTGTGAGTTGCCACAGCACTTTCCTAGGGCTGCTGCCCCAGCTGGACATGGCTGTGGCATTGACATCCCAGAGGTGAGGCAGAATGGATTCACTGGAAGCTCCACACATGTTGAAGATAACTGCTCTCTCTCTCCAGGCACTTTCAGAAATATGTTCATTCTTCAGAGGCTTATTGGAACAATGGTGAAAAAGGGAAAGACAATTTTGTCTGTTTTGCCTTTCCTGCTGGTATAACGCTGTTCACTGGTAATGGTGCACACTGAGAAATGTTTTTAATGTTGGGCTCTCTGTAGAGCACCAGGAACAGCAAGCAGCCCATCTCTACTCCCCTAAAGAGTGTTTCCTTTCCAACAGGAGAGAAATCTCAGAGGCTGCCTGCAAGGGAAGGGGTCAGTCTGCAGTGCCCCTGTTCAGCAGGACCTCTGAGACAAGTGCCAGCTGCCATCACCATAGACTCACCTGGTTAAAAACATTGCTGCTAGTGGGGTAAGCAGAGGGTTGAAGGAGGTGCATTTAACTTCAGGGCCCTGACTGCAGGGTTTCAAGGGATGCTGCAAGACAAACAGAGGTTTCAGAGGATGCACAATCATTCTAACATTAGTGTAAGGGCAGCCTCTTCTTGCAGGGCCTAGGGAGATGTGCTGCCCCACAACACATCCCAACATTTGCAAAAGGCAGCATGAGATGTGAAGAAAGCCTTATTTTCTGGTGACAGAAATACTTCTGCTTCTTAGCTGAGAAGCAAAACTGCCCTGTAATTATTCCTGATCTGGAGCACCAGGCACCAGCTACATGCAAACCAGGCTCCTCCATCAGATACTCTAATGAGGAGGTCGGTGCATTTTGAGGGATTTGGGAATTGTACATTAAGTGGAGTGGCAAGTGTTAGAAGGACATGTGAATTACTGACACTATTTATAACCCATCTCATTATCACACACAGCTTGATGCCTTAGACAGACACTAATTCTCTTAACAAATTTCTTTTGCTGGAAATAAAACTGCTTTGCTTCAGCTGTGATCAGTTAGAAGAATGCTGCTGTTGTTATTGTTTGTTTTTTTAATGTAAACAGCCCCTTACAAAGGAAGGCTCCATGACTGCATGGTGTAACTCAGCCCTGAGCCTAGGTCTCAGATATGAAAATATTCATGTTGAGGCTGATAAATGAACAATGAACAAATTACATGCTTGAATCCTCTCCTTTGTTTTATTTTGGATCTCTAATATTGGATTGCTATAATTGTTTCGAAGCTCTTTGTGTGCACATTACCAATGCATATGTTACTACAGAAATGTAAAATTCAACATCTTGTCCCTTAAATTTTAAAAGAAATGTGCCTTTCCTTTTATTTATGTCCCATTCTTTGAAACAAATGAGAAAATAAACCATCATCTGATAAATATTAAACACTTGGATATAATTCCAGCCTTTTTCCCTCCAAGGCTGTAGCATGGCACTGGCTTTTTGACTCTTTCAGCAGAAAGAAGACACTGAATTTTAATCCTGTTTCTATAGAAAACAAGTTAAAAGGCACTTTTTTTCTGTTGTTGTTCTAGATATCTATTCTTTCATAAGAGTTTTAAAAATCCACAAACATAAGGGACAGCTATAAGGAAATCCTCTTCTTAAACAAAGGCATCCTAGAGTAAAAGCTGTTCTTCCTCCTTTTCCCTGCCAAAATAAATCACTATTTGCAAGGTTGGCTGCCTGGGGGCAACCTCTCTGACCTGTCTTCAGTTTCCTCCTGCCTTTGGAAATGATGACTTTTGAAGCAAAGAATAGAAAGTGTCAGTGCATCTGCTATGGGCTAATTAATGCTTGCCCACGAACCAGGGTGGATTTCTGTTCTCCCTGTGTTCTTTGAGCTGGTCCTGACAGCCCTCAGAGGACCCTGGTGTCAGTACAGAAGAAATGTCACCTTCCCATGTCTCCTTACCAGCCCCTCAGGGGTGTGCAGAGGACGGTGTTTCGTTACTCTTGAGATGGATGTCTTCATCTGCCCTTAAGTGATCAGGAAAAAGAGAGGAGACACCACATCCTGCTGGAGAAAGAGCAGGGCTGAAGGTGGAGGCAGCTTCTGCTCGGCAGTGAGTGATGCTTTTCCTGCGCCTGAGAAAATAAACACAGGGAATCAATTAGCTCTAAATATACGTGGCAATAATGTGACTGATTAGGCACCAGAATTGTTTTAGTGATGGGAATGAAAAGGAATCCATTAAAACTGACAAAAGCATTAATAAGGATCCATTTCCAGAGGTCTGGAAGAGTGGAAAGGGCTGTAGCCGCAGCAGTGCTCTCCACTCTCCCCTTTTCCAATAGGATGAAAACAGCTCCTCACTTGCTGCAACTGCTAAGGCAGAGCAGAAAAAGACACCAGGAGGATGAATCCCAGTGCTGCCACATGCAAGGAAGTTGTTAAGTCACCAGTGATGAGGCCTCTGGTCCCTCAGTCCCTCTGTGCCCACCAGTCTGCTCAGAGCCAGGCTCAATCTAAAGGGAAGCACAGGAGAGAGCTCCTGCCTCGTGGGTGGAAAAACCTTTGCTGGAAAGTATTTTCAGAAGTCTGTCCCAGCAGCCCTTACATGCAGGTGCTGTGCTTAATTACAGCCTCCATCAGGTGGCAAATCTACTGCCTTGCAGATAATTCTCCATTGCTGCCACACCAGTGGGAATCATCTCTGTACAAAGCCTTGCCCTGAAACCAGCACAGCTTGGTTACATCTCAGAAGCATCATTTCCTTCACATACAGCAATTTCCAGACTACTCAGGGCTTAGCAAGGAGAGGGATAAGCATATGATGCATTGCAGGGGAGGTAGGAGTTGATTTACATCTCTTCTGTTGCCATGAGACTTCCAGGATGGAGCACGGAGGAGGAGGATTTAACAGTGCATGATGTCTTTAGGCTAAAATGTCACGGACAAAGAGGACCCCACTAAAAACCAGTCAAAAGATGGCCTTTGACTAGTCAAAGGACAGCCTTTTGCAGGACTTTCAGAGAACTTTGCTCCCAGCGAGCTGTTCCAGACATCTTCCCCCACGATGAGCCATTGCTGTGAGCTGATCTGTCATGTTAATTTAATGCAGCGGAATGCGAATAGATTGCAATTCATTCTTGTAAAAAATCAAGTGTTTGTTGGTGACTATTTGCATGGAGGGAAATCTTTCAGGCACATTTATACCCCTCCTTCTCTCCATCCAGACTGGCCAGGCAGTTTTCTTGCCGATGGCTCAGTGTGCAGCCAGAGGTGTGACTAGATCAAGGAGTGTGGCTGTAACCAAGTATGTCATAATTCTGTGAGTTTTGCTGCTTCTGGCTTCAGGAGAGCTATTGCTGATTTTCTTGGGGCTGTGTAAGGCACAGCCTGACACCTTTCACAGGGTGACTTACCTAACTGAACTGGAGCAGGCCAGGGTCCTGCTGTTTGCCCTTGGTGGAGGAGTTCTCTCTCCACCCTGCCGTACTGGGAGCACCACCACACTGATTAACTTCACAATGGGTTTGCAGAGTGAAATAACTTTCTCTTCATTCCTCTCCACCAGAAGCAGCACAGTGTGTGTGTGTGCCATCACTCCCTGCTAACTCCTCTAAGGGCATGGAGCAGCCTCATAATCATTTGAAAATCCGTTTTTCCATTTCCACCTCCACCACATTCCAATCCCTGGCTTCATGGCTTTCTCTCCTTTCATTTTCTCTGTGGCAGTTTCCTGCTAAACGCACTGAAAAGATCAAGTCTGTCTGTGTACCCCAAGGATTTCCTCTTTTCCTTTTGCCTTTCCAAGGCTGTAGTTCAAGGCACTAACTGGTGCTGCTTCTCCAAGAGAGCAGGGATAAACTGCAGAGTAGTGCTGTGACAGGGTGTGTAGGGTAATAACTGGCAATAATTAAAGCACAAGCAAATATAAAACAATATGCCTTGCAGTATGACTCTGGTGCATTAGTCAAGTAATCCTGAAGGCAAAACCTCTCCCATTTTCCTCCAAATTAAGGGTCAAAATTCTGCTGCTGCAACTAAATGCAATGTCACTAAAACTGGAACATTTGTCACTTAGATCTAATTAAACATTGATCTGAACCCCAGTGTCCTCAAACACATAAAGTTGAAATCTCATTCCAAAGATTGTCCCTAAGCAAAGTGCTGGCTTCTGGAAAGCTGCACTTTTCCCCTGAGTAAGGTAATTCTGAGAAGTTACCATAAAAATGAAGCCCTGAAGCCAGACTTGTCTGTCCCAGGTGCCATACCTGCTCCAAGCACACACTGCAAGACCAGCTGCTAAACTTGGGGCCTAAAGGGATTTTCCTTGGCTCTGAGGGGCCCAAAAAGAGAGGGCAGATGTCAGTTTGGCCTCTGGCACTGCCAGATTACTCCTAACCCTCACAAGACAGGGTTCTGAGGCGCCCTACATCTGCAAAGACAAAGCTGTAGTGAAAACCTGTCACTTCAAAAAAGCCCAGGATCAAGAAAGAATCTCCTCTCAAAGACTGCACCACTGCAAAAGAGCACCAGAAAAACACTGCCCCTTCTGTTACAGCTCTTGCTTCTCTGATGTAATTTATGTCCAAAGTAGGTTCTGCAACAAATCCTGTAGCTGTGGGATCCAGAGCACAGATTTCAGAGAGACAAATCTGGCTGTGTTTGGGAAAATTTCCAGTTATAATGACTTGACCACAACTCCTCTGCAAATTGGTCCCAGAGTTAATTTCCCTTTCCTCAGAAAAAGCACTACTTTTTCTTTTTCAGTGTGAAGTAGCTTCAGTTTCCACCGAATTTTATTATATTCATTCAGCTGCCCTGCAGCTGTTACCAAGCTGCCCTCCATTACAAAGACAAGTGTAGATGGTCTTGCAGTCCAGCCAGAATTAATTATACTCAGGAAAGGAACTCATTTTCAGTTCTTAGAAACATATCTGTCCCTATCATGAGAAGGTCAAATACAGATTTCTCCTGTGCCAAATGCAACACTTTTTGAGTAAGGAGATTGTCATCTATAATTATCAAATATTTTGAAGACATTTTAGCACTGACAGCCTGAGACCTCTGTATGGCAGTCAGGCTGAAATCACTTGTGATAACTCAGCTTTCCTCCCCTGAGATTACCAGGCGGTGCATGAGGATACCATCACCCAGATTTCTGTGGGAAAAAGTGGCCCAAATTTTGTGCCCACAGATTTGTCTGGGCAATGAGAGTTGAGATGTGAGCCTTGCCCTGAGCTCAAGGGTCTCCAAGGCAGCTGCAGCATTGTCTCCAGCAGGTTTCTCCACCTGGTCCATGGATGGAGCTAGAGAAGCTCTGAGCTGCCCAGATAACACTCACACAGCTGACACTGCCACTTCCCACATTAACATTTCGTCTTCGAGCTCAAAATTACACAGACAACGAATAAATTTAATTTAAAATATGACATTTTTTTCTCTCAGTAATACTTAGGGGGCTTTCCATGCAATGTGTCTTTTCCATCACACAGAGCTTTTCCAGAGGATTTTGGTGTTTGTTGGACAATATAGAAGCTGAAAGCCAGCTCTGAGCTGCACCCCACGCTTGCACACCAGGTTCACTTTGGCTCCCAGTGACCACAAAAGTTCAGTAATGGCTTGGTGGAGTTATAGACCCTCAGGCTACCAATCTGCACTGACCAGGGCTCCTGGCAGAGGATCTGAGGACTGGCAAAACATCACTCATTGTATTGCTCAGATACTCTGTCACATCACCTGCCTTTGGAGCAGACAGAAAAAGCAGCACTACACCACATTTTCAGGGCAAACCAGCAAGAACATTCAGCTGTAGCAGCAGGGGCATGTTGGTATGCAGAAACTCACTCTTTGTCTTGGATTTGGGCCAGAAAACAATATCTAACATCCCTACTGGGGTGGGAAATGGGATTTTAAACCTCAGAGTCTTCAGCCAAGTAATTAGATGGACAATAAAATTCACACCCCCTCTCCCAATAGGTAGCCAGAGGCTTTTCAGTGATTTCTTCCTTGTAATGTCTTTAATGAAAGCAGCATTGAAATGTATTATCACATCACCTGCAGTTTGAAAAGAACTTTTAAACTGCACAGTCTTAAAATTAATTATATATTTAATTGCTGTGCCCTTGTAGATACATTATGGCCGTATTTATAACTATCTACAAAAATGAAAAGTTGGCCATAAAAACAATGAGGTGCAAAGACTTACAAGGGCAGCATCATTTAGAACCAAAGTGTGTTACGTGGCTATTCCAGTACAAATGCCTGAAAGTTTAGTGCCACAGTTTCTCTGCTATATAGTCATCATGTAAATATTTGTGTCTGTAGAAAGAGTGATGTTCTTGCAAGGACACAATTTGTACAAGATTTATATATAATTTGGCTTCAAAATAAACAGCCCCCTTTTGCTTTCAGTTCAGATCTGGCATAAAGCCACTAAATTTGCTCCAGATTTGTACTGCAAGCAGGAATTTTGCCCATTGCTTCTATAAGGCAGCTAATTTGCCAGTGTAGTATTTTTGTTCTGTGCCAACTAATTTGGATACAACAGATTGGATTTAAGGGTCAAAAAGCCAAGAAAATTGACTGACTGAAGATTATGAAATATTTTTTCAAAACTGATTTAAGATAATAGAAACAGCTCCGAGAAGTCATGGAGCCTTTTATGAAATCTGTATTTCATAGAAGGTAAAACTGAATCTAGGTGCCAGCAACAGCCTGACATTGGTCTTAGCATGCCTGCCTCAAATCAGTGTTTTCATCAAAAACTATTCTACTTCTGGCAATGCAAATGATTAAAGGGATAAAAAAAATAATTACAGTTGCACCCTAAAGCCCACAAAAACAGACACCAGAAAAAGAGCAAAGCACCAAAGAGCTTTCCTGACCCAAGCCACAGATCTGTTTGGAAACTACCTGTAGCCAGATGTCAGATTGCACACAAGCCTTTTCTCCAGCATAGCAATGATGAATCAAAGTCTGGAACACAAGCAGCCTGGAAAAAGCAGTTTTCTTTCATTACAACCCAACCATGTGTGCAGAATTTCTCAACAACCCAACACAGCTTCTCTTTCCAGCGTGGTGAGGACAGTGAATGTGTGTATTTCTATTGTAATAGGAGCTATGAAGACAAGCAAAAAGGCTTTCTAACCTGGGGAGATACAAGGGGAATTACTAACTCCACATGGCAGGAAACAACAGCAGAGCTTGGAGGGACTTTCCCTTTTGGTGGGGCTGTGGCTGGATGACAAGAGCCCTGACTAGGAGTCCTGGCAACATGAAGAGGATTTATAAAGGACAAAGGAAATGGGCCCTGGCATCAGAATAAAGTCACTGCACATGAACTGGGCTAATTAGTGCTTATTGACACTTTGTGGCACAGAAACTCATACTCTTGTGTGAAAGTAAATCAGCAATTCCATTCAGAGGCTGGCAAGCCACTCTGGGGACAAAAGCTGACACCTGAGTGAGTTGCTCATCCTAGTGACTGAACACAAAGAAAAGCAGACAGTTTGTGGCTCCTGCAGTTTTTCTGAAAAAGGTGCTGCATCTCATTGTGCTCTTCTTGTCCCATAAAGTGCTCCCACCCTACCTGCTGTCCTCAAATGCTGCCTTTCAGTGAGCTGGGACCTGCGAACCCCTCGTGCTCTGATAACCCCTCAGTGCAAGGGCAGCTTTCTGTCCTGTGCTGAGGGACACACAGCCACCAGGCTGCTCAGTCCTGGGCATGTTGTTTGTATGGAAAATTCCCCCTGGTTTACTCTTGTAAGGCATCCCTGACCTGGGCAGACCCCTCTGGCTGAGTGTGCCAGGCAGCTCTCAAGTGCTCTCATTCTGAACAGAGTGAGGGGTCCCTGAGGGCTGAGAGCCATCAGGCCACCAGGGAACACCAGCAGTGCCATGTGAGTCTAAAGGACAGACCTACAGAACCGCAGGAAACAGGGCTGGGAGGCACCTTGTAGGTCCAGCTCATACATTTTCTTGCCTAGGGCAGGAATAGCTGAACCTCTGCCTGTGAGATGTCTCATCTGTCCTTAACCACCTCATCAGACTACTCAAATATTATATTGCTCACTATGAGGTTTTTACTGCTGTCTGGCTATGATTGTCCCTTCACAGCTCACCTGCAGCCTCTTGCCTTTCCCTCTTTGCTGATGCTGAAAGTGTTCCGTGCCACATTTAACATAAATGCTCCTGGGAGGGGTCCCAAGGTTTGCATAGATATACCCAGGGAGCAGAAGCAAAGCCCACTTTGAGAGAACCCCGTAACAGCAGAGGGGCTGCTCAGCCAGGGACAGGAGAGGAAGATGAGGGCTCTGCCACTGGAGAAGCACAGACCCAGAGCAAGGCAAGCAAAGGGCCACAGCCAGCATCAGCTCTGATCCCAGGACAGGGATATGAGAACTACCTGCTAAACACCTTGTGATTCTATAGTTATCTAACACAGACCCAAGGAAGGCCCAGCTCTGCCAATGTAATCTAGAAATGCTCTTTTCCCAGCACTGCTGTCAGAGCCCTGCAATGCCATGGTTGCAGTAGCATCAAATATTACTGCATCATTCCTCCATTCCATCCCCAGCACCAGCATCCATGCTAGGCAGGGTTTCCAGCCCAGAATAATGCCAGAGACTCTGCTGACCATCTGCTAACCTGTTACATGTGCCACAGTGACTGTGTTTTGTGCAAATCTCACATACATAGGAGTGTTGCAGCCAAAGGTTTTTCAGCAGTTCAGTAGTATGAATGTATCTGCTCCAGTCTATAAACCCCCCCACAGAGGGAGATTAAAGATGTTACACCTAACAGCAAAAAATATCTTCTGTTTCTAGTGACAGCTCAATAAATGTTACCCAGAGAAGATGATACAGATTTTTCAGGGTGGTTTAGAGCTATTCTAGACAATTATACCAAGAAAGTAAATGTGCTTGGGGTCCTTTGTTTTCTATATAAAATATTAAATCGTTTAGATTGGAAAAGACTTTTAAGATTATCAAGTCCAACCAAGAACATAACACTGCCAAGTTCCTCCACCATGTACCCAAGTGCCACGTGTCACACACTGGGAAGAAATTAAAAAGCTGTTCTATATGGTTGGAAGTAGCCCTGGATGTATTTGTGCACATAAACACCTATACTGACAGTCTTTGCTTGGAGGGACCCTTTTTCAAAGTCTGCCTGTAAGAGGCAGGTAGGTTTTGGTAAATCAGAGAGAGGCTTGGATACAGCCACTGAACAGCACCACAGAAGGCTGCAGGTCCCAGGAGGGCTGAATCCAGTCACACAGCCAGCTGAGGCACTGCACTACAGCCATCTTACCCCAAAACCCCTTCCTGACAGCACTCAGCATAACACCCACTAGGAAATTCCAGCCTTCCCTCTTCCAGGAGTCTCCAGCTGCTAAATGACACCGTGGATCTGAATTCAGGGTGGGAATTTCCATCACATCTCCATCACTGGCATCCTACTAGAATGACTTTAGGCTTTGTCCTTGGGGGGAAACATGCATTATGCATAGCAAGAATTTCTCCATCCACCTTCCAGAATGCATTATCACTCTTGATAAAGGCTTCCCAAGGCACCAGTCTCCCTGGAAAAGAAGGTGAGCTGACCCACAAATGCTGCAGCTCTCAAGGCTCTTTGCACCCTCCAAGAGGCACATGGGGCAGGAAGGCTGAGTACTGACCCCCTGCCCTGGACTGACCCTGTCCCTCTGGACGTCTGTCCCATGTCTCAGTGCACTGGGCATCTACAGGGAGCTGCAGAAGCAGAGGGAAAGGAGACTGCATCTTTGTGGAGGTATCAGGGACAGAGTCAAGAAACAGGGGATCTCCAAATGTCCCTTGGGACTTCCCAAATCTGACATAGTAAGGTTAAATTTAGCATGTTACAGTTTCCTTGGAATGGGTAGCAGGATAAAGAGGATGTTTAGGGGCCAGTAGAATAGACACAGAGAGAAAGCCACTGAAAACTTTGCAGGGCATGCTCTAGAAGTATATACACATACACTAAAGCAAAAAGCATTACCCTATTTTACCTTCTGTACTGTAATAGCAAATTTCTTATTTCACTAATGGAATGTGCAAATGTGGCAGGAAGTCTGAACCCAGACTCACAGGGGCTATTTTTACAGCTTGTAGAATCAGAGAAAAATACCTCCCAGAGACAAGGCAATGCAATCAGCCATGGCCAGCAGTTGGCTGTTCCCTTAGCGAGCAGATATCTTATCCATGTGTCCAAAAAGGCCACTCCAAGTACAGCTCTGTTCCCATTGTATTCTAATCCTTCCCCCCACCAAATGGGGAAAATATTTATGCCTGCTCTATTACATTAAAAATTTATATTTCTGAAAATTAATGAGTTATGACATGACACCAGGCATGATAATTGAACCTCAGGGCCCAGCCCCCTTGAAGCTGTTTAAAACTAGACTTACTTTTGGGGGTTAGGATAACCTCCAGATGGCATTGGGGATGTTAAAAATAAAGAGACATCCAAGCCTATAGACTGACTTTCCACCAAGGGATGTGTCTAATTATACATCCACTTTGCCTTCTCCTACAATGTATTGGAAGCAATTATTTTAAATAGATAAAGGATGTCAGTGAGGTTCAATTTGCCTCTGTCTATCAGCTGTGCAATATGAGCATGTACAAAGTCTTAGTCATGGATGTAGATATGTCCTGAAGATGTTTTCTGACATTTGTGAGTCTCGTTAAATGTGCTCCCTTTATTGGTTTGTTTATTATAATTGCAGCATATGAAGATTTTCAAGATTTTTTATTCCATTCGTGGCATTTAATTTGAAGCGACCCTGAGTTTAGTGCCAAAACACGTATTGGAAATGACCTTCAAGCTTGAGAGAAAATGATTTCATTGTAGAATCTGTCAATAAGCAATAGGCAGAAGCCTTACACATTTAGCAGCATCTATCAAACATTTTCCCTTAAGAACTTGCTGACCTTCTTGGCAGAGGCCATTCAACAACACACCACTTCTATTCACCTCTTTTATCAAAGAGATGGGATTGCTACTAAGCCATTTCTGCACTCAGAAATTAGGTCAGCTATCAACAGCAACAGATTACAGAGCTCAAATGATCTGTTCTCCCTGCCTGATGAAAGGGAAATATAACAGGGGCCTTTCAGTGCCTCACAGACAGGGCAGCCTCATCTCAGCTCTGCTCCTGCATTGCATGACTGTACTTTCTAAGGACAACAATTTGAAAAGGAGGCTATTTAGCAGCCAACTGTAAATCCACCCAGCAGTTGCTACATTCTGATTTTGCTAACAGGAGGCTGGATAACAGCTGATCAGATAATTTGCAGTGAATATTCAGAGGAGTATCTCAGGCTTTACAGCTGTGAAAGTGGGATCAGATCCGGAACAGAATTGGTCCCAGTGAATTACACAAGCGCATTTGACAGAGAACCCATTTTGAACATCAGAAGGGGGAAGGAAGAAATTTTGAGTGACAGCCTCTTCAATAATAAGTTTTTGATTGCACAGTAGAAAAACTGCAAATTAAAATTTTTAGAAAGCAGGTGATAAATTAAGGAAAGTAAGTGTTCTCAGATGATTTAAAGCTGTAAAACCACATCCCATGCATACATTAGTTTTAGCAGAAAGAAATTACCATGTTTCCAAAATTAATTCAGTAGCAACAAGCTTAACAGAAGGTAAACAGTTGCAAGTATGTCCCAGTAATTTATTTCATAGCACACATTCATTCTGTGCAAGAATCCCCTTTGCATTCTCACCATAGTCAGCTTTGAAATGTTTCAGCTGGTTAGGGATGCTGCAGACACTCAGCTCACAGATATCCTTGTCACAGAAAGGTAACTTGCAGATGTCCACAAGCCCTGAGCAGATGGTGCGCTGAAGAATTTCTGCATACTGAGGGGCTGTTCAGAGTTAAAAGGAATTTTTATGAGCCCACCAAGAAGTAGCTGCAAGCACAGCTAATTTCTAATTATCAGACATTCATCATGAATAGGACAAACCCTCTGTGTTGTGCTTCAGCACTCTAGGGTGGAGAAAAGGCTTCAAAACAAAGTATCAACAACACCAGAGCAGAATCAAAGCGGTGTGGCTCTCCCTGAGCCCAAACCCTCGCTCCGGTCCTCCCCAAGTCTCTGCTGGAAAAGGATGGATCTGTCCCCCAAGAAGCCCTTCGGGATTTATGGACACTGAAAATGTATGCAACAACAACGAATCAAACTACTTTTCATTTTTAAAAACTATCAAATTTTTTGAGGAAGTAATTACAGCCAAGGCAGATTTTCTCCAGATGTTGAAAATAATAGTTTCCCTTGTATGACAAAATAACTTTGCTAACTTTCTAATCTACTATTTTTTATGATTCTCAGCAGTGCTGCTAAGTGGAATTTGGTAAGTTAAAACTGACAGGTGGTTGTTAGGAAAGCATTGCAAACTTGCAGATGCACAAACACAACTCAGAGTTTTATACAGGATGTATTTTGGAATGCAGAAGCATAAAACTTAAGCATAAAACTTAAATCTGGAAGCATAAACTTTTAGAATAGCAAACACGTATTTTTTGAGCTCATAAAGATTTGTTGCTATCATGTTTGTGCCACCCCACAGGCTTACAGGATTTTTTTAAGGTTATTCTGTTTAAAGCTGAAAGTAAAAGCATATAATTACATAAAATGTAAATAAGAGACCACTTGGAGTTTTCTGTCTTGTGTGTTGTCTTTGGCAAGTAAACAGAGTATTCACATATAATAGCCATTAAAATGCTCTTTTTCTTTTGTTGTTTCATTTCTTTTTATACACAATGTTAGACATAATTTTCACACAGTGTGAAAACAGGTATTTTCAAATGTTAATTGGTAATTAAAGCAGGAGGATCTATCAGAAAAATCTTCATTAAAACTTCATTATTTTCTTACCAGTTTTAGCCTGGGAGAGTTTTTTTCATTATTTTAACAGCTAAATAAGAACAATAGGCTTTTTGTAAAAACAGACAAGGTCTACATTTTAACCCTTAGCTAAAATGATAACAGCCTCCCTTACATCCCCAACCACTTTCACCCCAGGTCTGCACTCTCCTACCTGCACCATCCCCCTTTGTGTGCTCCTATTGAAAGCATCTACCTAATCTGAATTTTTGTAAGAGAAGGTCCTGATACTTTAAAAAAAAAGCCCTTTTCTGTCTGCATCTCCATGAAATATTAAACTGGATGCACATACAATGAACTGAGTGTACATTAAGAGAACTAGAGCAAATCCAGCTGCAAAACAGCTGTGAGTGGGGACCAGACTTTCCCTTTTGGGGTTAATGTAACAGCAGCAAAACCAACATACCTTCCTCAATTGTCTGTTTATTTATTATTAACTGATTTTCTTATTGAAAAAAAAAGGACAAGTTTTGTTATTAAAACATTCAATCATGTTTATAAATAATAAAGCAAAATCCAAACATGGTCTTTCTCTCTAGTCAGTTCAGAGCCCTACTATCAAGTGGAGATATTCCCTGCAAAACTTTCAGATTTCTAACTAATTATGCTGTTAATCAAGAGCATGACTGCACTTTGATTGCACTCAGTTATCTCTCGTCTCTTTCTTCTCAAAACAGTAGAAAAAAATCCAGAACAAAAGCCTCACATCTCTCACAGCTGCTCTTTATGCACATCTAATTAATCTTGGGACTATTAAAATTCAATACAATGAGAAAGTGGCCAATACCATGATCAGATAAACGAGCTCACACAGTAGTGAGACAATCAAATCAAAGAAGCTTCATCAAATATTCCTCAAAAGTGACAGAACAAGTACGTTTCAATGCCTGTTTTCAAATTCCTTGATGATGTTCTGATAGCCTTGCTTAATCCTTCAGGGAACAACAGTGGTGTCTCCTACTGCATGTGGTGCATTATTTACCCTTTGAAACACAGAGAATTTATCTCTAGTACCTCTCTGGATCAAATGCTTCTTGAAATTCTAAAGCAACTAGAGTGGCTATTCCTGCTTCAGGACAACTCAGTATCTGCAGATCAAAGAAGCCAAACAAATATTTCCTCTCCCAAACCCAACAAGAAAATCTATCCAGGAGCAAAGAGATTCACTACCTAATTGCCCCATGTTCCTTATCTATCAACAGCTTTAGATTTTACATTCAGAAGTGTAATGGACATTATTTGAAATAGGACATTATTTCTGTCTTGATAATCATGTTACGTTTAGAGCCTGACATCACAGATTAATGAAATCCTCCTGAAATGCAATGATGGCAGAGTAGCTGGCTAGGTTATTTTTGCCAGTTACTTAAGACAATTTGGGGGCAGCTTCTCTGAGAATAAATATCTGCTCCCTCACAGGAGTAGTCTCCTACAGGTCTTCCAATAGTCTAATTGCAGTTTTGAAGACAGAAAAAGAATATTTCCACTGTCTTGAACAGGCAGCTCCTGAGGAATTGGTTGTAGTCTGACTGAGAGGGCTGTTATTCTTCCTGTGACATGGTGAAAGGTTCAGTGATTAATGCCATGTGAGCTCATGGACTGAAATCGTGTGAGATCCTCACAGGGTTTTGGCATTCATTTATAAGTAGTGGAGGAAAATGAATCCAGCCTTAACTGCTTCACCTCATCTGCTCATTCCCTCTAGCAGCCCCCATCAGAGGCAGTTTGCTGGGGTTGCTTTGCCAGCAAATCTTCCCATCAGAGATGATGCAGTTTGTACAGATAGTGACCAATAAATTCATACCTCTAAAAAGCACCTCTGAAAACTCACAGAATGAGACACAACATAATCACTTTTGGGTGACCATATTCTGACTAGAATTCTTACCAGCATCACATACATCCATTGATTTCATACACCTAATCCAAAAAGCCCTGGCAGCAAACGTGCCTGTGAGCAGGCACTGAGCAATGTGCTTCCCAGAGCAGCACTCCCTCTACCTGCCCAATGCTGCTCCCATTCAGGTCAGGAATATTTTTTCCAGTCTCTCCAGCAGATGAGATTTAGATCCCACGTCTGTGTAGGTGGCTACTTTTATGAATCTGTTCAATAACAACTTGGGAGAATTTGTCACCATGATTGACAAATATAAGTACTCAAAATGAGTGCCTTTTCTAGTGTTTCATGATCCACCTGAGAGTTATCAGTAGAAATCTGAAAAGCATATTTTAATTAAAATTAAACTTAAGTATAAACCGGATTTTTCAAACTTAGATCTCATTACCACCCAGTGCATCCCTCCAGGTGAAGGATTGGAGCTGTTTAAGGTTTCATCATGCAAATCCCTTTTCTTGCTGTGAGGTTTTTACTGCTGTTAAGCACAGTAAAAAAGGGAGATGGCCACGGCTGCTGCTCCTTTGAGCTTCACACTGGTTATACTGGGAGTGTAGAAACCTCTCATGCTACGAAGCCCAGTGCATAAGCATCTGTATAATTTCAATTGACTTGAAAATTTGAGCCCTTTCCCCTCCATATTCCTTGCTGTTGGGAGTAGTGCTGTGATTGAGGAGACCACAGTCCTATCCTGGTTTCTGCCACAGTGCCCCGTGTGACCTTGCATATTCTCCACTCACATTATATGCTATAACCCAGAGGAATTCACTCTCCTCTTCATATGACACAAACTCTCAATCCCAGCCTGAAGCAAACCAACAACAGCCTTGATTAGGAGGAAAAAGCACAGCAAAGCACCTACAGACACCAGCACATGTAGCCCAGCACACTTTGCATTTCTCCTGCTTTCTCTGCCCTTGGGCACCTTCAGCACCCTGCTTCACTTCTTCCTCAGATGTCAGTGCAGCATCAAAATGGCAATTTCTTCCTCTACTGAACTGCTGTCAATACCCAGGCACACACAGCCCTTCCAAGAAGGGGAGGGCGGCAGCATAATTGCAATTCTCAAGGGTGCTTCCAGTTTGCATATGTTTTAGCAGTGCTCATAAATTCCAGGACTTGGCAAATTTCATTTGATTGTCAATTCATATTAGTCCCAAGTTAATAATATGCTATTTTTTACCATTTGCTGTCTAAAACCCTCTATGGAAAAATGTTACCATCTTACCTCCAAATATCACAAATATTTAAGAGCAGTTGAAAATTACAATCAAGTATCATGAAACCCATCTCAGCTTTGGGAAAGGTAGGGTGTTTTCCCCTACTCTCATGTCATTAGTGAATAAAGCAGTTTCCAGAAAAGCAAAGAGCTGGAAAGTTTTTGCACCTGACCACTTTGCATGCTTTCAGCTCTGCTTTTTCAGCAGGAATTGAGTGAAAGGAAAGAACAGATTCTTTACCTGTTTCCCCTCCTTCCTTAAGCCCTATTCCCCATTGCTTCCCACTGAGCAAGAGCTTTCTCACCCCATGGTCCAATTTCCTGAGTTCACACAGTGCTGTCTGAATAACAGCATCCCAAATTGCCTTTTTCTGGTTCTGTGGTCACACACACACTCCTCATAACAAGCAGCTGAGGTTATGGTTGTCCTGACAGGGGGAGAGGAGGAACAGGCTGCACAACTCAGAGATATCAGTCCACTGGACTTCCACCTGCCAAGTCTTCTTCATGGTTATGGATCCTCCTGAGGACATAGAGATACTCTTCTAACAGACCCAAGGGTTTGAGAAATGCCCTAACACCCTAACTGATAAATCTGCATTACTGCTGGCTTGGCTTGTCCCCACAGCAGCTGCAAATCTGCTTTTTGTGCCCTTTGCCTGGAAATGTGGAGACAGACTGGCATGACAGAGTCAGCAGAGAGTGAATGAGGGATGGAGGCACAGGGTCAGCATTACCTCCTCTGCAGTGGGGTTGTTCTCCACTGAAAAAGTGAGAATTTTGTCCCATGGGATTTCTGCCAAAGTCATGGATTGCAAAGGTCAGTCCAGAAGCAATGCAGGGTCTTTGCTGTACCTCCATCCCTCCACAATCTTTACAGATTCCTGACTTCTCACTGCATGGACTGTAAGCACAAAATCACCTGCTAACTCGACCAGTGCTGGAGGTCCCCAGTCCCCAAATGCCACAAAACCCCAGGGCTTAACTCTGACCCATCATGAAAGAAACGGGAGAAACCTCACTGTGCCCAAAGACTGAGCCCCCTGCCACTACAGCAAGCAAATAAATCCCACTGAATAACCCATTAATGCCTCACACTGTGCATTTCCCAGCAGTTTCCCTTTAACTACAAAGCTAAATTAATATTAAAGAGAAAAGGGGACCAGAAATGCCACCTTGGTTGCCAGGGAACCTTCAAACACAGAGGTTCCTTTCAGCAGGCAGCAGCCTGGCTGCCACTCTGGGTGCAGCAGGGCTCTCTGTCGTGAGGAGCCTGGTATTTCACTGCATGCTGGAAAAGCACAGTGTTTTTTACAAAATCATGTGTGTTGACTTTGCATGGCCTGGTTTGTGGTAGAGGGGAGGCCACAGGCCACACCCCTGGTGGCTCTGAAGAGGGACGTGCTGCTGGCCCAGTTAGAGAGGTTGGCAACACCTCTGTGATGACAGATTAAAGAAGAAAATCAAAACAGCACAGAGGCAATTTTTTCTCAGGGGTGATGAGGCATCCTTGAGAAGAGGGAGGAGCTGAGGATGGAGGGAAGGTCTTTTGAAGAATTATTTTGCTTCTCATTATTCTCCTCTGACTCTGTTAATAATAAATTTACCCTATACCTTTAAATTTGAAGAATTATTTTGCCCTAAGAGTGTTTTCTCCCAGTCCTTGTCTCAATTCATGACCCCTATTGTAATTTTCTTTTTTTCTCTCCTCTGCCCAGCTGTACAGGAAAGGGTGAGCAAACAGCTTTCATGGGTGCCTGGCATTTGGCCACTGTCAAACCACAACGTCATGGGAGATCAACATCACAAATATTTGGTGCCTTCAGCATTTTAATGGTACCTATAGTGTTTCCCTTCTCTATGGAGAGTTACACAGCATCCAGAGTGGCTTTGCTAAGAGATTGCAGCACTTGTCCACTCCCCTGCAGTCCTGGAACCCAGAAGAGCTGCTGCAAAACCCAAATGCACCAACACAGGCTGTCAGAAAGGAAGAAAGACAAGCATGCACCCTCCTCTTCCTCCTCACAGGTCTCTTTCAGCCTTTCCCTGAGCAAGCAGCAGGGGCTGGGGACAGCAGCCATTCCCAACAGCTGATTCTTCCAAGAGCAGGAAAGAAGCCTGCAGCACTTCCTGCACTGGAGAAAATCAGTGAGGAAGAAACTTGTTTAGTAGGTCTGCATAAGCAGTGCCACCCTAGAGCCTCCCAAATCTGTTTCTGTAGGAACCAACACTCCGGGCCCTAGGAAGCACCAGAACAGATCTCAGCATCTGAATTTTCTTGTTCCTGTGTTGTTTCTTTCTGAAAATAGGATTTCCAAGTAGCTTAAGCTCCCAGCAACAGCTTAGGGAGTTGAATTTATTCATATATATATATATGAATATAATTGGTTCTGCAGAAACATGTGGAAAGTCAAAATGTCACGGTTGGGGTAAAATCATAATATATTGATTTAAGGCATCTGCAGCCCCTTGCTGAGCCAGCAGGCACTGGCATCCACACAAGATACACAGTCAGTATCCCTGACAGTAATTTTAAATGCCCTGCACTCTAGTCCTTTATGGAAAGGTGGCACAGCTCTGGCTCCCCAGCATATCCCCAGCTGCAGGGTCAGCCCCAGCCCTGCAGACAAGCAGTATCACAGAATTACTTTACATCAAGTGAAAGGTCAAAGTCACCTGGGCAGGGAGCAGAGAGCCAGCCTGCTGCAGAGCCAGTGTCTGCCTCTGTGTTTCTACTTCTGCTCCAGACCCCAAGGGAGATGTGTGCTTTCTGACAGCACAGTCTAAGATGGGATGTCAAGGAAATCCATGTCCTAATTATCCACTGTCCCTAGCACAGTAACCAAGATCCAAAAAGAGGAGTGACTTCTAGTCTTTCCCTCTTGCTTTCTCTCCAGCTAGGCAACTCTCAATAGCTTCATCCAGCAATTGCATCTTATTTTGTTTAATAATGATAGAGAATTTTTGTGGGTGGTAACAACATACATTGCTTTGATGTATGTTTGATAACAAAAGTTAATGTATGCTCAAAGGGGGAAGGGAGCAAATCAGCCAAAGGAGAGTTCTGGGAGCAAACACAGTTTGTGATATCTTCCATTTTCCAACTCCGCGTGCATTAACTCCCAAGTGCCAGAGAAGCCCCTGGTAATTCAGTGTCAAGACAGTGGGAAGAGCAGTGGTGCACACACAGCTGCACTAGCAAAGCCCACTCCATTTCTGAGCTGTTAATGCCATGGTGTTCACGCCAGAGATGATGCTCTGACAAAGCTGTTTCCTCATTGCAATGACCTAAAGAGGACAGCTTGGCTCACCAGAGAGTTGACAATTAAGTTGCTTGGGCAAGGAGACTGCAGTTGCTTGGAGTTTTAAAGAAGGAGGTTTTAAAGAGAAGAAGTAAAAAATACCATTTGTCACTTCAGTTTCCAGAAGTTTGGCTGATGTTTCCTTTTGGGAAGGGGTTTATAATCTGAATGGGTGCATAAACCATGAAAGCAAGACACCCATGAAAGCCCAGGTCCTTGCAGGAGCTCTTCTGCAGGTTGGGGTAGAGAAGATCACAGATCACAGTGTCCTTGTCCTCACCACAGCACACCCAGCACACCCTCCTTCCCACTCCTTTGGGACATGGACAATTTGTCATTCCTGATGCTTTGTAGGTCATGCTAGAAGGACATCACAGCACACAAATACCTCCTTAATTCATAGAATCACAAAATGAATGAGGTGAGAAGGTGTCTCATGGCCCTCCAGTTTGTATCTTCCAGATAAACCTTGCTCTTCTCTCCTTATGCCCCACACTTCAGGTAGGAAAATGTGGAAACTAGTTTCTGCTCCATCTCCCTGTCTCCAGGCTGAACCAGCCACATGCCTCCCATACTCCAAGCTCTGACAGCACCTGACACATGTTTCAATTAAAACAAAAAAAATGCTAAACCACCATCAGCAACAAAATTTACAAAACCTAAACAATTTCCCCCACCAACAACCCTAAACCCAGCCTTTCAGGAAAATAAAAATAAAAAAATGCTGGAAAATTATCTAATCTCTGACTTATATATTGAAAATTTCAACTTCTAAATTATATTTCATGCTCTTGGCCTTTGAATACATTTATATGCTTGGCTATAACTTTGGAAAAAACCCTTTAAGGATGAACAAGCCAAGGCAAAATTTTAACACTTTAGTCTGACTCAGCTTTCCAGCACTTAGAGAAATTGCAAATTTTGCTATGCTAATCCTGCTCATTCATATTAATGCATGGGAGATCAGCATTAGTATGATCAAAATGCATACTCAGTGTTGTGAGCTTATTTATTTAAAATAGGGTTTATCATCAGAATGCAACATTGAGAGAACATTAATACTGTGAAGGCAGCAAGGCTTGCTAAATTGCTTTGGGGACTTAGAACAATGTTATACAGAATACCTCAGAAGTTAATCAAGTACTTTGTGGGAATTATAGACCAGGGAATTAGAAGTCATACTGGACACAAGGTACAAGTGATAATCTTCGAGTGATTTGGTACAGTAGAACTAATCCCAGAAGGGGCAAAATTATGTCCACATTGCTCAGTGAGAGAGCACAAATGTCACAAGATCTGTCAGTGTGAAGCCTGAAGTTTCTTAAAGTCAGTTTGTCTGAAGAAAGGAAACAAAGCCAGTTAGCTCATGATATGCGTCAATGTCTTTTGTGAAAGACTACTTACACAAACTCATTTAAAAATATATATAAATTCATTTCTGCAAAGATAAAACACATTTTTTTGAAAACTGATACCAATATTTTGGCTCAGAGAAGATGCAGGAAATAAGGGCAGACTGGATCTTTTTGTACACAATAGCTCACGTGAACAAAGCCTCGTGCAGTGGAAATGGATATTGTTCTTGTGGATCACCATAGTGCTCAAAAACCAATGTAAAGAAGCTAAGAGAGATGAGAATAGTTTGATGGCTACCATTTCACTTGTCCAGAAAGGATTTTAAAGCTTGCAAAGTTGATTATACTCTTTACATTTTGCTGCTAGAATGACAGTTATTTCTGTTCCCACTGCTAGTGGAGGCATCTCCTACATAAAGCCAAAGCTGGCTGTTTGGAAATGAGAACTGCAAAATGCTGACTGCCAGGAAGGGCAGCCAAGACAGACACAGTTCAGAGGGTATTAGTGGGAATCACACAGACTCTTTTTATGTCTGACATCTCTGCTGATTTAACTGCAATTTTCAGAACCATCCTAGAAGATATACGTTCCTTAAATAAGGATGTTTCAGTATTTCTCATTAATAAACCTGGTCTTTTGAAGCTCTGAGAAGCTCAGCTACCCTGTGAATGAAGCTTTGCACTCATTATTCCAGCTCGTTGCTGCAATGTTCTTGGGTAACGAAGCACAGCACATAATATGGCTGATCATTTAGCTCCAGAGGACACAAAGGCAGAAATTGCACTCCTGTTAGAAGATATTTTTATGAGCCATTTTAAAGAATGGATTTTTTTTTTCCCAGAGTTTAATTTACTTTCCCTCAGGAATCTACACATTTTCCAAATCTAGACAATCATGAGAAGAAAAGCTACTGAATCCAATGAGCCAAGGAGTTTAGGTTTTTATTCATTCTCCCTCCTCTGCAGGATGGGTGGTACTCTATTCTCAATCTGGAGCTCATTTCAGCTGGGCTGCACAGGCAGTCACAGCAAAGCTTCCTCTCCTTGTTCCAGAGCAGAGGGACATTGGCTCTGCCTAAATCAAGTTTATGCTTCATTGAAGTCTGGTTTACAGCAGCTCTGCACAGGCCAAGCCAAGAAATGCATTAAGGGTGGGAACCAAGAGTTCCCTGGAGCAGCCTAAAGAAGGCAGGAGTCAGGGAGTCAGCAGAAGGACCCCCAGTGCCTTCACTGGCCTTCAATTTGATCTCCAGATACTTCAATTTGCAGAAGTCTTCCTCTGTGAGGCAAGGGGGAGGGGGAAGGAGGAGAGCCTGCTCACAGCTCCCAACAGGAGAGCAGCATGGCCAAGCCACGCACAGGTACCCAGGAGCAGGCTGTGTGCTGGACCTTGGGGCAGCCTCTGGGATGGCTCAGATTGCTCGAGAGCAGTGCTGCCCCAAGCCAGGAGCAGGAACAGCAGTGGAGGGATGAGTTGTCACATCCTATGTCCGGAAAAGCACTGGATATATATAAAAACTTTGCAAAACCAAAAAACTGCTCTGCACAACAGCGATCTACAGCAGGGCAACATCTTTATCCTCAGTTGCCCTTTGTGAAATTGCATGGCTCCTTTCACAACAGCAGTCAGGAAGATTCAATTCCACCTCTTGGGCTCCTGCCCAAATTGCAGAGCTGAGCCCAGGTGCTCAAATTCAGGCTGCCCCACAGTGGGGTTCAGCCACTCTGTCCAGTCAGCTCCACCGCAAACCCCACGAGAGGCGTCACCCTGTGACCTCCCCTTCTGGCAACACAGAATCTGACTGCTCAGGTGGGGCAGAGCTGCAGGCAGCCCTCCTGCATTGCCACAGCAAATCCCACACGGCAAATCAGCCACAGGGCCGTGGCTCCAGCGGGAGGGTGGGAGAGCCCCAGGCACCCAGGGAGTGGCACAAACAGGCACACAGCATCACCCACGGTCCCCTGCATCACAGCACTCCTGCCAAGGCAGGAGGGGTAATGCCCAGGGAAAGGCTTGCTTAGCAAACATTTATTTATGTGCAATGCCTCTCCAAATAAGAAGCCCCTTGCCCTTGACTCCATAGACATTCCCACGCCACCTTATGCCTAGGAAATGCTGTCTCTACCACATTCACTCGGGTGTTTTCGTTGCTGAGAATTTTAAACCAGGTTGCAAAAATCTCAGAACAGCTTTCCACGGCACAGGAAATCTGTTTTGTTGGTTTTATTTAGCAGCAAGTGTTCAGAAGCAAATGCTATGATTTATAAATCCGGGGGAATGGAGGTAAGAAAGAGCTGCAAAAATATATCTGACTACTATCCTACTGCTGTTTAGCTCCAAGAGGAACAGTGTAGTTGTCTGTGTGCAGCCTAAGCCATTCTGCACACCATCATTTCATGTCAAATGACAGGGAAATGTTTGACCAAAACAACCCCTGAAAACCTGAAGAAAGGTTTCACAGCCCGCAGCCATTACCACCACTCAGAACAAAATGATTGCTAGCCCTGACACGTGTTCATAAACACAACCTTTGTGGAGCCACTGGAGAAGGGACTGAAACAGCAGATCATTAGGAGACTAATTATGGCCAACTCACAGACATTTTTATGACCTAGTTAACATTTGATGGTCACTATTAGCAAATGCAGCTGCCTGTGCCAGAGAAGCTCAGTGATGCCCATCTTTGTGCACTGCTGAGCCCTTACTGATCCTGTCCCTGCTGCCCTAAAAACATAACCCTGAGCCAAGAGAGAAACTCTTCAGAGGTGAGCTTTTTTTGATATTAAGAGAGCAGCTGAAAGACACAGACAGAAGAGCTCCAGGGATCACAATAAAGATCACAAAACTGCCATCTTCTAAAATTAACCGCATATCCTATGAGTTCTCCCACTTCTGGTAGGAGTATCAGGGCTTCACAGAGTGGATTTTTTTCATTTATTCTATTTAATCTTGTTTGTTAGTTTTGCATGACTTAATAAATCCAAACAGCCTTTACTGAACAGAAATGCCAAGACTCTCTTCTAACCAGAGGGCATTTAACTCTGTAGTGACACAAACAAAGGGGTTTTTTTATAAGCCTGTAATTAATAGAAGATATATTGCACCAAATAAGATCCAGAGCAAAAAAATCGTGATCCAAAACAAAAAAGCCTCTATAATTAAATACCAAACTACTAACGTAGAGTTGAATAATTAGGGCTAGAGAGAAAGCATGGAAGCTCCTGGCTTAGAAGGCAGCCTATGGCTGCAGGCATTCCCAGTGAAACTGGCACTCTCACAGGAAAATGTTCAAAATGTATCTATACTCTCAGTAGCATGGCAGAATATCACAGGAGCAGCTCAGACTTTGCCTTACCTTTAATGATCTCAGGTATAAAAGTAATCATGATGGACTAGTTAATTACAGCTTTCTTATTCAGTAATATAAAAGATCCTACTCTGCTTTAATTTTAATGTCAAAAAGGGGAGGTAGAGAATGAAAAGAGACCCAGGTAAGGAGCATACAATTTTGCTAAATATAATTCAGGCTTTACCAGCCCCCATCTGGCACACATAGAAAAGAAGATATTTTATGCAAATGTGAAGCCCATTTCCTTCCAGCAGTCGATACCCAGCTCGCTCAGCAGGGCCATTACCTGCCTTTCCACATGCCAGTGTGGGAGTTTTGCATTTCATCTCCTCCCACACCATGGCTACAGCCCCCAGTCTGCTCCCTCCGGTGGCAAAAGGGGTTTGCTCTGAGCTGTGCAAGCTCCTCTGTGCACTCTGCAGTTACAGACCTACCTGAGCACAAGTTCAGGAGATGTGGGAGATCAAGCAGAATCACTCCAGCAGATTTCAGTTTTGCCTACCCCATCGTCATCACAAAGGAGTCTCAGGAAAGGCTCACAGCATTTCCCCAAAACACCAGCTTCTGTTTATGAGGGCAAGACAGCAGCAGGGAGCACAGCTCAGCCCAAACCAATGCACAAATGAGCCTCCCTTTTGCTTTCAGAGGAGCCCTACCCATGTCTCTTTGTTTTATATTTCAGCTGAGCTAACCCAGCACAGTTTTCAGATTGTGCCCACGCTGTAATTGCTCAGGGCCCCATTATCTAGGGATATGGGACATGCTGCCCTCAGCCCCCTAAGAGCTTACCAAAATATTCATGCAAAATGTTTTGTTTGCCTTTGCTTCATTTGGCTTTCCCCCTTCAGGCTTATTTCAAAGAGCTGAAGGCAGAACCGAGCAGCCCTGGATTTCCTCTCGCCTCAATAGCGCAGGAGATTGCTCGGCGCAGAGCTGCAAACACAGGGTGACCTTGCTGCTGTCAAAGCCCGGCCCCAGAGGGGCACAGCCATGGCTGATCTGAGCTCTGCTCACACCCTCAGTGCCTGTGGTGATCCCCCTGTGCCTGCTCAGCCTGGCAGGGAGGGAGCAGCCCTGTGCCCCTGAGTTTCTTTGCTGACACAGAGCCTGGGTGGGAGGCGAGCCCTTGGCACAGTGGGGTGAAGGAGGCTTGTTCCGAGAAGGAATTGGGATGGTCACAGTCTGTGCTGTCCCAGGGGAGCATGCAGTGCTCTTTCTAGCTGAAGGCAAATTATTCATGGCTCAAAAACATTTAGCTGTGGCATGAAATACCCTGGGAAAAACTCTGCATCCTATTTACACCTGCCACCATTAGCTGGAAATTATTTTCTATAGGTGGGAAAATTGAGGTTTCCTATTCTGTCAAAAATATCAGCAACAGATAAATGTTTTGCCAAACTCTACAAAAAGGAATATACTTTTTCTTTTTGAGAGGTAAGGATGCTCTGGGAAAGGCAGGAATGTTAGTGGGTCACTGCTCAATGTCAAACCCCCTGCTGCTTATAAGAGGCAATTAACTAATTGCTTCCTAACTAATTGGTAATAGTAATTAGTACTAGTAAGTCCTAAGACTTATTAATTGCCTGCTAACTAATTGCTAACTCACATGCCTTATGGACTTCTAATGAGAAATAAATAGTAAACATCTCTTCAGAAACTTTTTTGAAAGTCTGAGTTTTATCCTTAGCTTTAAACACTCTTAAGTCTTTAGCAGGGCTCATAGCAAGAGCCTCCAGAAAGGGGAACACAGTCCACAGGTGGCTGTGGCTTTCCATGGAGAAGGTGAGTTCTAAACAGCAGAAAAACGTAAAATAAAGCATTCAGGAGCATCTTAAAATAGAGGGATTAGGACATCCTGGATGGCAAGTTAGGTACAGACAAAACAAGACAGCACTCTGCAGACAATATGCCCATATGTTCTACTCTCACCTCATCGAAAACACAATAAAATTAACATTTTGCAAAATCATCTTTGCAATAAAGCCTCTAGAATAGGGTCTTCTCCATTGACCTTGGTGGTTGCTGTCAGGCAGGTTGGGCAGCAGCAGAAGAAAGGGAGGAAGAGAGAAGAACCACACCTCACTTTACTCCAAGAAGAAACATCCTGCTTTAGAGGAGTCAATAGATGTTGCTCATTTCGGGCTCATATCCCACTCACCAGCCTCTTAGCTGTTCTGGAGTTGGCCAGCCCCTTGCCCTGGCTCTCAGAAATGTCTGTGTATTTCTCATTTTGTTACAGCATAGGACAGAAGTGGCTCCTAAAGCTGTGCCCATAAAGCAGAGCCAGCCAGCTCCATGCACAGCTCCTCTCATGCTTCCCTGCACCACGAGGACAGAGATGGCAAAGAGAAATTATAACTCTGAGGCAGTCTCCCCCAGCTGGGCTTTGCAATAACAGCAGAGTAGCTTGGAATTAAAACATAGTGTAGCAAGATTTTTATAAGTTTTGCAAAATACCCAGTGACCTTTAGCAGCACAAGGCTGGGGAACAGACTGGCAGGGGGTGTATGAAGTGAGCACATTCACTTGGCTTCACGTGCTGTCTATGCAACAGTGATTTTTAACAATTCAAAGCTGCCCACTCTCCTGTCATATGAAAGTTCATCTGTTTCCCTCATTTCAGGATGAATCACAGGCTGATGAATTTGCCTACAAGCGAAGGGCACAGTCCAGCACTGGGCTGGCTGGTTCCTAGCTCTGCCCTAAACCCCACCAGCTTTATTAAGACCCTCTGAACTGAGTCAGCATGAAGGGCTGGGATTTTCGTGCTGGCTCTCACAAAACAGACTTCTTTCCTTTTCAAATTCTCCAGCCGTGCATTTGAGAAAGATTAACCTGTGTTTGATAGGTAGAGGAAACGAGACAGACAAATGGACGTCTCTGCATGATGCCAAGAGAGCTCAGGTGGCCTGTACCAACAGAGGCTGCAAATCCACAGCCAGACAAAATGTCATCTGTATTACTCAGCCTCTGACTATGGGAGTATTTAGCATATAAAATTGCTACAGTCAGAGCAAAGGGTTTCCTGATCGATACAGTTTCACACAGGGCAAAGAATTAAAAAGTGGTAAATTCCCAGTCTGTAAATCTGGGCAGTTCCAAGAGCAGCAGAAGAGAAGGGACATGTGAGAGCAGACTGGCGATCTGGTAGATCACCTTCCATGTGAAACAACCTGGTGGTTTTGGATACAGACCTGGTTCACTGTAATCATACATGGTCTTGGATTCTGCACAGCCAGAAGATGACTTACAGGGTGGAATCCCTGCTGATCCATGTCACAGGAGCAAACCTGTTAAAACCCCATGGAATCAGGGTATCAGGAATCACAGTATTGGGAATCAGGACACTCACTGTCAACAGCTTTCTAGTTCAACAGCCTGTGAAGGAACTGAACTAGTTTCTCCTCACTGTGTCTGCCTTTCCCTTGCAAATGCATCATGAACCTTCCCATCATTTCCTCATAAAATTGTCCAGTCAAGATTTCCATACAGCTGGCTTGAGTTCATCCTTCCTATTGCATTGATATAAGCAAAGGGAAGGCATTATTGATACAAGCAAGGGGATAAAAGGTCACTGAGGCAAGTTTAATTAAAGAGAAAGTCTGAAGTTGAACAAGACTTAGCTAAACTGAGACATATTGATTAGCTGAGCTAACAGTTTTAATCAGTACAAGATAACCACAAGTTTGCTTTGATATTGAACAGAGACAATCCTTCAGATCACACTATCACATCTCTCTGACATTTCCAGTCACCTGGGAGATTGCATAGGCTAAAACCAACAAAAGACAACTGCAAGTTGTCTGCCTCCACTCCAATGTGGGCAGAGCTCCTGTTCTTGATGAAATCCAAACATGCTTCTGCAGAACACTCTTTTGTGGGGTAAATAATTCTTAGCCATCTGTGTGAAAACTGACCCTTGGAGCAAGACAGGAATGGTAGAGTGGCTTAATTCCTGTAACTATACAGTTAAAACGTATTAAAAATTAATTTTTTAAAAATGACATCTTCAAGTGTCACACTAGAATTTGAAATCAATAAAAAAAAGGAAGGAAGACAAGGGGGGGCATACACTCAGCCTAGATTCATAAGTAGTGTGGAGAAGAGAAAAAATATTACGGGATTTTGTTTTTTCTTTTTACCTGTGCATGAACCAGGGTTTGGGCAGTCAGAAGCACCATTCCTGAACAAAGAATGCATCCACAAGGCCCTACTGGCACTATCAGCTTCTCAAGGGAAGACTATTTCTCCTATCACTTGCACTATGAGACAGCCCTGAGTGCAAGTCAATATTTTTGCGTAAAGTTTTAAAATATGTCTTATCACAGAAGGACAGATCACTTTCACCAAAGCTCACAGAAATTTTCTTTACTCTTTTTTCTCCCTCTTTTTCAAAGGCAGTCTTTCCCCCAAATGAAGAGATGCTGCCTGCACATTAGCTCCATCACACATGTGACACATGTGCAGGCATGCAGCTGAGAAAGGAACACCAAGGGGAAAGGGACTCAGAAAGTTTGTAATCATCTGAGAGGATGTATCCAGCTGAGAGTTGATGCTAGTGAGAGGAGAGAGGCAGAGAAATGAGTCCAACCTCTGTACCATAGATGCAATTTAATCTAAAGGAAACTGCTTCCCATAAATTGTTTCAATATCCTGAACAATCTGATAAACAGTAAGACTGAGAGCATAAATACAAAGAACCTGGAGAATGGGTGAGACTTTTAGTCATGGCAAACTCCAGAACAAGGGCAAAAAATTTCAGGGCAAATGCTGCCTAAGCAGAACAGGAGAGATAGCATCAGATGTGAAGAGCTAATTGAAATTATCCCAGTGTAGCTAAAATGATTAAGTTGAAGCTCAGTTCTAATAGGAGCCAATTCTCCTCCGGGGGAGGCTGCCCTCCAGTGCCAGCTGGGCAGTGTCCCCTTTGACCCTGCCAGCCCCGACTGCTACACAAATCAACCCATCTCACCACACCCTCTGCATTGCCACAGACTGGACACTGCCTTTCCAAGCTTCAGCCCCCTGCTTACCTCTGAAACCTGGAGTTCAAGTCAGGAACAGAGCTGGAGAGAAGGGCGTCCAGCAGCAGAGGCTGGGTCCCCATCATCAGAGTGGATGACAGAAGGTAGCAATGACCATATTTTTGGGGCTGGGGAGTTCAACTGCTGCCTCAAGAAAAGGTCCTCCTACCTAAAGCAAGGGTGCTTTTAGCTCACCCTGGAAGTAAAGGTACAGAGCAAATCCAGCAGGACTTCTGTTAACTGATACATACACAACAAATAACATTACAAAGAGCTGGGCCCCTCACACCTCCCAAGGGAAGAGGCTCCTGTTACATCCCTCTCTTCTCACCCTTGTTTCTCACCTGCTGTTTCACCCCCAGTCCCCAGCAATAACAAAGCCATCGTTTCTCTCCACGCCTGAGGCTCATATTAATTCCTCAGGTGGTGAGGGACTTCCCTCAGCCCATCAGCTCCTGCTTGCTCCTTCCCAGTAATCTGCTGGAGCCAGAGGGACAAAGCCACCTGGTGCTCATCCCCATGAGGCTATTCCACCCTGCCCTGCCCAGCTTTGGGTCTTGGCTTGCAGAAGCCCAGAACTGAATGGCCTGCAGGTTGCAGTGATGAGGAGTGATTGCACTTCAATCAGCAGCCAGCCCTGTGAAGATCAGCAGCTTTGATTTTGCTTGATAGGAGAAAGAGAGGTTAGAAATATTCTAGCCTTGATCCCAGCTGGTCAGATAAATTTTTAAAAGATGAAATAGAGCAAAGATTGTGTTAGGAAATAGACTTTTGTGGTTTTCCCCCTGAGACTGAACGGAGTGCTCAGTAATATTGTAAATAATATGCTGAAGGCATCTGAACTGGAGTTCACAATCATAACAGGAGGAAACCCAAATGTTGCTCTGAGCTAGTAGTGAGGATGAGGACTGCACTGGGCAAAGAGTTTTTGCAGTGAGAAATTACACTTTAAAGGGCATCATTATAGTCACTGCATGAAGATGAGAGGCTGGATCCATATTTAGTTACATCCCTGAAAAACAGCTAACAGTGCTTCCAGATGATTAGTGACACCAGAGATGAAGTGAGGGTACAATCATGTCCTCAGCATGAGAGGGGAGAGCTGCTCTGCACAGGACAGTGAGGAAGCAACCATGGAATCTCATGGAATGCCATCCTCATCTCCTCTGCAACCACCCCACTGCTGCTGCACACTTTCCACAAAATGGTAATTCAGATGCAGGCTGAGTCCTTGTTGGCTTCCCTTGGCTAAGTCAAGAGAGCTAAAACCCATTCACAAGTACTCTTAAAGTTCAGTCACTGCTGTTTGTACAACAGAGCCAGGAATAAAACATCTGAGAGTCAAAAATTCAAGGAGCCTGTCTCAGTTCCCCATGGTGGCAATCAGGCTGATCTCAAGCTCATCTTTTTCTAAGTGAAAGTTAAATTTTAAACGTTTACAGAAGATCTGCACTTTCTCTTCAAAGCAACACATTTAGAAATAACAGTTATTTCCTGCACGTGACTTCAGCTTTTTGCCTCCATATCTACAAGGCAGAGCTGAGCTTTCTGCAAGGTTGAACTTCCCCTGATTTCCATTCCTATCCTGCACCCAGGCTACTCTGTCCAAGGAAAAGCTTCCTGTTCTGTTTGCTAAAGTGCAGGCAGTAAGGGCATCCCAACATAAAACATTACAACAGAGCATTTCTGGTATCAGTCATCACAGAGAAACAGATCTTCAGTCTCAATTTTAGCTCTATGGTTGCAGGAGAACAAACAGCTGCTGAAATTAATGACATCCACACTCTTTGCTTCTAGGTTTTGGGCTTTTCACAAATAAAAGATCTTCCATTAAATTTTTTTTGTCACTTGAACTTTCATGTTTTCATTTTATTTGTATTTTTTCTTATTTTCACTGTATTCTGAGTTTTTCTGACTAGGGATTCTTTCCACCACACCATGCTCCATGTCAAATCCTGCTCTGAAAACTTGATACACCAAATGTCATAGTACCACACAGGGTATCTGTCTAATAGACTTTCACTCCTTTAATCTTCTTTCACATCAAAACACAAAGTATTTCCAGGCACTTTAAAAAGCCAGCATGGTCTCTGCAGCACACCATGATCAATCTACAATTTTAATGTAGTTTTGTCAAAAAATATTAATGCACCTAATGGCAACATAATGAGGCAAGGCTTAACCCAGCTGCATGAAAATTAAAGCAGATGAATATTATTTCACAGGATCTAGTCCTTCAGCAAAGCAGTTACTTGCTTGTCTGCATGCCAAATTTGAAGCTAAGATTCTCTCTGATGTGGAATTCTACTTTCTGATAAAATAATCTACATTTGGCATGAAGAATTTGAGCCAACTTGATTTGCACTGATAATCTGTGGTTTTCAGGAAGTTGCCATGTGGACCATCTCTCAGAATCATCAGAAAATCCTGGGATGAGGCGAAGAACATAAAAGCCTCTCTGGACAGTGGTTTCAGGTGAGGAGTGCTGTACAGAGGCAACATCTATGCATTTCATTCTTTGCCATTTTCAAAGGTGGAATAAATCCTTCCCACACTGTGTTTGTGTTGTTCCACACTTCCATTTCCTTCCCTTTTTTTTTTTTCTACCTTTGTATGGTGTGGAGGCTTCTCAAGTCCTTGACATCCTTACCCTGCAGCCTTCCACACTTTATCCCACATGAGTTCCCCAAAAAGAAGGGCGGGGGTGGTCTTTGCTGTCTCAGCTCTTCTGGGAAGCTTGACTCTCTCCATGTCCAGCACACAGGTCTGAAAAGCCCAAGCAATGCTGTAAGCCAGGCAAATGCTCTGAGACTCCTGGATCTGTTTGTTTTCCCACTGCTTCATTTAATTCATGAAAACTGCAGGATTTCACAACAGTCCTTTCAAGCACAATAATGCTCCAGATAGAAAGGCAAACACAAACAATAAGAGGGAATTTTGTGCACCAGAGAAAAGAAACAGCAATAACAAAGCAACGCCCTGGAAAAAGGACAAATTATAAGCAAGAAACGAAGTGAAAAATGCTGGTGATGGAAGTAAGAGAGTGCAGCAGAGCAAATATTTGCCAGCTAGGGGATGCCACAGGGCAGGGAGGTCAGCACACAGGAGCTGGCTAGTCTGTGCTCAGCAGGTTTCTGTCCTGGCAGTGAAAACACCTATTCTTGCCAGAACAGTGAAACTGGCCCAAGAAGCCACCCCTCGTGATGTGTCTGCCCAGGCACCTCCAGGAGGCCACGTGCACTTCTGCTCCATCTACCCCAGCAACTGCAAAGGGACCAGAGCCCTCTAGTGCCTCCAGCCATCACTCCAGACAGACTTCCTTGGCACTCCAACCAGCACGAGAATGTCATTTATAAATAACTCATCAATTATCCATTTGCTAAAATAGCAGAGTCAGTTAGACACCTCCTGGGCTGTCTGGGTCACTGAAACATTTCCAAGTGGATGGGTGCAGCAATGGATAGTTCTTCACATTTTCCATCTTTGTGCCTGTGGGAGTAGGAACCTCATACTAGAACTGTTTTTAGTCTCTTTGTTTGCTTTTCATATTTAATTTCAGATTCAAGACAAATTTATCCTAAGTCCTGATGTGCAATAAATGAATTTTTTCTGCTGATAAATTATTAGTTGTCTTTCATCCCATGCTGTTTGGTAAACCCAGAGAGAGCTACTTGCTGTTCCACATCCTGAATCCAAGAGCATTTTCTTAGTAGTTCTACACCCAAATGTGTTCAGCAAAGCACAGACACAGTGTCATTGTTTGCCAGTCTGGGAGAATGCTCATGATCCAGGTCTGCTGCCAGCAGCTGCATGTGCTGCTCTTTGGAAAAATCTGATTTGAGGAATGTACTGCAGAGCCTCCCACACGAGCCACAGTGCCACCAGCCTGTCCCACCTGCCACCTCACTCTGAGCATCACCCACACAGAGGCACCAGGTACCAGGAAGATGAGTACCTGGTCTGTTCCTTATGGAAGAATGGCAATAAATTGACTGGGACTTGAACTTTCAGCTGGATTAACTCTTAGCAATTTCACATCTCTAAGATCATTCCTTTCCTTGCAAAAGCTACAAGCAGGCTGAAAATTCACCTCCTGATGTCCCTGCTGACTCCCTTGCTTAGGCAACTCTCTGGGCTGAACCTCTGTGCTGCTCATTCTTGGCTTCTTTTGTTCTTCCTTAGGAACCTATTCTTCTTTGAAATTTCTAATTTTAAAAACAACAAAAAGCTGAAGTTGTGTAAGACTGGGAAAACTCTCCTCTGATCAAGATAACACAAAATGGAAGCCCGGTCCAAGTCAAAACAATAATTCTTAGATTTGTGTTTTAAGAGCTGATCAGATACCCCACAATTTCTCATCTCCTCAATACTGAGATTTAAAATCTGCTGCCTCTAAAATGGTTGCTTTATTAACTTCTGCACTAGGACTATTTGCTAAACTACAGCTTATTTCCAACAACAGGCATTTTTATTAAGAAACTCAGCTTGGATAATCAAGAACTACCCACTGCAAAATGAATGAAGTGTGTTCTCCAAAGATACAATTACCTTCTCTGCCGGTGTTGTGCCTCAACAAAATAGTAATACATCCCTAACTTGACAAATGTGGCTCTGGAAAAGAAATACTATATTTTATTTATTTATTGCAGACAGATGAAATTGTTTGTTAAACTAAAGCAAAGTCTTGCAGAGTATTAAATAGTGAACAAACAGACCAAATGGACCAACACTAAAAGCAGAGTCCCCCTTCCAAACAGTCAGCATCAGCTGCAACCTTCATTTCATTCAGAAGAAACTGAGTTAGCAAAAATATGAAAAAGGCTACAGTCTTCCCTCCTTCCAAACAACAGTTAAGTCTGTGTAAGTAAAAGGTAGAAGCAATTACCAGATTGCTGACAGTATCTCTTCCTCACCATTGATGAGAAAAATTAGTCTGGTTTGCTATAATTTCTTTATGAAGCTTTTGAATTCTGGCAGACAGACCTGCAGGATGAATTTGCTCTTTTCTACAGAATTCATCACTGTAGTGTTGGCCAGGTTAGGTGGCCCTGACATGAGCCCAGCTGGGCACAGCTAAACTTCACCCCAGGTTTCCTTCCAGTCTTGGAAACATCTCCACACAAAACATGGATAATGAGTGCTTCCAGCCACCCCTCCAGGCCAGAATGTCCTATCCTGGGGATCCTGCACTTGGCACCAACTGGCAGACCTTGCTGGGGGAATTCAATGAGAAAACTTCACTGCACGGCAGCAAACACTGTATGAGCTCAAAAAACTCATTTTTATGCAAAGGGAGAAACTTGAAGAGATGCCCAGGTGCTCCTGCAGTTGCTAAGGGGATGAACATCCAGAGTAGACAGTAGTGTGAAATCTTGTGGAAAAAATTCAGGAAAAGTTACTTTTTTTTCTTTTTTGACCTGGAAAGAAATGGATGCACTTATCTGCACTCTGCTGTCCAGGAAGGTTGACTCTGGGTGCAACTTTTACAAGGCAGAAATATCAAAGATCTGCACATTTGTCAGCTCTAAACACATATAGGACTCCCAGTAGAGCTTAATTTCACCCTATTTGGCACAAGTTTACATCTACCAAGCTTTGCTAACAGAACAGTAGAAACAGGGATGACATTTTTAGAAGCTATATGGCATAGATGTTTCAAACCAGGTACTGAAGAACTCCCAAATAAAATATTTCATTTGTCATCTATAGAAGTTAGGCTCTTATTTCCACTCCCTGGGAGCCTTGCCCACCTTCTGGGCTGGCAGGGCAATCTCTGGCAGCAGATCCCTGCCAGTGCTGGGAGCTGTGCTGGGGCAACCCCTGAGCTTCACGAGCCACAGCAGTGGGATGGGAGATTTGCATTTGGACTCACAACACAGAGGAGTATTTTTGAAAAGGTGCTTGACTGAACTATGAAAATTCCTTTTCTTCTGTTTTATGCTTGTGGCAGTCTTACAAAGGATAGTCACACCCAATAAAACTTTGTGTATCTGAAACATGCACCGGGACAGAACATCCTCTACTAACACTGCAGTAATCCAGAGAACACTGATATCAGCCAATATTCTCAGCTAGGAAACAAAAGATTTACATGATTTAGTCTTTTCTCTACTTCAATGGAGGTTATGGATGGAGCTATTCTGCTTTTTTTTTTTTTTTAAATATGACTGGATGTGATAAAGTTCTACTTTTTAGTGATTGAACCACTGCATTTTGAAACGCAGATTTTTTCCTCTATTTTTGCCACTGATAAAACATTATTATGTTGTTTGTAGGAATTATGGTTTTTATCTTCCTGTCAACAAAATATGCATGCAAATAGACTTAGATTATTTCTAGAGCAACATCAAATTAAACTGCTTGTATAATGACTTAAAACTGGTTATCGCCTTCCTGCATAATATCTGTTTAAACACACCACTTGCAACAAGCTTTGCTAATCAAAGGAGGAAACAAAAACACAGTGTCACTAATTTTATGCATGCCATAGAGTGCTGTTCTACTCTGAGCAGTGCAGTGCAGGAGGGGGATGCTGTTTTTACCAATTTCTGCCCTTCAGCTTTTACACAGCCCTTTGGAGGGTCCTGCATAGGCCAAATTTCACAATATAGGGCTCAGACACATTTTAAAAGCTTATGTAGACTTTCAGGCTCATTCTCCTGTTCCTGCCATCAGGTACAGAAATCTTGTATGGAGGCTGGGAGCTGCAGGAGCAGGGCCTATACAAATCTATCCTTTCTGCCAGCTTTATCCAGCTTTGGGATGGGACAACTAGGATTATTCCAACACATCATGGAGCATTTCAAACATCAAAAAACATGTGGAACATGGAAAGGTAGATGGGCAAAGGTTACCTGTTAGGCTCTGGGACAGCCACCTCCTGAGTCAGCCAAGGAGCAGCAACAGGTCTCTGTGGCTGGGACATCCCAGGAGCTGGTTCCCTCTTCACACCCATTGTCTCTTGTTGCCTACACCACCTGTCCCACCAGCCAGTGTGGCTCCTCAGCATTGCATTTGGCAGAGCAGGGCTGGTTTGCAGCACCTCAGTTGCCCTCCAGAGCCTGGCATTAGGCTGCTTTCCCAAGCCTCACATTTCAGGCTGCCCTTCCTGGCTCAGCCTCACCTGCTCTCATTAACTGAAAGCTATAAAATTCACCAAGTGCTTCAGAAATGGCTTTTGTCAGTAATAAAGCTGCATTCTGGCTGCCTTCCCTCTGGCCAGAGCTACAATGCAATCTGCAAGGAGCCTCACCCTGACACCAAGAAAGCCACCTCTATTCCTATCCAAACCTTCCTCTGCAAATACAGCGGTCACTCAAAAACCGAAGCAACAAAACAGAACAAAGGCTGCACCCACTGCTGAGCACCTGGGAGCTGCATGTGTGGTGCACCAGGGACAGGGACTCAGCAAGGAGAGGCTGCTCAGGGCTTATAGGGCAGTCCTCATCACACTGGAGCATGTGAGAATCTGACAGGAAATAAATTGGAGCTTCAGTCAACCATTCAGAAGAGTTAGAAACTCCTCAGTGCATTCATTTAATTTGGTAAGAAAAGAAAAATAGAGGTGGATTACTTCTTTTTCTGCTTCCCGGATTATTTTTCCCTCTTGGACTCACTCTGGTGGTGATGAAGTTGCTGATTCTATAGAGTAATTGTGGTGATTCCTGTCCTCAAAGAAGGAGGAAATTGCCCCTTTTTCGGTGAGCTCCTATTTTTCCTGAACAGTTTGATACTGGGTATAGAGTGCTACCATTTACTGATAGAAGGAAGTGGCAAATTCTTCCCTGTTTTGTCTCTTCTTCATCACAACTACAGCTACAGTTTGTGTCACTCCTGCACCCAAAACATTGAAGGGCATGTCACCCCTTGTAAAACTGATGCCTGTGGCCAGTGTGGATTGGGCAGGGCAGGCAGGTAAGGAGGTGGAGAACCCTCCTGTCCTCCTGAGGTCTTCTTCTGTCTTCACTTCATTCATGTTCCTACTGGAAAGAGGAGGAAGAGATCATCCCACATTTCCAAAACTCTCATTGACAGGGAAGAGCAGTGAGAAACTGAAGAAATTTTTTTCCGGTAAAAGGGAAAAGACCGAGGGAAGGGAAAACAGAGGTGGATCCTACATGAACTCAGTTTTGCACCAGCAAACACCTATTTAGAATGGGAACAAGTCCTACCCTCAGAGCCTTCCTTCTGTTCAGAGCAAATTTGCTTTCTCAACCTTTCCCAACAAGATTATGGATTCACTGAACTTTAAAAGTGATTAATCAGCACAGTGCTGGCCATCAGCAAAGGCAGGAGCAGTTCTGAGGGCATTTCCTGACTGGCAGCCTCCCCTGAATCCTACCTAGGTGCACTGCTGCTTATCCAATCCTCATGGATAAGTGAGAGCATTTCTAATAATACCTGTCTGTTCCTTGGGTATGTAACAGATGATCTGTCTAACAGCTACAAAATTTCACCTGCAGGTGTAAAATAAACCAATGTCAAACTTGTATTTGAGACAAGAGGTATTGATTGACAGCCTAGTTGCTAAACAGGCTAAAAAAAGAGAGATTATAACACTAAACCCACAGCAGTGGGAAAATCTTTGAGCTCTGAGGGTAGGTTTTACACATCCTGCTGAAACTTGTGGGCAGAATGTTGGCACAGGAAGGCTTCCTTAAATCAAATTATCCTATTTCTCTGAAGGCGTAAATGACCTGGTCTGTACTCGTGTGTTGCAACCACATGGGGTGGGTGTGATGTTGGAAAAATCCCTGTAGCCAAGGAGTTCCTGTGGTGTCTGAGCCAGAGGACCCAGCTTCCTGCAGCTGGAGGTGGCCCAGGTGGCAAGCACTGGTCTGGAAATCAAATCAGCCCCATGACAGAGCTGGGGAGTCTCTCACCTCCTGTGTTGTTGCTTGAGCCTCCCAGCAATGTGAAACCTGTGCTTCCTGGAAACCATGGCAACCAGAGATTTACTTTAAAAATAAAGGAGTGTGGGTTTCTGGCAGAGGATACAGCAGCTTCTGCAAGGTGTGAGTGTGCTGCCTTCCTGAGTCCCTGAGCAAACCTGGCCAGATTCAGCCTCTGCCCTGCTGCAGAGTAATAACTCAGTATTGACAAGGCTGCAGGGAGAAGCAATATCTGCTGGTGTTCAAAGGTAAATAAACATCCATTTGGCTGGATCCTGAGCTTCATACTTAGAAAGGTGGAAGATGGAAAAAATATGGTCAAATAGGGACCGTAAAGCCTGACTGGATAGAAATTCAGGCCCCACTTTCTCTTCCCTGTCTGAAAGCTTTCACCTTTTTACTGAACCATAATATTAATGAACAAGGTATTGTGTGTTCTCACTTTCATGGGCTTTTCACTGATGTGTTGACGTGCAGTTTCTCATCCTTTAATACAAAGTCTGAGCACAGCATTGGGACTCTCCCTAGAGTTAGAGCTGACAGCTTGGAGTTCTCACTCATCACAGCTAGGCATTAATAAAAGCTATTTTGCTCATGTGCATGAAGTTGTATCTTGGCTTAATGGCTTTTTTTTTCTTTCTGCTACAAGAAGGAAAAAAAAAATTAAACAGTATATTCTGAAACTACTTAAGTCTTAAAAAATCAACTGAATATAGAAAGCCAAAGGAGAAAGTTTTCACTGAAATACACTCAAGCCTCTGAGCAGAACTTCAGACATGTGGAAATGCTATGAAGGAGTTTTCTCTGGAGCAGACTATTGTGGAACGTACAAATTGTACTGAAACAATGAATTGCTGCATTGTTAGAAACACTTAAAATGGAACAGAAACAGGTTTCTTTGTTCCCTTTGTGCACAGCAAGGAGCTTTTAGATCAATTATTGTGCAAATCTACCTCTAGATTCCACCTAGGTTCAAAACTATTCTCCAGTCACTTAAAGTCAGAGTCTCTAAAGTGGTTATTGCACAAAACTTAGTTTTCCATAGATATCAATACATGGTTTTGCATTTTAAAATGCAGCTGGAAGCCCCATTCCCCTTTCATAACACATATGGAGGACAAATACATCATTCAAGTGCACCAGAGAATTGAGTTCACCCTGAGCCAGCCCCCCCAGCCAGGTCCACCAGAAAATCCCACCCAGAATGAGGGCTAGTGTTCTGCATGGGTGTCATCTGTCCAAGAGCAAAGCTGACCCAGGTGGCTGAGATGTGTCAGAGCACTGGATCAGACATGACTCTGGGACGTAATTCCTGGTTTTGTGACAAGGCTCTAGCTTGGAGCAGTGCCCCAAACCACAGGCCAGGAGCAGCTGGCTGCTACTGTGAAGCAGACTGCCATGACTTCTCAAATTTGATGGCAGCCACTTCATCTGCCAGTTCCCTCAGGACTCATGGATGCGTCTCATCGTGTGCACCATCGTGTACACTCAGACTTGTGCACCTTTAATTTTCCTCAGATGCTCTTGAATCTGATCTTCTCCTATGTTGGGTAGCTCTTCCTTCTCCCAGTCCCTCCTTTTGCCTTCTGTGGCTTGGGCAGTGTGGCTGGAGCACTTGCTTATGAAGCAAAAGTCATTGAGTACCTCAGCCTTCTCCATATCTCATACACCACACAATCCTCCTCTTTCTTACTGCACTCAGGCTAAAATGAAACATCAAACATTTCATAGCCCAAAACTGCAGAGATTTGCAGTTCTTAGCAGGAGAATTTACATGAACTCATGTTTCCAGTTCCCTTGTCTCAGACCACAAGCCATTACCTGCTCCTTCACCTCTCCAGAACAATGCCCATGTTTCTGTAAAATCTGCACTGTAAAAGTTCTCCTGGGTTTATGGAACCAGACAACCAGCACACAGCTGATCTAAACACACCATTTTACATCAGGCAGATGGGTTTCCCTGTCAGCAGCACACCTTGCCAGCCAGTACACGAGTGAGTAGGTAAAATGCGTGAGGGTGTTGTTAGTGAGGACACACAATGTGTGTGACAAGCAGCACACACAGTGCTGAGCCCTTCCCTGGGGGAACTGGGTTTGCCTGGCTGCAAACACAGCCATCCCAAAAGAACCCACTGAAACCTGAGTGAGGAACAGCAGCACTCAGCAAACACCACAAGCTGGCAAGCATCAACATTGCCCCAACCCCATAATGTGCAGGGGATCAGTGCTGGGGACTTGGGGACACGGATCACAGCCTGGGAGCTGCTGTATGACACAGCACACACTGCAGAGAGCAGGGGGATGGCAGGCAGGATAATGGAGGATAATGGCTGTGGAGTGAGAAATCCTAACAGCTCAGCCTAAGCAGAGGTTAGATTCCAGGAGAGCATTATCTCAGCTCTGATGTCTGGGTGTCAGAGCTCCTATGCCTGTTTTATTGGTTAAGTACACGGCTTTATTGCTGTTTATAGAACTATGCCTGCATTCTGAGCAGCAAGGGAGCACATTAGCAGGGAAGCACTGAGCACTGAGCACAGCTGCTGTGGGAGAGCATCCAGACCCCAGCCCAGCCTCAGTGAGAAGATGTAAGTGGTAAGGGAGGCTGCCTCAAATCTCAGATCCCTGGCGGATGTGTAAAAGCAACTCAAAACACATTTCCTTCTTGATGAAAACATTCTTAACAGGCAAGAGGGAGTCAGATGAAGAGGGAGCAAAGCCATTCCTTCTTTGTGCCACATTTGGGATGTTTCCTCTATCTCACTTCCAGGTTTGTGAATATTTATGCATGCAGCCACTTTCTACAGTAAATATCACCACTCATTAGTGATACCCTTTCTGCTACATTCCCAGGGGAGCCCTACAGGGGCTGGTCATTGCAGCAGAGTCTTAGGCAGAGTTCAGCAGCATCTCCAGGTGTCTGGGGTACCCCTTCCCAGTGATGCCTGAAGTTTTAGCTTTTATATTTTTTTAATTCTGTGGTGTTTTAGTGTGTAGTTCTGGATTAAGTGCTACTAAGCTTTCTTCACAAAGTAGGCAGACAAAACAATTCCTTTTTTAGCTTGGGACCAAGGACAACCGATGCAACTTTCAGGCTGGGAAACAAAAATAATGATGAAGTGAGAAGAAAAAACCAGGATGATGGAGCCTCATAACCTGAAGCTGTAATTGCACAATTAACTTCAATATGGTAATGGACCAGAACTTATAAATGAGTGAGACCCTGTGATTGGGCTTTCATTTTGTGACCATTTTGGGTTCATCTTGGGTATGGCTCAGCCAAGCTCTTGTGCTGCCCAGATGTGCCCATTGAAGCCTTTTAATAAATTCCTACTTTATTCTTTTGCTCTGTCTGATCTCTGTTCCAGGTCAGCCTCAAGAAGACATCACCAGCAACCTAAACCTCAGGCTTTAAACCTCATTCATCCTAAGTCCTCAGCTCTTTTTAGAGCACATATAGGGGTGATGCCTGTACCAGTCCACACATGCACTTATGTCCTCTCAGAGCAGTGCTGCTCCCAGGGGTGCAATTTCCCCACCTGAAAAGGTATGCCATGGCACTGCCTGCTTTTGTGGTGTGTTTTGGGAGCTGCTGAGAAAGGCATTGTTATTATTTTTTCTGTCTGACTAATTAAAACAAAACAAAACATTTGGACTTAAACTGCTCTGCTGAACACTCTGTCCTAGTTCTTCCAAAGGAATAGCATCCCTAGGGTAGTCACTGTAGTTTGAGAACTTCTCAGAAAGAAGGCACATGTCCTGCCTGATGCACACTGTGGAGTCCATGTGTTGTGGGAAGCCCAGAGGGTGATGAACCACATCACTGCCTCTACTGGTGTGTTGGGCAGAGGAAGGATGTGACATTCCACTGCCCCCACAGCCAGCTGTGCTCCCAGCCCTGTCACCCCACGGGCAGGTGGAAGCCCTGGGTCATGGGTCTGTAACTCTCACCTGTGGGGGCTGTGCTGGTGCTGCCCTGGGACCCCAGAGCAGCTGGGCTCTCACAGCCTGGCTGCTGGAGGATGGCACCATCTGCTGCACAACACCCGGGTGCCAGGTCAGAGTCTGGCCCACAGCAAAGGGCACTGGAAGGGAATCAGCTGCCTTTGGGGAGATGAATGTTGACAAGACACCTGAGTCCTCCCAGCAGCAGGAGACATCCAGCTGTCACCCATGGAAGTCCACAGATACCTGGACTTCACCTGAAATAAGCTCAAAATCTGGCCCAGATGCATTCAGCAAAGACAACGAGAGGCAAGTAGATTAGAAAGTCCTCAAACCCAAACCATGAGATCCCAGAGAGGCTGTGTGTCTTGGCTTGAAAGGCAGAATGTCTGCCAAGGAAGGCAGGAACCTCCATTGGAACGGAAAAATATGATCCCCTTCCCTCCAAATTATTATAACCTTGAAATTACAGAGCTTTCAGGCAAAGGTATGGGATTGTATGTGTATGTATAATAGAGCAAACAAACAGCAGCAGCACCAAGGAACAGACCCCAAACCCAGGAAGAGCCTCTCTGGGCTGCAGCACCTTCCCTGCCCTTCTCCTCCTTCTCCTTGGCTGTATCTTTTGTCTTCCTTAAGTACCAGTCGTTTTTATCTCAGCAACAAAGGGAGAAAATTCCCTGAGAGAGAGAAAAAAGAGGAAAAATCCTAACCCCCAACACTGTGGGAGTTGGTACATGGGATACTGCAGCTCTTTGCCCGTTTTGGCAGAATTTCACTGGGCAGTCCTGGGCAGCCCCACAGCATCCCACTGGGTCTGTATGTGCTCACACCACAGCAGTGGGTGCCCAGCAGTCCCCAGCCCACTGCATCCCCTGTGCCACCTGCACAAGGGCTCCAAGGAGAAGAAAAAAAGAAATGAGTGGGAAAGAACAACATACAATAGCTGTATTTTTGCTTTGCATTAATGCTTGTTTGTCAAGTAAAATTGCCTTCTCCTGGGGCTTAGAGTCCTGAAATATTGGGATATTTAACTGCCTGCCTTTCACGGTTTTCTTCTGCTTCTTAACACAACTTGGGGCCATTCTGGGGATTGTTCCATTCCCCCTGCAGCACGATTGTTTTAATGATGTCTTTACAGCCCTGGTGAATGTCCTTGGTACAGATTATAGACCTGCTGGTAGAAATTTGTTGCAGGACAATGTTTAGTGTGATAAAATTGCTTGTGGGGGATGAGGAGTTCACTGCAAGGGGGTGCATTCACAGAGCTCTGTGTGAGCTGTGTTTGCATTCATACATTCTGCATACAGAGAAAAATGAACCATTAGGAATAATTGTAATTCTCTGGGCTACTTTGGTTCTTATTTCATTTAGAAAAAGTCGCAGGACCACGTCATCTGTGAGATGTGTTTTACAGATCAGCATGAAAATCCCTCTGTGTTCTGGTGCAATTCCACCAGCAGTTTATGGTAACTCTGCTCATGCTGCAGAACACACAAAAGCCATGAATGACCCCAACTCTACCCTATGAAACCCTGCTCCAGACTGATCTCTCCACTATGATGAGTGCCCCACACCCAGCAAACAGCAGTCCCCGCCCAAGTTTTGGGTCCTTGAGGAACAGTGCTGCAGAGGAAGAATCAGGTGTGAGGTTTAGGTTTCCATGTAGAAAACTCTTGCATGCACAGAGAAGGTACGGAGCCAGCTTGACCAATGCAGGGCTGAAAGTTGCCTGGATCCTTTACAGAGCAGAGAAATTAAATGCTCAGGTCCTTTCAGAGCCCTTCAGGAGCTACTTATTCATTATATGACTGTCACAGAGGTTTTGCAATACATCACACAACACTAACGATCATCAGGCTACTTAACCACGGAAAATTGCTTTAATGTTATCTCAATGCTTTAATTAATGATTCATTAATTAATTCAAATTATTGAAAGCTGGCCTTGCTTTCCTGTTAGGCTAGAATGGCTCCATGCCAAATCCAAGCAGGGTAGTGGTGTTTCAGCCAGCTCTGAAATCATGGAGGTCATGAGGATCCCAGTGCCAGTGGTGGCCAGCAGCCACCACTTAACTTGCTGCAATGATGCTGAGCAAGGGAGAAACCAGGAGGCTGCTCCAAGCTGGAAAGATCTTTGTGGTAGGAGGGAGCAAATCCCTTTTACAGATCCAAGCCATCACAGCACCTCAGCCAGAGGAGACCTTTAGCCTTGAAGCTGTTTTGAATGGATCCTTGGCAATCCCAGAAATAAAAGCACATTTGCAGGCATATCTGGCCATGCTGCTCAGGCAGGTGCTGATGCCTTGGGCACAGACAGAGGAAAACCAGTTTCTGATGCATAGCCATTGTTCTTTTTGATTTTCCAGGGCAGTCTTCAAAGTCTGGGAAGCTTTTACATCCTTTCTTTCTGCAAAGAGTGCTAGACAATTGATTCTATGCTAAAACCAACAAAAGCAATCCATTTGCATTGTTTATGAAGGGGCTGCTGATGTAGTAAATCATTTGATTCAGGAATAAATTCACTATAGTGTCAATCACTTAACCTGGCAATGGTTAGAAACTCCAAGTGCTTTAAACACAGCAGCCATACAACAGCTGAGGGGTGACTGGTATCACACAGGGAAGAGTTGGGTTGAAAGTTTCCATGTTGAAGACAATGTTCAATGCCTTGAAGCTGAAGCTGGGTGTATTTAGACTTAAAACAAGCAGCAGTTTCTCAGCTTGGTGGGAGGCTAAACACTGGAAGAACAGTCCTTAAAATTAGGTCTTTCTGAATCACAAGAAAAAAATGGAAAAAATCCTTCTAAAGTACAGGAATATAACAGTCTGGAGAAGATCTGCACACAGCAGATAGAAATAAATCAAGTGTCACAAGTCACTTGATTTATTTTTGACCCTGAGAAGGTCAAAACAAGAGGAAAAATGAATAAAGAAAGAACTGAGCTCTTCTGAGCTGAGACTTTTTTCCTCTGGTACTCTGGGATGCTCGTGATGCAGAGCCTCCCATAAAAGCTTGATCTCACCACCTTGGAGGAAGAAAGTTCAGTGCACCCAGCTCTGCCCTGCAGCAGCCTGACTCCCCGGGGAAGCCGAGTTTCTGGAAATCACTGCAGCTTCAAAAAGTCGTGGATGATAACTTTAATCCACAGCCAGGAGGAACTGCAGCACTGGTTTTAATAGAAGCAGAATTAGATCAACTCCAGCTGCTACAGAAAAGCTTCCCCAATAATTGTTACTGTAATGCAAATCTCTGTGGCACCAACCACCAATATTGTTAACTGTTGCCATACAAGAGGTCATTAAAACAGAAAAAACCCTGCAAGGGAGGAAGAATCCTTTCCCCCGGTACAGAGCAGTAAATGAGGAGGTGAGAGTTGAAAGGACTCACCCTTGGTCTCTCTGAGCACCACAGCAAACCAGCACATTCTCAGCCCCATCTCCTGCCTCAGAAAGGAGCCAGCTCCTCTCAGGGCCAGGCTGGCAAAACACAAGGCACCTTATTAAAAAGGGAAGAATAGTTCCTAGCCAGTAACACCTCCCATCCCCTTTTAAAAAGCCTGGAGGATCAGGCGTGCCACTGAAGCAATTCAGATGGGAGGGGAAATAAAGAAAGCCACAACTGCAAGGTGCTAAGGATCAGCCAATTATACATTCAGGAGTCTGTGTTAATTAGAGGCTTTTCAAGAGGAGAGTCAAAGGACTTTGCAGACACAGATGGAAACAGATTTTAACAAGCAGTGATAAGTCCCAGTGTTGGAAAAGCATGTCCAGTTCATACAGGGGACACTCTGGCTGAGCCACCCAGCACCAGCCAAGTGCAAGCCAGAGATCAGACCAATTGATTTTTTGGGGGAGTAATATGATAATAAAATGAATAATCATATAGGCACTGGTAAAGGATCTTTCCCTACATAATAGTCATAGCTCTTTATAAGAACCAAAAAGCACCTGGGTCATCTGGTCACTCAGATACTTTACCAGTGGTTCAGGGAGGAAGAATTGATTTTTTCTTAATGACTAAGTGTCATGTGGCAGCTTTATGCACTGTAGGCAGAGACCACAGCCTTTTAAGAGGATCTGATAATAGCTCACAACTGAAACAAGTTATTTTCCTGGACAGAGAGGAGTGCAGAGCAGAGACTGGAACAAGTCACAATTAATTTTCTTGTTCTTTAGACATTGCCATGGTCATCTCCTTTCCTGCTTAAGTCAGGGAAGCTCAGAACATGGATGTGGATTTGTTTACAAGCATCAAAATGATTCCTTTAATTGTTACATTCACCTTCTGAAAAAGGGCACATGAAAGTCATTTAAGAATTAGGAAAAAATCTAAGAGACTGAGGAAGCTCTTCTAGTGTATCCCCAAATGAGCAGAAATTTTGAGGTAATTCTTGCAGTTTATTGCACTAACCAAGAAAACCAGGTCATATAAAATGAAAGAGCCCATATTACCTGTGAAGCAAAAGCGCTTCTCAGCAGAGACTTGTTCACTCTCTACTTGTCCTAGAACATTATTTCACTTCCCTGAGATGTGCTTTGTGAGGAATACTACAGGGACCAGACATCACTTCTGGTGAACTGTACTGCATGGGGCTGTGAGTTGGAAACAAGGACTGCAGGCCTGGAGATGTGGCAGAGATAACATCCTCCTCACCCTAAGCAGGTGTGCAGCATGGAGAGAAGTGCTCCTAAGAAACACCAGATGGAAAAAACTGCCAAAGACCACAGACACAGAAGGAGTCCCAGAGCCCAACAACTGCTGACCACCTGCCAATGCCCCAGCATTTGCCAGCAGCTTGTTTGTGCAGTGACACTTCAGCAACAAATGGACATGATTTTGGACACAATAAACCTCAGAGACCTGAGCAGGAGCTTCCAGACTGCCCTGGAGCTCAAATGTGACTGATCCAACTAATTAACCTTGGAAAGGCTGAGCCAGTGTGATGCTCAGGACAAACATGGCTACAGCAGCTCTTGCAGCAGCTGGGGCAAGACTGGCTGGGTTTTGCCACACCCTGTCCCTTGGGACCCCATGCAGCACATCCAGCTCCACCAGCCAGCATTACAGGTGACACTCAGGGGATCAGAACATCAGCACCCACAGGCATCAACTGGGGCATATCTTGAAGTTAAGTCACTTTGTGAAAACGTAATTCTCAGTATTTCATTAGGATTTCTCCCATCTGTTAAGCATCATCCCAGCGAGTTTGGTGACACTCTAAATGAAGCTGTGAAGAGATGCGTTTGTTTTAGATGTAATTGGACAGCTGTTTTATTATGAGTTAATGAACTGTGATGATTAAAAAGAATTCAGTTTTAGCAAACCATGTATTAACAATTGCTCTGGACTAAAATCACAGCTATGCAAGTGCTATACAACTTTCATGACAATGACTGGAAGCAGAAGATGAAAGGGAAAACCAGTGAGGTGCTACAGGACAAGAGATGTCTCCAGGCCAGAAAGAAGAGATGTCTCTTCTTTACCTGTAAGAGATTTTGTAAAAAGTAATGAGCACAGCTTCAAGAAGGGGAAAGAGCTGTTGGTACAGAGAGAAAAGGATTGAAAGTTTAAAACTACACTTTTCTATTCTGTGAAAGCTAAATGCACTTTCTAACGTCAAAAAGAGTCAGAAAATGGTGTGAGGTGCTTTATTACATTTGCAGCTTATTTAATTTTACTTTCTTCCCTTTAATTTTGGTAGGTTTTAAACTAAAAATCTCTTTTAAACTTCCTGATTAAGGAGGCAAATGATGTGGGGCTGCAGTCCTCAAGCCCACAGCAACATCTCACCCTGTGAGCATCTTGCCTTTAAATGGCCCAGTAGTGAATTAAGCAAACTGCCAGCAGCACAAGTAGCTAACTCCTCAACAGCTCCTCCTGAAGTCACCGATGGAGAGATGATGTCTGCTAAAATGCAGCCTGGTGGGAGACTGGCAGTCATTCTCATGCAAGCTGGGTACCACATTAGTGCACTCTAATGATGATACATTACACCCCATCAGGCTACCACGGTGATGCCATTTGCATGCTGTCACCCACAGCACAATGAGAGAAGGACTCTGGCTCCTCTTGATGGAAACAAGCCCAATAACAGGCAACGATAAGGACAGTGGCAGAGAGACCCTGAAAAGCACAGTGAGCAGTGGCTAGCTCAAACCTTGGCTTTTGCAGTGCACACCTGTACAAACAGTCTGCAAGGCAGCTGAGACTGCTCACCCAGTATTTACATCCAGGTAGGTGCACCCACTACAGTGCCCTGTGCTTGCAAATGTGGGACTTGGGTTGAGAAATGTCCAGTTGTGACCAGAACGGGCAGGAAGAGATGGACATGAAGATGTCTCCAGTCTCAGCATCCTGCACTCCCTGCCTGTTGCTGGATTGCTGGTATTCAGTGAAAGGAATTCACTGCTGCTACAGAACAGGGCATGGGGAGCATCTCCTCCTGCCTGTGTTGAGATGGTGAAATTACAGTAAGTGCCTTGGCCCCAGACCTGCTCATGTATGCCAGGGCTTGTAAGTGGCTGAAAAATCTCATTTGTAAATCTTGGCCCAGGTAAATTTAGTTTTCTGGCCCTTCTATTTCTCCCAAAAAATGCAATGAGACCAGGAGAGCTACATCAGGAAGCGCCAGAATCAAATCTGCAGCAAGCAGTACTCTTGCTAAAACCACATTCTCCATCCCAAGGAAGACAAGGGCAAAGCCCCATGCTGGAGACCCCTAGCCAGCCCACAGGACCACAGGCAGGCCCAACATTGCTAGGGTGAGGGGTCTGCAAAGGCACGGCCAAGAAGGTGGTAGTGCAGGTTAAGAAGAGAAACTGTGTCCATACCAGGAAGTTTATCCATGCCTCGTAACCCAGGGCACTGCCTGGCACAGCACACAGCTGTGGCTGTCACCTGGCGAGGAGCAGAGCAGGAAGCAGAGGACAGTAAACCCTCCACCTGAACCAGCCCTGCACATGCAGGGACAAACACTGGTCCTCCTCTGGAGACCTGGCAGCTGGGTAAGAGGAGGAACATTGGTTTGCTTTCATTGGCATATTCCCTGACATGAAGTAACAGTTGCTATTTGCTGCCATAGGAGAAGGGCTGTATGACAGAAAAAAACATTCCCCCTGTGCACTGTGCTGGTCAGAGCTCTGGGTGTGCTCCCTGTCCCAGGGGCATTTGTAGCCCAGGAGATGAAGCACGGCAGTAACCCAGCCATGGCTGAGAACGAGGGTCATTTTCTCACCCTTTCCTGCAAATACCCTTCCCTCCATGCTGCAGCACAAAACAGTGACCAAAGGCTTCCTGCCCCCCTGGATCAGCTCCCTGCAAAGCCATGTCCTTTGCTGCCAGCAGCTCTGGCAGGGTGCAGGACTGGCTAAGCCACCCTCTGCCACAGCCCAGGGCTGTGCCCCCGCAGCCTCCTGGGCTCCTGCCCTGGACACCACTGCCCCACCAGCCTGGGCAGGAGCCCAGGAGGCTGCTTCTGGGACTTATTAAAGTAAAAATAGCCCTTCCTATTCCCTAAGAAGGGAGTAGCATGCATTTCCACCCTAACTGACAACAGATTTTGCTTACATCATGATGACGAATTAAATTTATCACCTGTGTTTACCAAAATGACACACCTTGGGAGCTGGGTGGGCAGAAATCTCTGCTGTGGCAGTTCATGCCCAGCCCAGGCTCTGCCCCAGGCTCCCCATCCCAAGTAGCTGCTCAGGAGAACAGTGGTTATTTATATGATTTTCTCAGCCCTTCCTATGGAACTAAAATAAGACAGTGTGCTGTATTTCCCCAAAGACAGGCTTAGTGAGTGCTAATTATCACAGCTGGTTAAGCTGTTAGAGTTCTTAATTGTTCTCAGCTACAAAATAATCTTGCAAATCAGTTGCTTTAAACAGATTTTACGAAAAGGAACAGTGTTTACAGCATCTCATAATAAATGTTGTTTGGTGGCAGGAAAATAAAGTTGATGTCTGTACCTATAAATACAGTATGAAGAGTCCATCTCATATCCAGACTGCAAACTTTCCTGGCAAAGAAATACACTTCAGATATGCTTCAGGTTTTAAACAGTAAACTAAGAAATTATAACAAAAACCTCAGCTGATGTAGTAATTGTCTGTCAGTAAAATTGTAATTGAAATGTAGCAGTACCTATAAAGCAGTTGCCCTCTGCAAAGTCTGGACAGTGCTGAATATTTTCCATTACGCCAGATGTTCTAACCAGAGAAAGAACCACAACCAATGTTATTTTATTTGACATTTCTCCTGCATTTTGCACAAAATTCTTCCTAATGGGTCAGGAAATGGAAATGCAAAATACTTGTCCCATTTGGAGCTGTGGGGTATTTACTTTCCTTAGACATACAAGGCCCTAAAGCTGATTTACAGGTAGGGAAAAAAATTCCATTCAAAAAGGAAGACATGGTTGCCAAAAGGAAGATTTTCTGAACTATTTAGTAATACTATCAAATGCAATACTGCAGATAATCAAAATGTGTCTAAGAGCAAGGAGAGGGACTGCAAGGGAAGAGTACTGCAGGTGTTGGCAGGGATATTCTTAAGGGGCTGAAAGGATGAAAGATGTGAAACAGATGCAGCTCTGGCTCCTCAACTTCTGCCCCAAGAAAAAACACAGTCATTTATAGAGACATTTTCTATTTTTTTTGGAACATGGAGTTAATGGTACTGAGGAAAGAAGAAAATCACAGCAGTGACAAACGTGGTTTTTCCTCTTTCATGAAAGCACCATGATGTATCTGGACATAGCACAATGTGTTCATCTTAATTCACTTGTAATTTGGTAAAGCAAATTAGATCCATTTCCAGATTAGGAACCCATACAGAAAATAAATAGTGTTTTGAGCTTCCAGCTGCAAACAAGACCTGCAAACAAGCAGAAATCAGTGGATGTTATTATGTTGAAAAAAGCAGAAGGGAAAGCTGGTAAAGTCAGAGAGGATATTTGTGTCCTGCTCAGGATTTCCCCATGGGAAAATGGGTATGAGGAAAGATGCATGTATAGCCTGAAGTTCATAACCAGCATGCCTGAGCATTCCCACAAGCTCCCTTCTCACCTTGTGGGAGAGCTGTTGAGTGAAAAAAAGACATTGTACCTCTGGACATCCCTCAGTGCCCAAGCCAGGAGGGCAGAAGGGGCTGTGGGCAGTGTATGGGAGGTGCTGCCTTGGTGCTTGTGACACACTTGGACCTGCCTTGTCCCACAGGGGCTCCAGCTATGCAGAGCATCAGAGCACCTTCACTTTAACAGGCACTCTCCAAAATACTCCTTGGAGGAGTGGCTGGTTTTTGTGTCATGTCTGATTATGGATTTGAAGAGGAGAAAAAGAACATTTTTATATTATGTCTTAATTTCTCGAAAGGGGAGAAAATCGAGGGGGTTGCAGGCCTCTGGTGCTTACCCACCTAGGGGTTGCCAATTGTTTCCTCTAGCAGACACACCAGCTAACAGCTGCATTAATCATGTCTGCTGTGAGCAAAAACACACTTCAGGATTTATTATGCCAGCATTTGGAAGTGCAAAGACACAGAGGTCCTCACAAAACCACAAAGGCAGTTACTTATTCCTGAATTTCACTTGTTTGTCTGGCAGCATGAATGCCTAATGAGGGGCTGAGTTTTACTGCAGTGCATGAAAGCTGTAGACACCTCTGCGGAAGGAATTCCAGCTTTCCCTTCAACACTCTGGATCTCCCTCCAGCCCGGAGCAGCTTGGATCCTCTTCTGAACAGCAGAGAGATGCAGAATGCTCTTGGACAGAGGTAGACTTGTGAGCAGCCTGATGAGCTTCAGTCTCCTCAGAGCTGTTTTGTGCCTATCCCAACTCATGCACATCCCCTCTGCCCAGGGTGCAGCACACCTTGGAGGCTCACCCCATCACTCCCCACGGAGCCAGCACTTGACACCCAGCAGTGACTCTCTGCCAAAGTGCAGCCAGTGTTTCATAACCACTCAGATCTCAAGTAGGGAGTTTATTGAATAGTAGTAACAACTTGTTTAGAGATACAGAATTAGCAAAACTGGGTCTAAAGAACCATCTCCTCTGCCTTCTACATCCTTCTGCCAGGAGGACAGCAGGACCCCAGGTAAGTAAGGCCTGGACAACACAGAAAACACTGACTAGCTATACAGACATTGCATGGGCTTCCTCTGACCTCAGTGCAAGGAGAGGGCACAGATCTGAAGGGTTTTGAGTCACAAAGGACCAGACTAGCTCAGACAGAGCAGGGGATGGTCTGCAGCTATGGTGGTGCAGACTCTGACATTTCTGGTTTCTGTGTGAGAGTGATACGTAGCTGCAGCACTTGTTGCACACTGGTGCCAACACTGAAGACTTAAACAAAATTGAAAATTCTCATAGGACTCCATCCTGGTTCTGCATCCTCTTCACACCTCTTCTGCCACCTCAGATTCTGCTACTTCAGCTGTCTCCATAGCAAAGACTAGAAGCCAGTCCCTAAACATACTCAAAAACATTTGCAGAGCTGGAACTGAGAGAACACAATATAAACTTAATTGGTGTTTATAAAACTCCATTGCTCTGGCTTCTGGCTGACTTCATACTGTTATTTCCACTGTCTTAATTCTGATTATTGTTAGAATTATTACAGCAATGAGAAACTTGGACTCAGGTTTTCTTCACTTTACCTTCCTCTGCTGCTTTCAACAGCCATAGGAATTAAAGTGTTTATTCCTCCAAGAACCCCAGGTTTCCACACATCTCTTTACACTTCCTTGTTCATTTTCATAATAATGCATAACTAATCTTTTTACTTATACACAAAAAAAAGAATTCATATGAGTATTCGAAAAAAAAAAAAAGGTATTACTCTGCAAAGCTGTTTTCAATGTCCTCAAAAACAAGTGGATTACCATCAGACTCTGGTTTGCATGCCATGAAAACTGGTTACATGAGAGCTGTGATGGGGAACAGAAGATAATCTTATCTTAAAATTCTTTGCCTTCCCTCATCTAATTAAATATGCAGCAGAGCTCTTGGTTCCTAGACAAGATAAACAGCAATCCTGGATGGGCTCGTGGCTTATGAAATTCTAAGTGAGTCAGGAAATATTTTTCCACGCAACTGGATGTTCTCTGGCAGCACAATTTAACACAGCAAGAGCAAGGAATTGCTTTGAAATGTCTCATTCACCTGCAGACTCCCAGCCCAAGAGCTGTCCTTCCTCTCCAGGTCCCCAGGGAGCAGCACTCCCAGAGTTTCAGTTCTCTCCAGAGGAGACACCTCTTCCCCATATCAGGGATTAGCATACCCTAAGGAAACTCAAAAGCAAATCCCAAGAACTAAAAGCACCTTAACTATTCCCCACCACAGCCAGGTGGAATCAAAGGAATAGCTACAGCATCTTACAACAAAACCTAAATGTGAGCATTTGCAAAGAGTTCTTAACTCAAGCGCCAGCATGAGGTTTTAAACAATTCAGGACACTTGGATTCATATTTTTTATAACCTTGAGTATTATCAATGAAGCAAAATAACGTAGTCCTTACCTTTTTGTGTGTTAAACTTCAGCTTTGCTTTAAAAAAAAAAATCTCTACCTAGTTCCTGAGAGGTTTTGCATTTTCTGCCAATATTGTCCCTATTCCTCCAAATTATATAGTACCACTACCATTTGAAAAATGTCACCTAAAAACCATAAATAAGATACTAAACCACAGTATTTAAATAAACAAACAAACAAAACCAAGCCCAAACTCCACTGCCCCTGGTAAATCTTGCCTAATTCACACCATATGAGCCTTTTGACTTCAGTCTCTTAAGAGGGAAAGGTAAGACAAGAGGACCCATAGGCCACACTTGCTGTGTTTCCTTCCATCAGGTCTGTGTTTTAGAGAAGATGCAATAGAATATTGGACACAGGAATGCAGTTTAGAATTGTCTTAACAGGAGCCAGATTCAGTGGAGCTTGTAGTTGCAGCTGGAGTCACTCATCCCTGTGAGCAAACACTGTAAAGGAACCTGGAATGGGTCTGAAGTGTCCTGGGTACAAAGTGCAGGGTTTGTAACAGCTCATGTCAGAAGGAAAGCTCATGGCAGCAAAACAAAAGCCAGTCATTGCTCTGGCAAAGCCCCAGTTTGAGTTTTCCCAGGGTCTGGGATGGCCATACAAAGGTGCTGGTCCAGCACAGGGCAGCTTGGCATGTGCAGCTTCTGCCCATGCCTGGGCTGAAATGTGGGCTGGCCCCAAGTGCAGTTTCATCATGGAGGAGCAGACAAATGTGAGCAGCAAAGATTGCTGGACCATGGAAAATCATCCAAAATATTTGGGGTGTTGTGATGCAATCACAGCTTTTATTACTAGGGAAAATGATGCACTAATGAGCTTTGCACCAGGTCGCTGATTTCTGGAATGGTGCACAATTGGACTGTAAAGCAAAAATGTGTGAAACCCTGAAGAAAACAAAACTATCAGAATCTTAACAGTTTACATTTTGACTCAGAGTTTGGAGAACCATTTAAATGTTTTCCACACCTGTTTCCCCAGCTGAGCCAGAGAAACACATTGACAAGGACAAACTTGCTGTTGCCTTGTCACTTAATGATTTTCTTTCCTAAGAAAAAGGTATTGTCTTCAAAAACAGATGCATTTACAAAAATTTCAGTCCATTAGTCAATAGTTGAGGGGGGAAAAAAACCCCTCTAATTTAAAACGATTGAACCATTTTGTGTGGAAATTTCTTTTCCCCACGCTTGCTTTAATACAAGGATGACTAATTTTTTTCAGCTCCTGCAGAGAAGTCATATACCATCAATAAGCTGGCTGATATCACTATAGCACCCCCTCCATTGTGGGGTTAAATTTCCCTTTCAATGACTGGCTGAAAAGGTATGTAATCAATACAGAAGCACAAGTATCTTGGGTAACACAGTGGGAGGCATTTCCTGAGCATAATTTACACCAGTAATGAACAACACAGCAACCATAACAGAGCCAAGTACCTCCTCAAATATATGAATTGTTTCTTGACAATCCTCTTAAAAAGACCACAAAATGCACCTGGGTGAAACACAACCTACAGGTGGGATGAGATTTGCTTCCAGCATCTTTTATGTGTCCAAAGGAACCACAGGAAAACACATCTTGTAAGAGATGCATGGCTCCCCAAGTGAGCTTGGAGAGGGCAGGAGAGTGAAAATCTGTCACACAAATATCTGCATGGTGGCATGGGGGCTTTGGTGATGGAGTGTTGCCTTGTTAAACCACTGGCTGTGTCTGCCTGCATGCTCAGGGGTGACTGCACTCGTGCTGGTGACTCCTCTGCTCCTTGCTTGTGGCACAAGGGAGTCCCAGGCAGCTCCTTCTGCTCCCATGTAGTCTAGCAAGGCAATAATGAGGAGGGAAATGAGACACTCATCTTGAGGAGGTGAATAATGACTGCAGGGGGGCCAGGAGCTGCTTAAAAATAAATTACACCCTACATAAAGAGGACTTCACTTCTTCAACAGTAACTCAAAACTGTCCTGCATTTTTTGGACTATGCACATCACGGAAACACATACACAACCCATGGCAAAGAGCTGACTTACTGAAGTCAGGGATTTACTGAAGGAGGGATTTACACAAGAACAGTTTATCACAGATGTATGAGACATTTCCAGTGTGACACCCGCATTTAATGGGCACCTCTCATTTGTTTAACCATCAAAAAATGTCTCTCACAGGTACAAATACCATCCTTGGAGAATTGGGGGTTCCACAAACAAATACAATTTGGAGAAGAAAGTAGCTAAAGTGGGGGTGGTGTCACCAAGCTCAGAGGTTAGTGAGTAGACTGCCTAGGAAAACTAGGAGACTCCCTTACATTGTATAAATGAGACAAAGAGCACGTGGTGCAAAGTCTTTGGATCTAAGGATGAAGATTCCTGACTACATTTGGTGAACTTGGGATGACACCAAGCTGCCAAATGGGTGCTGCCATGGAAAAAGCAGGTGCAATTCTAAGATGTAGGAGAAAAGTCATGTAGAGAGAAAACCATTTTAGTATTCTCATATAAAACATCTGGAATAGCCTGCAGTGCTCTGCTTAAGAGAGGTACTCAAGAAAAAAAGGAATAAAGGAAGAAATTTTCTTGGCTAACAGATTATAAATGGAAAGGCATCATGTTAGATATCTTGCTGAGAAATTCAGTGCCAGAGAAGGGCAGTCAGGTTGAGTCACAACACTGATACCTGAACTGAGGAAATAAGCTGCTCCTGGTGGATGCCAAGGGCTGCACCTTTCTAATGGGGCTCACTGTTCCTTCCAGCACTGGGGCAGGAGCTGTCCCTGCCTCTCATTAGCTGATGAAGCACGGGCAGCAAAGCCAACAGCCAGGCCACAAAGCTCTCCAGGCTCCTGCAGCGCTGGTTTAACTTCAGGACACAACTGCACAGTCATTAGTGTTTACCAAACAAGTTTCCAGAGAAGCAAAATTACACACCGAGGAAATAATAAGCAGCAATGTAATCAGATGTGAGAAGGAGATCATTTCATTACCTGAACTAGGCTTCATTATTCACCATTTCCCTGGCAAGGGCTGATAAATGCAGGCTAATGAATCTTCGCACTCGGAGGAGCAGTTGGAGCTGCCGCATGCAGAACAGGACCAGGGGATCCAGCTGTCAGCTGAAGAGGTAAAATATGAACTCATCCATTGCAGCACTGCAGTGAGAGGAGGGAGAGGTTTCAGCCATGCCTGGCTTGGTCTTACAAAGTCACCTTGGCTGTGGGAATGCTGTGGCTACTATCTGACTCAGAGGAACAAACTCTAAACATCCCAAGAACAATAGAGGACCCTGTGTACGCTGATGACACATGCAAAGACCAGAGCCAGATCTGTGGGAAAACCTTTCAGGACCAATAGTATCAGTCCTGAGAGTTCCTTCCCCATTTCAACTGTTAAATATCATCCTCAGCCTGGTCATGATACAAGATAACTGCAGAAAGAGGGGCTACAGCATCAATACACAAAAAGCAGGACTTTTGTCCACTTTGGTGCTGTCATTTCTTTAACTCAGTTCCCTGTTGCCTACTGTAGCTATTCCTCCTTCTAAAAAGTAGGGAAACAGGAAATACATCATTCACTATAGATAATTATTAAAAAAACCTACCCCAGCCCCCCAAAAAAATCCCAAATCACAAACAAACAGAAAACAATGCTAAAGAAAACATCCAATAAGGGGAGAAAACCTCCTTAACATAAACGAGTTCTCAGAGTTGTGAAGACAATTTCTGCTTTTCCTATACTTTCTGTATGTGTCACCAGCAACGAGGATCCCAAATTTTACATGGAGAAGCAGAACATTTGGCAAGGCTCCTCTGGAAGGAGCTTAGGCACTAACAGCCCACATAAGATGAAATCCTATTCAGAGAGGAACACGTCTGCTGACATTACAGGGAAATACTGCCCTCATCTGTCTTCCAGTGACAGGTTTTATTTTCCTGCCTTGCATGCCTAAGCCATTCATCACTTCCAGGATGAAAAGGTGACTGTTGTAGCAACCAGCTCCAAAGTCCGTGCCTGGACTCAAGCTATTAAACAATGCTGCTGTTGGTAACTGGAATCAATATGACCATGTTGCTGCAACACAGTTTAAATGTAGAAACTTCTCGATTCTCCATACTGAAGACAGTGTCTAGGCCCAAAAGAAGAAAACAGTTTGTAGATGCTTTCTAAAACTAAAACCAAAGAAAAAAATATTCCTAATGCCAGGAGAACAGGAATACTGAGAGGCAGCCCTGGGATTCAGCAAGAGTAGAGCAACCCCTGCTCCTGCAACCTTTTGCACACTCATGCACCAGGCAGGAATTTGGGGTCTGCAGTCCTGAAAGCTTAAAGCAGAAAGTACAGAGAATGAGATTGGTCTGCCTCTTTCATCCACACTTACAAACTTCTGTCACACACATACACACACAGAGGAGGCATGTTTTAAGCACCATCATTGGCCCCTCAGGAAGGTGAAATGAAGGAACAAATGAACACACATTCATTCATATTTCATAAAAGTATAAGCCTTGAAGTTGGAAAAAATCCATCTAATAGACAAAGTATAGCAGTAGCCAGTTCTGTAAGGGTTTGGGGAGCAGAAGGAGCCTCTATTAAACGACCCTCAGGGGGTCAATGCCACTGGCCAGTCCACATCCTCAGAAAGAGCTGTGGCTGGTAAAAGTGCAGATCCCAGCACATGTCTGGTAGCATTTCAGAGCTCCAGAGGAGCATGGCTTCTAAAGCAGATGGAGGTTCTTCTCCACCAATGCCTGTAGCTTTTAGTTCTTTTATTGAAGTTAGCCCTGCTGAACTCCAAGATAGCAGCTGGAAAGTCCGACTCTCCTAGTTTCCAGTTTGTTAACTTCTCTCCTTGCTTGTGCCTTATCTCCCATAATTCTTATTCCTTTTGATTTTATTTTATAAATCCCAGATTTAATCAAAGCTTGCATCTCCAAAGTTGAGTTCACAACATCTTAATGGCTGGAGCATCATCCCAGGTCACCCCAGCACAAGCAGACCTGTCTCATCTGATATCAACAAACTGACTCCCTGGCAGCTTGGGGCAGGGGTCTGCTATTAACAACAAAATCTGGATTTCAGGGTTCCCTCAGCAGCATGGTCAGCTGTCACCTAGACAAAACATGGAGCTGGCCACAGGCATGGCACAGCTACAAGCTTTGCCCAGCCTGGAAGGGTTTTGTTGAAAAAATAACCCTGAAATTAATTTTGTTTCTAATTGCTATCTAGTTTCCTGGAGGAAAATTTTCAAAACAGTCCTTCCAAAGTGATTTTCATGGAAACATCAATCCCAAAAGATTTTTTCCAAGATCACAGAAGAAACTGTGCACTCAGGGCTGCCCAGTCTCAGACCTTCCAGCTGAACCAAGGATCCCTCCAGTAACTCACCCTCTTGGTATTTTTTCTCAGGTCACCATCTCCAGAGTCTGGTTAATGTCTCAGCAATCAGTCTCTCACTGCAGCCTTTTTGCCTGACACCTTAATTTGATCTGTCATTTCACAGCCCCACAGCTCTATCTGAACAGGTGGAATATGGCAGATTCTTCTCATTATTTTAGTCTTTGTCAAACAACCATTACTAATTCACTGTAATCTGCATATTTCTAGATTTTCCTGTAAGCATTCTCCTTTCTCTGATCAACAGCTGCATCTTACACACTCTGTTATTCCTCCCCACATTGCCATCTGCCTTCCCAGTCTGTCCTGGGTGTGTGACGTGTTTGCATCTTTGGGCCTCCTCTGGAGTTTCCTCTTCTGCTTTTGAAGTACTGCAACAACACTCAGCAAAGTAAAGCTAAGGACCAAAACTCCTGGTGATCATTTTCATGAGTTTAATCATTCTGGCCACATAACACCTGGGGAAATTGTATCTGTCTTCATGCTGCTGCTGGTATTTTACTAACGTATGTGTGGCTACAAGCTGCCTTGCAGGCATCCAGTTTAGGTGGTAATGGTGAACATGAGCTCTCTGCTTTCTTGAAAACACCGCAATTCATCTTTTAAAGGGGATTAAGTTTTTTTACCTTACTTTAATTAACACTGGTGGAGAACAATTATCCCTCCTGTGGAGGGGATCTGCCATCATTGGTGCCTGCTGCTGGTTTCACCCTGTGGACCTCAGGCTGCCCATAGCAAAGCCAGTCATGGTTTCCATACTTTTTAAAATTCTGCCGAGAATTTCTACTTTCCTGATTGCTTGAAGGAAAATAATGAAAGTCTGCAGCTCAGGAGACTGTGTAATACATTGAGAGATGTCCAGATGACACTGCATCCAAACTCTGCTGAGTGTGAATCTGATTGTGTCTGGCAGAGGACACACAAGAGAGAAAATTCAATGCATTCCTCTTGGCAGCAATCTTAATTTTCTTGTAAATGAGTTAGATTTTGCACATAAGAATCTTATAACTTGAAGTTTACCCTCCAGGACAGTTGTATGAGGACTAGAGCAGCCCAGCATCCTGTCCCTGACACCAACTTGGATTAGACACCAGGGAGGAACATAAGACCCACTGAAGCATCACAGAACCCTTTGCATAACACTCTCAAAGACTCCTGAACCAGGAGCAGTATTTGTTGAGGGCTGTTCTTTGTCATTAGTTTTTTCTGAATGATTTTGAAGCCATGCAACCTTTTAGTACCAACACCTTTTGGGAAGGAGCTCTACAGCTGGACTGAGCATTGGCCAAAATGTTCTTCCTGTGACTGCAAAGCTAACATGTAGTTAAGTTCCTATCATTTACCTGGTTCTACAGTTGCTAAAAGTAGTGAATCTGTCTTGGTTTTGAGACAAATTTTAGGAGAAAAAGGCTTGGAATGAGTCTTTCCTCTAAAAGGGAAAGGGCTTCCACAACTGCCTTCTGCCAATGAGAGAAATTGATACCAGCAGGTGAAAGTAGAAAAAAAATAAATAAAAGAATGCCTTATTAACAAAAAAAAAGGGGTGGGGTTTGGTGCCTGCAAGGCACAGAAAAGAATTAAATAAATGCTAGATGCTAACTCCCTGAAACTTACCCTCCACCCCCACACACACCAAGAGCAGAACAAAACCAAAACAAAACACAAAAACAAAACAAACAAACAAAAACTAAAAAAAAAAAAAAATAAAAAATGCCTGGGGAAGAAGAATACACAGACTGACTTTCTGGTTCAGAAAACTAAATGGTGACTTGTCCCTTTATCTCAGGGAAGGGGAAGAGAAAGTCACACAGCAGCCCAGAGCAGATGGGAAACCTGTTGATGCTCTGGCACTGGTTTTCCTCCACACAGCAGGTGAAACTGGTGGATTTTGCTGACCCTTCTTTGACTGTCTTGGTCTTTCCCAGGGTTCAGAGCAACCGGGGCCACCCTGCAGGCTCCCTGTGCCAGAGAGAAAATAAAAAAATAAACAAAATCATTTGAAAGGATTTGCCACTGGAAAGCCTCCAGGCTGAGGGAAGGGAAAAAAAAACAAACAAACAAATAAAAACCAACAAAAAACAAAAAAACCAAACCAAAACAAAACAAAACAAAAAAACCAAAAAAACAGCCCAGAAGCTTCTTGCCTAAATTCGTGACAATTGATCCAGCAAAAGGCAATGAAGTAACAATCCATGAGCTGGAGAGAAGGATTGAACACAGCTTTAACTGGGGCTCCCAGTTCCTGGCCCCACTTCTGGAGTGGTCTTTAAGATACCACAGATATTTCTGGGCATAAAGCAGATGATTAGGGAATAAAGTACCATCATAAAACCACCTCCAAAACAAGACACCACCCCTTAGTCCCTTTCATCATGACTTACTATTTCCAAAGACTGCCTCTGCTCTTCAGGTTTGACTTTTGCCAAGCAAAATTCCATTCCTATTTGCTCATTGGCAGAGCCTGTTCCAACACTCAGGATGTCTTCTGGTGCTTTCTCTGCTGCCCATCACATTCAGATGCACACACTCACTTCTGGCCCCATGCTTCACTGAGATGCAGTTTCACTCTTTCATAATAGGCTGGGTTGTCACACGCTGATAAATTAGTTCAAGAAATTTTATTTTACTGAGAAAGAAAACCTCTTTCACAGTAACTGTGACTGCTATCAGCCAGCCTGACTTTGAGCAAGCAGTCAGTCCAGGTAGAGCTGCCATTTCCCACTCTATTTGTCTTTCTGGGAGGCTTTGGTAGGGCAGCAGTACAAAAACAACTCCTAGAAGCCCAGTCCAGAGCAGAAGTAGCCTCCTGTGAGCTCTGTGTGCAGCAGCAGGGGCTTCTTGCAGGGCAGTGGATGGCTGGTAGGAGCCTTCAGCATCTCCTTTGCAAAAAAAATCTCCTGAATTCTTTCTGAAGCTGGTTTGTCCAATTTCCTTCCCCACCATCCCAGTGCTCTCACTCATTACTTCACTAACCTCCCTCTCCTTCCCTGAGTCTGTCCCTTCCCAGGTGAGAGCTGCTCTCAGCTCCAGTGCATGGAGCACCCTCCTGTTCTATGTCTCCTGGTTACTCTTTTCTGGCCAAACCATGAGCATAGAGCAGCTGGAGTGCAGGAAAAGGGTCCTCTTCACCAGCTTCTACTACAGCCCCCAGTCCCACAGTTCTTTTTATAAATGCCTATTTAATTACTTTCTGTACTTTCTGAGCCCACTCCAAAACAAGAATATTGTACTTTTTAAGGCAAGACTTCCTGGAAGTTGAATCTTTCCAGTTCAAGCTCTCAAAGGCTTAGGATCATAGAAGTATTTGTGGTCACCAGCTCCACACACAAAATTAAGTTTCTAGGTCCAAACCCATTAAAAACAGAAAATCACATTTTATTTGCCAGTTCCAAAATCATTAAAAACAAGGGGGAAAAAAATCACATTTTTGTTTGCCATAAAGTGTTGATTTGTCACCAAAAAACAAACAAACAAAAAACAGTATAAAATATACACCAAGGCATACAGCTTAGGCAAGAAAGCCACTATCCACAATCCTTCATGTCCAGAAAAAGTGACAAAACCCTGAGAGGAAGTGAGAGCTGAACACCCTGCTGCTTTGTTCCCAAGGAACCATTTTCACAGTGAGAGGTGTTCCCCAGCACAAAATGTATTCATTCTCTCCACAGTCTTTTTTCCTCCTTTATCATGATTCACTTGTATTACAAGTGAAGTCAGTTTCTCTTCACCCAAACCCCTCCTGCCTATGTAGATGCTCAAGGCTGTGTTCTCAGTTGCATTACAAACTTTGCAACTTTTCATTAATCTCCGGATTTCAGCAAATTGTGGAATAACAGCACTACAAGGCAGTTGTGACCTTCACTTTAAGCAAAATTCTGCTTCTTTTGGCCCTACCATAACACTGTTTGAATCTTTGAAAAAAGCACTTTGGGTCTCCTTTGGAAGAGAAAACCCAAATCTAAGTGAATGAAGCAGAAAACAACCTGAGAGGTAAAGCATTTATGAAAATAAATGCAGACAAACCAGAATTCAATGGTTACTCTTTCATTCTGCAGAGCCTAACGACAGAATACGGAAACATGAAGTTTTTGAATTAGACAGATGAGCACTGAGCACGGGGCATGACAGAGAAGACAGCTCTATAGGGACCCCAAGGGGAATAACGAGAAATAGAAAGCAGCCTGCTTTTCACCATGTTTAAGCCTTATTTCCTGTGATGGCAATGTTTTGCCACTCAATATTTATATTTGTTTAGACAACACACAAAGCATACTCAACATCAAATCCTGAGCAGCCTCCCAGCACACTGAGCAAGGCTTAGACACAGAAGAATTCCTCATGTTCCCTGAGCTCCAGTGCCAGGCAGCAGCACAGCCATCCTGTGCTGACTGCACACCCCTGGGGTGGCAGAGCACAGCAGAAGGCAGCAGCTGCACCTCAGGGCACACACACAGAGCACCTTTGGGCTCCAGCTGGGGAGCACCAGAATGTCTTTACTCTCCTCCACACCTGTATCTGCAGTCCAGCTGGATACAAGTTGGATGGGGTAAAGCATGCCCAGTCCAGCAGCCTGGGAGCCTGCACTGTATTATCATGTGCTCTCAACCTATATATCTGGTGAGATCTCAGTGCCTAACTGACATGTTCCTCCCCAAAGATTAAAGCACTAAAAATAAATAATACTACTTGCTTTCATTTGGGGGCTGGATTTAAAGGGCAGGAGTGTTGATTTTGCTTTTTTTTGTTTTTTGTCTTCTTTTTTTTTTTCCTAATCCCTTTCCAATAATAAAAGACAAAACCCGCATATATGCTAAAAAAAAAGCAGTCATCCAAACAGCCATCTCATTGTTGCTTGTATACAAAGGAAAACACAGTGGGAATCTCCAAGTCTTTTTCCTTTTTGGAGTCCACAATGTGGCTGTATCGTTCTCCTCGGTGACGCTCCAGGTAGGGGCCCCAGTTCGCTGCAGGCCGGCAGCAGCTGACAATGCGCTGCAAAGCAAAACCAAGAGACATTTCATGGCTTACTTTACTCTAAAATTCAGCAAAATTACAGCTCCAGATATGCACTGCAAACCAACAAATGGCAAATCACCAAAGTTGTTTTCAAATCATTCTGAATATCTTTGGGGCCAGTGGGTTCTGGACACTGAAGTCAAAGAACGGGGAAAGCTGTGACTAACTGCTTGGGAAAGCTCTCCAAGAGCAGAATATCTCAGATCTGTCACTTGCTTCTGTGAGGAACAGGAGATAAAACTCCAGAAAATTATATGGGGGTAGAAAGCAATAGAAATTCTTAAGAGAATTTAAAGGAGCTGAAATAGCAACAGAACTGATGAAAACTCCCTACTTAATAGTGTGTCTGCAATGTCAGAGAATTAGACTTTATCTTCTTATCCAAACATGGTAGGGTAGATGCACCTCTGATGCAACTACCAGAGACAGTGTTTTGGTTTAAAAATCCAGTCGAAAAACATATCAAAGTAGTAAATGTGTTGGAGAAGAAACACAAGTGGTCCTAATAATACCAAAGAAATTAAGATTTGAGGCTATGACAATAGTTTTTTTTGCCCTTACCTGAACAAGGTTTCCTTCGGCTTTAACTATTTTTGCAATAGCAACAATGGGAATCCAGATGATACAGAAGATGATCATGCACCAGCCAATAGCAGTTCCCCAGGTTGGGTATAACACTGAGCCATACGTGGGACTTGAAAATGTGACCAAAGACCAGATCAAAATAGCCTAGAAAAAAATGGCAGAAACAATGAGAGAGAAAAACAAGTTTCCAGCAACATTGAATTTGCACTGCTTCCAAGCTGGTTGAATAAAAAAGAAGGGCTTATCTACAAGTTCTGCACTGTTCCATCTTGCTTTCTGAGAGTGAGAACAGTTCAGCAAGTCTGAAGGGCAGGACTGAAAAATTACACTGAGATGAACTAAGTATATCTGTGTTTAAACATAACTTGATCTCTGGGTTTTCTTAAAACCTTATGTTGAATTATATATGTTGCTGGCTGAGCCCAGTGCCTTATGTGTTCCTGTGTTCCATTATTTACAGGAATACAGAAAAGAATCTAAGATTAGAAATTGGCAAATATTGCTTCAGAAATTGGATAGTTTTAAGCAGCATTTTCTAAACTAGAGTCTGAGTAGATTGCAGTTAATGTGCTGGCCAGAGTGACTTGCCACTGCTCCTGGATTGAGGATGTTAATACATTCTGCTATAGTAACATAATCCAGCCACCTACACTCACAATTAAAAGTACAGGAGTAACAAAAACCAGACATGCAACAGCACATTAAGAGGTCTCAGTTAGACAGGAGAATGGCATAACATCTGACCCAAAAATGGGATTTCCCTCAAAAGGTGTTCAAACCAATCTCAGTCTAAAATTAAGATAATCCAGCTGCCAAGGCAGAGGATCTAGTTGCTCTGTGTTAGTCCTTGGGAGTGCAGAACTAGCTCACTAGTAACTGATCTCAAGCTCCAGCCTTCCCTGGAAAGGATCAAAGGAGGAGGGAAGGTATCAGAAAGCAGAGACAGCCCATGGCTCGTTTCCGTGGCACAGCTCTGCCCCATCTTTACACACAGAGCCTGGGCAGTCAGCCCTGAATCTTCACACAGAAGCCTCCTCGGTGTTACATGACTGAGTTCTGCCACACTGACACAATCCAGGCGTGTGCACGCACCGTTAGCAGAGCAGGGGTGATGAAAAACCAGCACACTCTCCACCACAGCCAGAATAAAGAGCTCTTCTTTCCAAGCATCATTTCAACGTCTTCAATGAACCTGTTTCCTCCTGTTGGAAGACAATAAAAAAAAGGTAAGTAAAGCAGGTATCTCCCTTGCAGGTGGGGTTACTCAAAAGTGATCAAAGAAAGGCAATGATCAAGGACAGTTTCTCCAGTTCTGTGTTAATTATTAAAGTTTCTATTATTATATTATAATTTGGATGGTTAACTTATAAATTCTTTATTGCAGTAATTAGTATTTAATATCTCTGGCACTGCTCAAGGACAGGCAAGAAGGGGCATTGAGAAACCTGGTCTAAAGGAAGGTGTTCCTGCCCATGGCAAGGGGCTGGAGTAGGATGACCTTTCAAGTCCCTTACACCCCAAAGTCATGTTGTGACTCCATGATATACACTGTTCCTGAATTGCTCAGGATGTAATTATGTATTGTCAATGCAAATAATTTACCGTAAATGTAGACAATGCCAATTATCTCCAGGACAGCTGAAATAAGGATTCCCCATCCAGCACAGAAGTGATCTATTAGGTTAACCCAGTAAATTCCTGCCTGCAGAACAGACATTAGAGGTTAAAATTTGAGTAGTAACATACTTAGGCAAATAAAACAAGATGTATTTGTTCAAGACAGTTTAACTAATTACAATTCTGAGCTTTTACGTTCATAGTTCTCCAGGTCCAGTACAGACTTGTGAATATAATTTTCTTTAAATCCCACTATGTAAGGTTGTAAAGCACATCTAACAAAATTCTATAGGTGCTAAGACAAAGATCTACATGTATGCAGAGCATATATAAACAGCTGAAGGCAAGATTTAAATTTGGAGCTTACAGGAAAAAAGCCGGTGCTGAAGTTTTTATGCTGAGCTACAGCAATAGCTATATCAGTTATCAGTTCTGGGAGGCTTCTATCCTCCTACTTGCATGACTTCTCCATGGGGTTAACCACAGCTTGAAACATCAGCATGCAACAGCAGGATCCCAGAGCAGGGAACAATCTCTGAGCCACTCTTGTGTACCAAGTCCTTTGCAAGATTTCCCACCACCCTGTTTCATGACTTAGGTACTTTGCTTAACCATACAACTGTCTACTCACCACAGTCACCTCCTTCACATTCTCAGTCTAATTACACACATAAATCTGCATTTCTAGATGATAATTGCAGTGAACCTTTACACCCTTAAAAGCAATTGCCTCAAGAAATTTTACACAGTATACTTCAAAATTCCTTTTCTGTACATCTATTTATATATATACACACACAAGCAGGAGAAGTAACCATGCAACCTACAGATGCTCATGAGCTAATGGGTTTTTATTACATGAATAGGCCATTCCTCAATTCCTGTCCTGTTTGGTAGTGAGTTCTGAACAAAAAGATCCCATCAGCATTTATTAACAGTACCCACTGTGCCGTGGACATGTTGTATGCAGGTACTTGTGATTACACAAACAAGTTCCTGAACTGAGGAACAATAAATCAGGCTGATAGTTCACAGGCTCTGTAAAAGAATTCTATTTAAAAGCATGTCACAGTTCAATAATCACAGAAAAGGTTCTTCAAGCTTCCCCCAGGGATTTCTTAGCTGCGTGTCCAGGCACACTGTAAAAATTCAATGGTCTCTAAGACTGATCCACAAAAACAGGAACAGTTTGGAAAGGATATTTTGATTTGAGTTCATCACTTGCAGCATAACTAAACTCACTGCCAAAAAACTGTGATTTCTTACCTGAGTAACACAGATAAGCCCAAGTAAAAAGAGCAGTAAACACAGACCCATGGTTACAGGCATTCTTAATTTTTTCATCACTCTGGGACATATATCTTGAATGGTGGTCGTAAGTGTTTCTGCAAAGAAGAAGCAGGGAGTTTGAGCTGCACAATTAAGAAAGGCAATGGTCATTTGAAAAGTCATGTGTCACTTAAAACCCCACTCACCTATGGAGGCAAACTGGGAGTCAAGGCCCAAAAGCAGAAGCATGAAGAAAAACAAGAAGGACCACAGAGGAGAAACTGGTAATTTGGATAGAGCCTCTGGGTAGGCTATAAAGGCCAGTTCAAACCCTGGAAAGTAATGGAAGGAAGGATGTTATTGTCACACCTTGGCCAATGCTGGTCCCAGCACCAACAGTGTGAGTGTGACCATCAGCCTACCTGAGTCCACAACCTCTGAGACGGGTCTCTCAGACACAAATGCCATATGTCCCAGGATGGAGAATATTGCAAACCCAGCAAATATGCTGGTGACACAGTTGGTCACACAAACTAGAATGGCATCTGAGTAGCAGTTGTTGTGGAACCTGTTGTATGAAGACAAAGCAACAAGCCCACCCCATCCCACGGACAGGGAGTAAAATATCTGGGTGGCTGCATCTTTCCAAACCTACCAAAAAAAAAAAAAAAAAACATGAGAATCACTGTATAACTTATAGTACTTATCATAAACATTTAAGTCTGCCCTCCATTGAAGCTCAAGGGTATTTTTTTTTCCATTCATTATATCTAATTCTATTTCATATGAATTTTATGGAGTATAGAATGTAGCACGCTGGTGACCTTGCAGTGTCAATCACCAACAGTACCTCTGTGGCCTCCAAAGGTCACATCCCAAGCATGTTGTTGAATATTTAAATCTTACTGGGCTAACCCTGAAGAAGGGATTCACTTTGTTCACATAGGTGGGTTGTTGAGATATGAATCTTGGCATGGAGACAACTAATAAGGACAACCAGGACCAGCTGCAGGAGTGAGAGCTTCCTTGTACCCTCCCACTTGTGTGATGCAGACACACTGTGACCCAGATAAACCACTTCTGCCTCTGATGTAGCCCCTCAGTTAGTGCCAAGCACTCACATAATACCACAAATAAATATTACACTTAACGCTTGCTTTTGATAAAACTACAATAATATTGGCATAAGTCAGAACAAAAGAAATCCCTTTCTTTGCACAAGGTGCCCTTCCTGGTCCACCTAATTTCCCAAGGTAATTTTCCAGGCAAGGCAGGGGCTGAATTTCCAACTCAAGAATCCTTTCAACCTTATGATAAAGTCCCTTAAAATTATCAACAAGAACTTTCTCAGCAGGTCTTGCTAAGATGAAACTCCAACATGACCCCTAAGAACTGGTTAGAGGCAATTGCACAATTGTCATCAGTACTGTGGTAGGGAGGGGGAAGAAGGTGACTTTCAATTTGAGAGTAGCTGGAATAGGGGCCTGGATTTTTTACACAACCAGCTGGTGATACAAAATACAGGGCAGGACCTGAAGCACCTGACTGGACAGAAAAGAAACGGGCCCACATAACCAGGGAAGTGTGTCACACTTCTGGGGCTGATGCTAGCTCTCACCTCTGCCTCCATCAGCTTGGTGATGTTGGACTGTCTCCCAATGTAGTATTCGATGCCATCCAAAGCACCTTCCAGGGTGGCCCCTCGTACCAACAAGATGAGCAGGATGACATATGGGAAGAGAGCAGTAAAGTACACAACCTGCAGAAAGATGGGCAGGGACACACATTAGGTTTATGGGGATCCACAGACCTCTGTGCAGGAAGACTGGACAGGCTCTAGGCTAAGGTCTGCTGGTAGAAAAGAAAAACAGGCTACCAAGGAAGGGAACACATGCCAACCACCAGAGCATCCAGCTTAGCCGGTTCTGGGGCTGCATTCCAGCAGAAGGCCCATGCCACATATCCACATTTCAGATAGCACTTGACCAGTTTCAGAAATGAATTTTTCTACAGGATTTACCACTGTAGCTGGACTCAACTACCCCAGACATCTCTTGCTAGGTAGTGCTTCTAGCAAGTGCAAACTGAAAGCCAGGAAAAACTCGGTGACCAGGGTGGAATTATCTCCTGATGAGCTCCCTGCTACTCCACCTGCCCCCACCCCCCCAAAAAAAGAGCCAAAACAAAACCAAAAATTTAAAAAGTCCTCATTATTCTGGAAGATTTCATTACAGGAACCAGGACTCGAGGTTCTCTCAGACACAGATCTAGTCTGCTGTTTGATCTAGCACAATGGGACCAAGGCCAGCAGTAGAATTATTATCACACAGACTATGTTCAACAATACTCTGGTTTCTTAAATCTTAGTTTCAGTGTTATGCAGACAGGTAATTCACCCAGTACTGCTGGTTCCACCAAGCCTGAGTGTTGCACCATCATGTGGCGAGTCTGACATTGCTGAAGACCTCCTCCATGCTTGTCTAGAATGAACAATTCTCTCTGCTTTTCACCTGTCTTGTTCCTGCCCAACTAGATTCTTCCAAGTCTCACCTTACTCTCCAAAGAGGATTGCCTTTGTGCCAGAAAAGAAGTGACAACAGGAAGAGGCAACTGCCAGGAACCCAAAGAACATGAGATTAAGAACCATGCAGCCAAATTACTGAGGCTGGGAAAGCTCAGGTACTCCACCCCAAAGCACTGAAACAAGGGCAGAAAGCTCCAAATAGAAAGCAAAACAGGAGGAGACATCACACTGAGCAGAGGAAAACAGAAAGCAAGGAACCAAGGAAAGGAACAATGACAGAAAGAAAAGGGGGGTAAAAAATCTGTGTAGAAAAGGCAAACAAAAGATCAAAGGCAACTTAGGCTGAAGAAGAAAATGATGGAGATGCAACATGAAGGTGAGAAGAGAGTATGAGGAGGAAGGAACAAAACCAAAAAAAGGGTCTCGGATAAGGAAGGTTGAAATTCAGCCTGACTGAAGTCAGCCTAGCCAAAGAAAAATTCCAGACAACCATGCTGCAGCTTGTGGAAATGGGAGCTCAGCAGAGACATATTCTGAAAACAAGCATCTAAGTACCCTGTCCCTAAAAATCATTTCAAGTCTTGTGAACAAACAATATTTCACAATCTGGCAGGAACCTGCACACACACATCTGCTCACAGGACCTGACCTGTATTGTCCAAACATCTCAACCAGACTGGAAGTACAAAATAATGACCGGGTGTTCCCAGGGCGTGTGCCCATGTGTGCCATCACATCCACACTTCCATCACGCAGCCCAGGCAACAGCTAAAACTCAGCTGGAATCACCAGCACGACAGCAAGATCCCAGAATACAGGGCAGCCTGGTGGAGTTGAGGCCCAGGTGTTAAGCAATGGCTGTTTAATCAGCACCTTATTCACATTTTATGTAACAGTTATGAAGCCAAAGAGCAGGAGGGAAGCCAAATGCTGAACTCAGCAGAGGGGGGTGTGCTAGCACTTGTGCTAAACTCCCCTGGGTCCAACTGGCATTGGAAGGGCAGAATCAGGCCACAAGCCATCTCCTTGCTCTTCCTAACATACCTTTCCAGAAGATTTTATTCCTCTGAACAGGGCAGCTCCAACAATCAGCCAGGAGAGGAGGAGGCAGAGAGCCAGGTACCACACGATCTTGCCGGTCTCGTCCAGCCCGCTCGAGCGCTGCAGAGCCACTTTGCTGAAAGCACACGGTGCTCCCGTCAGGACAGGAGGGGCTGGCAGCACACACACAGACAGACAGACAGACAGACACACACACACACACACAGACAGACACACACCCCTCCTCTCCAGCTCCTCCTTGGGGAAAAGTGAACTGCTGCGAGTGTGCAGCTGTGAGGAGACTGCCGCCTCTCCCAAGAGTGTGCAGTTAGAATTGCATGATTGGCACTGAGAAACTGCATTTTCCCCCTCTTTTTGAAGCCTACCAGCTCTCATCTCTCCATACAACTCCTGTAAGGCCCACCTAAGATACTCTGGGTTAATAATGAAAACCTGACAGGAAGAGATGAGCCCATAAGAATCAGTTTCCAGGAACCTTGGGAAGGTGAGGAAAATTGAGACCATGGGGCTACAAAGAAATAGCAATTTCACAACAGGCCCAGATTCAGAATAAAGTAAATGTATTTTACACAGTAACTCCTGAGAAAAATAAAAGTATATGCTGTATGTAAAGATGCCAAGTAGTGTCTACCAGGACTCCAGAGAAGAAAACTTCTTTACATTGGAGTGTTTTTCAGTTGGTTAAAGGTTGACTCGCTTCTCTTTCTATACATACTTTCTCTTATAAAGGCCAAACTTAAAGTGCCCCTCTAGTAATTTGTATGCCCGTGTCCCTTGACTAGATTTTTTTTCTGGACTGCAAGACAAAAATAAGTTACATCCAAACCCACAATGCATAAAAAGGTATTTTTAGTAATTTCTTTAAAGTATTTACTTACTTCCAGTATTGCTCACTGGGAAATTGCACTGGTTTGTAGTTTATGGTGCCATTTATACATGTGAGATTGTTGCTCGTGATGAATGTGTAGTTTGCATGAATGATTTCCCCATGCAAGGTTGCGTTGCAGTCACTTACTGACATCAAGAAAAAGGAATCATTAACACTGGGATGACTATTATAAAAAAAGTATCAGATTGATACAGCAATTGTGTTTCCTAAGCAATCACAGCTTCTGTTTTCCTGATAACAATATTTAGAAACAAACCTGAAATGTCACTTGCAGCTGTGGCTTCACCACTTGACTGTAAATCAAAACACCAAGAATCTGGTGTGCTCACCACGTTTTACTTATCCTCAAGAATACTCAAAAAAATCAGAACTGAGCATAGTTAAAATTGTAGCCTTGGTTACTCTGTGAAAACCTTTGTCCCTAACCAAGGTGACCCATGGATCATCTGATATTCATCTTATTGTGACAGAGGGCTTATTAGAGCCCTATTCAAATATTTTCCTTGGAGCAGAGTTGGAGGAATAGAAACTGGGCTTGGGAATTTTTTGCCAGAACATACAATAGAAAACATTTTATCTGCATATGTATCAGCATTTACTAGAAATTCTTGTTGAAGCCTATTTCAGGACAGATTCTTCAGTTATTTTGTGTTCCCCCAAAACTTACAAATTGCTGAAACATTTTTTGTTTTGCCAATAAATAATCATCAACTTTTTGTTACATAATCTTAGAAGAGATTTTCAGATATATGGTTGAGATATATTTACATCAATACTGTAAACAATGTAATCCATCCTGACCTGTCCTTGTTATTTTAATAATCACTGGTTACCCTGAAAGGCATTTCCAGCTGCTAACTGCTAATTACCTCACCAGCTTCACCTTTTGCCTTAAACCTGTCTGATATAGAAACTGGTGAGATAACAAGAGTTTGGCCCTACATCTGCTGTCAAACACAAGAACAATAGAGTGGAGATGCATTCTAAAGAGTTAATGAAGTGTGAAACCAGTGCCTCAATGGCGCTCAGGATTACCATAGCCACAGGGGAGGCAAGGGGTATGGAAAACACCTCGATAAAAACTACTGCAGTACTTTGTCTCTTGGAACGTAGGTATTTTTTTGCCACGAAGCCTGATGACATGGGAATGCAGTATTTTCAGGGATTGTATGTACTAGAAAAAAGTCGAGGTGTTAAAGGAGAAAAAAAAGATCCAACAAGGTGATTTCAGCCCAGTTATCTGTAGATATAGCACTCAGAACTGGTGGCAGGGAAGTGGATAAGCATCACTGCTCTGTGTTCAGATGCAAAACTCCAGGCAGGACTTTTGAAGCCACGGGTAGCTGTCTTGCTCCTATACTTTCACCCAGAAAACAGTCCAATTACCAAAAACAATAAGATTAAACTCTGTCTGGTGAGTATGGTACCTATTCGTGTCTTGCTGCAGAATTCATCTGCCCAGGAAAAGCAGTCTGACCACGGCAGCACTTTTTGAAATGAGGCAAACAAGTAGTAGAGTGCATAAGCAATGATAACGTTGTAGTAGATAGTCACAAATGTTGAGATGATGACCATTGTGATGCCCACTCCTAGGAAAAAGAAAGACACAGTGTCTTAATCACCCCAAACTCGGGTTGCACAAAAAACCCCACCAAAACAAATGGCCTTCACTTGACTTTTAAAAGACTACTTGGGAAGAACTTGAAGTTGTTTTTTGTTTGGTTTTAAAATATTTTTTAACAGCACACAAATAGTGAAAATTTAAACCCATGAAAGGATGTATATAATCCAAAGTAACCCTCTCAAAAATGGTTTACAAATAGACTTTGAATAAGGCCCATAGAAAAATTGGACTATTTACAAAATCTAAAGGAGAAATTCAGTATTTCGTTCTCTCCCCATTCAGAGGAAAAACTTAGTAAAATAAAACAAACTGTACTAGGACTGCCCAAGCCATTTTAAAGATTCCACTGCAATGAATGTTTTAAACCACAGTAAATCTTGCAATATCACTGTTCTCTCCCTTATTAAAATGAGTTTTGTTCTCTGAGTTTGGGAAAGCCTGACAAACTGTACCAATCATCTCAGAAACTATATTTAAGTTTCTGTCTTCACAGACACATAAAAGATACACTGTGTTTAAAAACTTTTGCTTTAAAGATAAACACACTGCTTTCATGGAAGGTTCTTGTGCTGCAGATCAGAGACTGGCAAAAAGAGTAAATGTTGGGGCAACCAGTTTCTGTAGGTGACAAGCAAATTCTTGTTGCATCAGAAGGAAACTTCCTTGTTCCTGCCTTAACTCCTCTGGTAGGTTAAGATAAACAAAATCATTGCATAGTCCTTGAAACCCATGGTACAGGATGGGATGGACAGGCATGAGTAAAGCACGTGGTTAATTGCTTCCAAACAAATCTCCCTATGAAATGCAAATGTGTGCAGAGGATTTCTCTCAAGAGGCACCTCACTTTACAAAGCCAGAGTTTAGGCTAATTTATCACACCAGCAGATGACTCCCAAGGCAGCTGCTAGATGATTGTGCCCAATATTGCACAGAGCACCCAGACCTGTGTGCCTGTGCCTGCACTGGCAGCCAAATACAGAATTAATCCATCCAACACACAATTGCCTTGCAAGCTACACTGGAAGTGAAGCATAAACAGTGATAAAGTCAACTTCTAAAATTTATTTTCAATCTGTTGCACACAGTACATCACTTTTTTTACTGCGATTTTCCTTCACACAGCAAAACAGGGATAATTTCCTTCTGCCTGGACAGCTGGAGTAAGGGTGATGTGCTGCTTAACACCAGAAGAATCACTGATAAAACTTTCATAAGCAAGAACCTTTTGAGATGTTGAGTAAAGAAATTTATTCACTGAATAATGAGGAAGCATGTACCTGGGAACATGACACTGACCCTGTAACATTGGGAACAGTTGCTACATGGATATTGATGTCTCAGAATTAGTAACTTCATGGAGAAATCATTAATTCACAGCAGTTTATTACTGGAATAGAAAAGATCTCAGGAAACATAACAAAACCAACCTTGAAACAATGGTAGTATTCTCCAGATGGAGACTGGCCCCAGACTGGCAAACTGCCCAAGTGAACATTCCATGAAAAATAAAGGCAAGCCAGCTAATGCCAACATCACGGTGTAGGGGATTAGAAAAGCACCTGAGAGAAGGAGATAAAAAAATAGGGGGGAAAGCACAATCACACACAGAGAAAACAATGTATCCTTCAGCATTCACCACAGTTTTATCACATCTTATACTCTCTCCCCTGCTCAAATATCCCACAGTAGGGGCTTTTTTCCGAAATAGAGAGATTTGTTTCTAAGTCCTGTTCTCTGTAAGATTAAATAGTACCTGCAATGAAGAGACACAGACTGTCAGAACTGCTGATTTTAAAAGAAAGTCTTCTCTTACAGAAAGTAAATTAATTTTACAAAAACTATTGAAGATGTGCTCTAATACAAGCAGGAACATTGCTCAGCTGTAGGCACCACCAGCCTTGTCCACCTTCTGTTTAATCTTCCATCTTTTAATTTAAAGAAGAACAGAACCATTCCTGTGTGTACTTAGCTGTGTTTTGCAACAGCCCTGTTAAGCAGGTACTGGACATCAAAGCATGAAGATTATTTTCTATGGTTGGCTGAGTCCTGTGTCAAACAACATCTCAGGATGGCTCTTGTTCAAGTCCATTTAAAAGTGCAGGTTAACCTGGTATCACAGTGAGCACCCTGTTCTGTGAAAGGGACTGGCACTTCTTTGTGTGTGCACAGTAGACAGAGAAAGCGAGAGCACAAGTTTGATAAACACAACACGATATCCCTGCAGGAATCTGCCCTCATCACTCTCAGTGAATTTAAAGCAATCAAGGACCCAGTTCTGCAAGGAACTGCAAATACCTGATGCAATTTCAGGAAGCAAATGGTCCCGAGAATTAACCGGATTACTCCTGTGTTTCAAAACAAGGATGTAACAGTTGTCTTTATCAATCATGGGCAAGGGGCACTGAAAAGGATGCAAGCAGCAGCACAAATATGCTTTAAATGCAAAGTCTCTGCTGCAGCAGATAAGAAAAAAGATCTACTCCAAGGGCCAACATCACAACTTTGGTTTTTTTGCAATATTCTTCAACAAAACTGTAAGTAATGCAAACCAGCCAAGCTCACTCCAATAAAAATTCTGTACTGATAATGCCTCCTTATGTTCCACGTGCAGCTGTTTGGGCTTTGCAGCATTTACAGTCCAGAATTTGACTCCAATGACTGTTAGGCAGAGCAAATAGGTACATGTAAGTTCTCTGCAGTTACTATTTATGCACTCTTTAATTACCAGTGGTAGCCTGGCAAGTAGATAAAGCTCTGGAATACAAGTCAAGGAAGCAGTGCCTCTGCTTTGCTTTGCCATTTGTTCATTGTGTAAGCAGGTAGAGGCTCTCTCTGTCTCACACTTCCCAAGTGTCTGATCTGGGTAATTCTTTAGCTGGGATAATTATTTCAGCTCAGATTGTTTGCATGGAAAAAATAAAGGTGCAGAGGGAATTCAACTGTTCTCTACAAATATATCAGGTATGCTATATAACAAACTTACCAAGAGGTAAGCACTGGGGAGGGAGAACAGCTATTTCTACTTACTTTCTATAAGTAGAAAATATAAGCACATGGACAAAAAGGTACGTGTTGGTTATGAGTAATTCAGAAGAAGATGGAATTCTCAGGTAGAAATTTGCAACCCAAACTAAATACTATTTCCCTTCTCAGCTGGTACCCAAAAATCACATAGGTGCCTCTTAGTGCCCTTTCCCATGAGCGGGCTCTATCCCGGTTCCCAGGGTGATGCTCTCATCCAGCTTTGACAGAACACACCCAACCCTTGGAGCTTGCCCTCCTCTCTCCTGGGGAGAGCAAGGTGTGCCCACCCGACCCAGCACAGGTACCTCCTCCATTCTGGTAGGTGAGGTAGGGAAAGCGCCAGACGTTGCCCAGGCCCACGGCATAGCCCACCATGGACAGCAGGTAGTCGCCTTTGTTTGACCAGTTGCCACGCTCCGAGTTCTCATCGCTCTCGCTGGAGTGGGCATCTTTTTCATTTGTCAAACTGAAGTCCTTGGAAGATAAGAGGGAAGGTTTGTGATCACCCACTAGGCAAGAAAGGCAATCATATCCTCATTTCTCTGTCCAGAGACGCACCTTGACATGGCTGGGCAGCTGTACAGGGTGGACACAGCCATTTAGGCTGCCAATCAAGCTGATCCCTGGCAGGACAGCAGAGACCTGTGAGAGAGGGTCCCACCAGAGAGCACAAACACCTCCACAGACAGTTTTCCCTTGCTCCTGCCTTAGTCCTTTGTGCTATCAGCTCCTGTAGACTCCCCTATTCTGCCCCTGCACATACCCAGATGTCCCCAGAATTGTTCAGACATTCACACATGTCCCGGTGTTCATCCCATTTTACTTTCCACTACGTATTTGGATCTCACCTGCTCAGACAATTTCGTACCTGCCCCCTTCTTGCCGGAGCGCCTCCACGCCCACCTGGGCACCTCCACAACCCACCTGCTCAGGTGCACCTCCACTTGCCTACATCCTCACCCACTGCCCGGGTGCCTCTGGCCAGCCTGCCCCCTCCGCCTCACCTTCTTTTTCCCACAGGACAGAAATCGAGGCAGGCTGAGCATCCCCATCTGTGCCGCCGCAGCCGCTGCNTTCCTCGGGAACACCCATGTGCCTAACCCTGCCGGCCACCTGCCCACTTCCCCTGCTGAATACTGCCCGCCCTCCGCACGCCCTCGCTCCCCGCTGCACCCCGACCCACTTCCCCCGCCGCGATCCTGCCCGGGCTCGCTCCCCCAGTCCGGGCTGGCACCCCTGCCTGCCCGCCTCTCTATCCCTCACCTTCACTTCTAACATGTCCCCCCACTCCTTCCCCTCTCCCTTCTCTTCCAGTACTTACCCGCACCCTCTTCTCCCTCTCTCCTACTTCCAGGCTGCCAGTTCCCCATCAAACACTGACCCTCACCCGAGCAGCTGACCCCTCTGCTCCCTGTGCCTCCCTCCCCACGGAGCCGCTGTCTGCCTCACTGCCAAGAGACCCTGCCTGCTCCACGCTGGAGACCTGGCTCAGGAGACGCAGGAAAGCAAAGGGCATAAAGGGGTTAAACACCTTGGAAACTCCAGCTTCTGAACGCACCTTTCAGGTACAGGCACAGAAAGGGCAGGTCATAAAAGTAAAGTCATCTCCATAGGAGGAATTTGAGCAGAAGGACTTAAGGATTCTTCTAAAGCCTACCCCCCCACCCCTTTCAACCACCATCGTGGCTGTGACATTTCACCCTTTAGGGAAAGGGATGTCACAGAGACCTTCCCAGGCGTTCCACAAGGTCACACAGGAGGACACTGGTCAAAGCACTCTGTGGACAGATATAAGGAGGCACATATTGACTGGTCGCTTAATTGCTCTCCCCTATTTATAAATGGTCTTTTCCACTGCTCTTTCAGATCTACACCTTGGCAAATACCCTTTTCTGTCCAAATTAGTGGGACTTTTCGTTTAGCAAAATGCTACACAGCGTGTCTCAATCTAGCCACAGCTAAGAGGCACACTGGGAGGGAGGAGTGTGTGGGACAGCATCTGAAAGGTAGGAAGGTAAAATCAGATTGTATCCTATCACCCTGTGCAGCAGGTTCTCAAGGAGACTTCTATTTTAGATACTGGAAAGATGCCAGAATACTCTTATCTTGGGAACAAAAAGCAAGTACAGGTGCAGTGCCCTGACAGGACACAGTTTTTGGGAGAAAATAATAAATAAAAATTAAAGAAAACGCTCCTTTACAGGCTGCCTGCAAATTCAGAATTAAAGTGGCCAAGCTACAACACCAAGCATTTGAGGTTGGTTCTCTGTGGAACAATACAAAACTCATCCAGACCAAGGATAGACTGAGAAATTAACCCTTATTCTTCCATCTGTCTGAACTGTATGTAAACTAAAGGAGCTTTTTTGGCAATCCTGATCTGAGTTAAGGATTTGAAATAAAATGAGAGAATGTGATTTGACTTCAGGTAACTTCGGCATGAGTGGGTCACTATCTTGCCAGGTGGAAACAAAAACTTGCCAATAAACGATTCTGGGCCTAACAAAAACTCCAAGTTGTCTTCCAAGTTCATGATTCAGAACTGATTAGCAGCTTGTTTAGAAATGAAATGGCATTAAAAGCAACCTGTTAGCCACGGCCTATCCTTCCATACCAGGATTAAGCAAATGTGGTGATACTGCAGAGTCACTGCCAGTGTCATTCCCTCTGTGTAACTAAAGATGACTAAAAGTTAAACTATACTGGAGGTAGCACTTCTCAGATGTGTTTTGTTTCTGACCATGTGAAAGTTTTGTTTGAAATGCTTTTTCCGTATCTAAAGGAGAAAAGTAAAAATCACAGCGCAGGGATAAATCCAGGGGTGAGTTGTGGAGGGATGAGTATCTCCAGAGAGGACGGTGCCTGAGCAGGGCTGTATTTCTCCTGTGAGCTCTGCAGCTCCATGTGCACTCACCAGGGGCTGAATCCACCAGGCTGATCCCTGAAGGCTGGTTCCTCACAGCTGGGGTCGCCACCCACCGAATAGGCACCATGCCAGCCAGTCACCCCTGGGATGTCTCAGCTAGGAATACAGAATTATCAGCCAGCAAACCCGAGCCAGTTTGGCTCTAGCACAGATGAGATATCTCATCTCCTGACCAGCAGCCTAACTGACGTCACCTTTCTAATTTGGAAAGCACCCCTGGACTACTATCAATTCCGCTTACTGAATCTTCTGTTAATCCAATGGGGAGAAAAAATAATTTTAAAATAAATTAATTATAATCTTAACATGCTGAGAATACAGCAAACATTTCTGACATTTCCTAGCAGTGAGATACCCATGTTTTCCATTTGGTTGCACCAGTGCTGTTATCAGATGCTGGGTATTGCCCTTAGCTAACACAAACAGCTCTGGTGATACAGCAGATTGTGTTTGATTTTGTGCTTATTTAAGAATACGATGAGTAAATTCTGTTCTTAACCTATATCTTCTGTGATAGCCATGCTTACTAATATTGGCACCTGGCACACACATCCAAAACTGATTCAGCAGACAAAGCTGGGACTCATTTACCTCTCCTCTTCCCAACTGGCATGAGCTAAAGACTAGAAAACCTACTTGCCCAATCACTTTAGAATGCACTAAATCCTGGCAGGCCAACACACACAGACCAACCAAACAACAACAACAAAATAAAACTTATGTTGGCCTTCAGGATCTTAGGAAGATGACCTAAATCATTTAAATGTCTATCAACAGCATGTAATTATTCTCATCCAGAACTCAACAGCAATGTTATGCTCCTTAGAGGACAGGACCAGAAAGACAGACAGAACTGCTATAAACTGACAGGTGAAGCAAGACAGCAAACTTACAGCATTGGCTCTTGCAGCTGCAGGAATTATCCTCTCCTCTACATTGAACAGAATCAAGCCCTACAATTCACATTTAAATTAATCCTTTCTGCCTAATAAAGCATCAACCTTGATTAAAAGACAAAATTATAAAAAGAGAGACAATTTCCTTGGTGTTGAACTGATCTAGAGGCAACTTAGACCAAACCTTCACCACTAACTTAAAAAAAAAGAATTAATCATTGGTCTAGTAGCCCATGAAAGCAAGGCATCTCCACCAGGTGAGAAATGTCTTACTTCACTGAGAGCCTGCTGTAAGGGAGGTGGGAGTGTATCTACAAGGAGGGCATGTCAAGAAGTGACCCTTCTGCTTAGAAGCCAGAATGGAGAGGTGATGATTGTGTTGTCAAGGACAAATTGCAAAGGCAATGGCTTCTGAAATGGCCATCTGTGACTTCAGAGAGGTACCTGTGGAAGCAGACAGGGTTTATAGGAAAACCCAGTGTGGGAATCACTTGCTGAGGAGGCCTCGTGCCAATGCTTGCTTGCCTGGTTCTACTGGCCCCCATCCAACATTTTGTGAACCAAGGTAGGAAGCAAATTTCCCTTCCAACTCCGCTGATCCCTTCAGGGTGATGAGGTTTTGCTCATGGGAAAAGGAGTTGACATATTACGTATCTTTCCTGAATCTATTTTTCTTCATCAGTTTTTACTTTTCTCCATAACTGGGATGTTCATTGCTGCTGCTCAACAGGTCTCCAGGACACATACACCTACTCTCTGCCCATATGTTTGTTTTCATTAAATGGCAATCCTGGAAAAATTTGATTCAGAATCTTAGAAAGGGAGCATTGAATGTTTTCAGTAATGCGTGATGAGTTTGGTTCACAAACATAATAGTAAATAATACACTCTATTATGAATTATGTAACCATATTAAAGACCTGTATTGGCAAAATCTCAATAAGGCGCTTAATCCAATTTTCCTCCAAATTCAGGACTTTTGGATTCACCTCTAAGGCCATCTCAGAGGTGAGAAATGCAGCAAAGTCACTCCTACTTGCCTCTATGGATAGTCTGCTATCATAACCCAAAAGAAGCAGCTGAAACCTCACTCATTTATCTCCTCACAATGGAACAGTTGCAAAAGTGCTATAAATGCAAAATGCTTAAGCCTTCAAAGTCATGCTCATAGGATGGGTGGAGACTTGAAACTATATGGAAAGCAAATTTGCCTTCAGGCCTTTTCAGCAGGTTGCAGCCTGCAAATTGTTAATATTATATGCAGTAATCAAGTTAGTGATGGGGAAGTTTTACATATGCATTTAGAAAAAAATTATAAGGCAGAAATAAATTAAAATATACCAATAAAACAGAAGGATTCTGCAGAACTGCTATTCTACTACGCTGAGCCTGGAAGATTTTGTTGTCCCAGCCACTTAAGAGGAAGTCACAGGTCTCCAACCACAAAATTAATCAAGATATTTTCATGACTCTTGGAAAGATTGACAGTTCTGTATTTTTGGTGCATTATTCTCCACTTTAGTTGATTTTATTCAAGAATTGGAATGTGCTCCTCAATCGTTTCACCCTCTGAACAAAACTCCAAGGTAACATGGTCTTTCTTGTAGCATTGTCTCTCTCCATTCCCTGAGAGCTCATCAATCTGTCAGAGATTACTGAAATTGCCATACAGGAAAATATGTTTGTTCTTGAACACAGAGCTCCATATAGAATGACGAGAAAAGCAACCAAGAAAGGAGTAAATGTTGATAAAGGTCGAAGATGTTCAATTCACACAACCATCTGAAAATCTCTGCTGAAATCCAGCCTTGAATTAGAGTTACCAAAGCACAGTGAACGACAGCACTTGTGGCCCAGGGCTCCTAATTCCCCAGTTCTGCTTCTACTTTTGGTACAGAGCATCTCAGTTTTCCATGAACCATTGCAGCCTTGTGCTAAACAAACATCCAAACCTTTCCAAGATGCATCAGGAAGGTATCACTCTACCTGCCCCCTCCCTCCCTGACCATCCTAGAAGCAGGTTCCAAACACGTTCAACTTGTCTTTGAGCGACTGAAACACTCTGCAAACACAAAACCTCGGGTATCACATGAGGGAAGACGTCACAACAGAGACAATGAAGAAAAGGGAAGAGATAAAGTATGGGAAAATGAAAATCTGGGAGCGTGCAATTATCAAAACTTAATGATCAGGGAGCGCATAGGTGACAGAATATAATGACTTCCCTATTAGGAAATATTTCAGAGGTGGGGCCAGTAGAAACTAAGGAGTCATTTTTAATTAAGGAAAATAAAGCCTGGGAGTACAGTAGTAATTTTCAAATATGTTGTACTGAGTTCATCAATCTCATTAACAGTTTCATTTTTAAATTCTTTCCCAGCATCAAGTGCCAATATTTCTGGAGCTCAGCACAGCCAAGAGATGCTGGTAGGTAGTTTTTCTTCCCCAACCCCCCAGTTCTATACTTTCTTGCTAGTCGCTGAGAAAAAAAAAAAAGCCTTTTCACAGAAGATAACATAAATGCATATTCTTGAGAAGCTTTTGACTAACAGAAAGGCTTTGAAATACAGGTATTGGCTATCACACAGCAAAAAGAAGACCTTTCAGTTCAGTCCTTTCCTTGAGGTAATTTTACATATTGACATGCAGTCTTGCTATGTGATAGCCTAGAGAGTTATCTTTGTGATTGTCCTCCTTCACAAAAGGACAAAAGCCAGGCTGTTAGTCCTGCCTGATATCTTAGGAATGGAAATACCTCCATCAACACTTTCCTCTGTGTGGTACCTGTTCCTGCAAGTTAGCAATTACTCTCAGAAAGAGCTCATCCAAGTCAGTGGGGCTTCTCACGTAAGAAAAAACAACCTCATATCAAGTATGATATGATCAACCACCATAAAGTCACCTGTTGCAATAACACGATTCTGGAGTCCAAAAGGAAAAAGCAAGATTTGCAGGGACACCAGAACAATTACTGAGCTGAGCATTTCAACAATTTGGAAAAAAGTAAAAAGGCATTTAAAAGAATTTAAATACTAGAAGTATTAATATTATTGCTTCTGCTATCTGGATTTCCTATAACTCATTTCATCATTAGACTTAGAAATCCTCTCTGAAAGAAACTGGTTCTTTTTACCTTGATTCAAGGATGGTAGCAGAGGTAGGGCTCAAGTATTTAATATAGCACAAGTTTATCAGAGAGCATGTGGACAGCAGTGGTCACAACCACTAGACCCCATAATTACTTTAGCTTCACCACAGGACCTCCTCCCCTCTAAAATCAGGGAGTGGATTTGTGTTCCCCTTAAGCAGTGAAGAAAGCTGACCACCCCAAAATAATCCATAAGTGACTGGGAAAAAAAAACTTTATCGAGAAACATCCTAAATTATTTTACTACCCACAACACTCACCCTGGTTGCCACAAATCTGGTCACTCCCCTGACATTCCTTTCCAGGCCCTCAGGCTCTCTCCCTCTGGCTCAGGCTCTCCTGAGCAGCCCATCCTCACGGCCCAGACCATCCTTTTCTCCTGCAGAATCAGGAACAGCCATACCTGCCCCCAAAATCCCGGGGAAGGGCTGGGTGGAAGGGATGTGAAGGCAACTCCCTGCTTCCCATGGCTCTGCCATTAGCAAGGCTACAGCGGCATCACCTGCTCTGGGGTGGATCCTCTCAGCACACTCTCACCTGACCCAGCAGACAGAGAAGCCATTTTCTAATGAAACACTGATTTTAACCAAGCCTCTCAGAACTCCCAACACTGAGGATTTTCCAGACTTTGTCTGATTCTCTGTCCCTAAACTGAGGGCCCAAAGATTTTAAACATGTTAGGCAGTGTCTCAGCATGAAGGCAGTGTCTCAGCTTCTAGGATTACAGTTTTGGATTAGTGTTCCACCTAATTGCAACTTCATACTGCTAATTTATTTGGGGGAATGGCTGAAGTCTCTATCAGACTCAAGGAGCCTCAGTACAGAAAGGCAAGGGACTGAGTACTGTCCTGATGTGAGGCCTCAGTGCAGCTGGACCTCTGAAAGGTGAATTGCTAAAATTATTAATATACCCAATGGCAACAACCTGTTTCCACTAGGTTACATCTGCTCTGTAGTGCAAAGGGTGCCTACTCCTACAAATGTTTTAGTCCAGAGGATAAAAAAATGTGCACTCCACTTTCCTGAAAGCTGAATACAAGTGTATGAAGTTTTACAGCTATTTTTTTATTCTCGAAGGACCTGCATTTTCTGTGGCTGGTTTTAATGTTCAAGTGAAAAAATTATGAAGACATGTTTTTTTTCCTTAAAGGTGGAGCAATTATATAAAGGCTAATATCTGGTCTATCAACATTTGGCACTCATCTGGACACCTCTGGATTGTGAAGCTTTGCAAACTTTTACACAGTCATGAGTTTCTTTGCATAAACTTGGTCTGGCAATCCTATAATCTCCTACACTCCTCATTACAAACTTCTCCTTGGCTGGTAAACAAGGGAGTAAAGTTTGAACAGGAGTGCGGGAAGGCAAAGTAAGGAAGTGCACTGACGTCCTTCCCATGAGATGAAGCAAGACACAAGAATCTGTGTTTATGCTTGGCAGGGAGCACCAGGAGAGGTCAGAGAGATTACTAAAAACAGTGCATTGAGCAGTCCCTGGAAAGGTACCACATAAACTGTGATGGACAGCAAATGCTGACCCACGGGGGACTAGCTGGGGGAAATGCTCTGCTTGATGGTGACAGTCTGGGTGTGATGGCTGTACAATGTTCTATTTCTTATCCCCTCACCTTCTCTCTGTTGGTTTGGTTTTGGTTTTTTATGAAGAGTTGCAAAAGCCAAAGGAGACAATGAAGGAGAATTGCTGTCCATGATGGGAAGTCTCCAGGACAGCACAGAGCACTTGCAACTGCTTTTAGGACCATGTAAGAATGCCCTACAAATTTATTGCTGAGTTGTGGCTCCAGTAAGAAGTTAAAAATAGTAGCAATCCCCAGAGTTTACACTATTTCTACGTACTTCAATGGCTACTCCAAACCCCAGAAATGAGCACAGAGATTGTATTTGTTTGCATATCCAGATACACACTTTGCAGCCAGACCTCCCACACCAGTACACGTAAGAGTATTTGCCCTGTTTTAGCAGCTTGAGGTGTGCAGTTAAAACACATTATATTTTCAGGCTACTGAATAAAGAGGACCCGCCTTGATTAAAGAATTTAATCAAGTAATGTGATTAGATGATTTAGTCAAAGCAGATCCTGTCCTACTGACATCATGTAATGTGATAATTTTCCCAGTTGCACAGTTCAGCACCTGGAAAAATCCCAGTAAACTTCCCTCTGTTATTCCACCCAATCCCATGCACTTCTGAGCTGATAATTCAAGGCTCAATAAAATCACTTCAGAGCTGTTGTAGTATGGAGAGAATTTTAAACAATAATTTTTTAGTATTAATTTTCATTTTAAAATTGATGATTTGTGTCCAAACCATAAGATTCTTTATCTATTGACCATCACTTTGCAGAATTTCATTAACTAAGCACATATCACTTCCTTCTACAGATGTTTCAAAGTAGCATTTCATTCAGGACATTCTGGTGGTAGTTATTAGGTAGTTATTAACCAAAAGGTAAATTTACACTATTGTAGTGCCAGCAAGTGTCCAGTTTGTGGAAGAAATGCCAACCTTGCTTATACTAGATTCTGCAGTTAAGGAACACTCTTGTGAGGCAGGGTCTTGTTAGTTACATGAAAATTTACTTTCACTTTGAAATGAGGGGTTCCTTTGCTGTTGTTAGCTTTTTAATTTGTTCCCTGGAAAGTGAATATTGGTGTTGGAATATAGTTCCATTTGGAAGGAATTGTTCAGCATGTTACTTGGTCACCTCTATTTTGATTCCTGTGCATGGAAACAGAACAAAATTTGCCAGAATCTGAATTTTCCTAGGGTATAAATCATGGTTTCCTTCTTTACTGGGGCACTGAGGGATGGTCCCAGGAATGTTTGCAGCATTAAGATGACACTGATACTAAATCAGGCAGAGGTAGTAAAAGAGGCAATGCATGGACACGAGTCCTTCCAGCAAGGGCTTAGTACTGGCTGCTTTCTCTTTCTGATGTTTCAATGCTTCCCATATCTTGGCTTTTGCCCATATATGGTATGGCTTTACAGGCTAAATTATATAGCTTTGTGCCCTTCCTTTTAGTGTCCTTCCTAGCTAAGTGAATGTTGAAGCATGGGAGGAAATACTGTGGTAGAAAATAAAGCTAGACAAGAAAGCTGTGTTTACTCCCCTGCTTAACTAAGAAGACAATCACATTTTTAATGTTGTATTCAAATTTCATGCACTTGGGACTTATTCAGGGTGTACATACCTGAAATGCTAAATAAATAGAAATTTTTATTTGTTAACCTCAACAAGATTACAAAGAGGTTGGTGGTGCTACAAAAGAAACATTTTCCCATCAAAGACTAAAAGACCACTGGTGATAAGAGTTCAACCAGAAATTCTGGTACATTTATCTTGACTGTTTCCTAAGGCTTTCTAGGGTTCACTTGACAATGAATATTCTTTGTCCATGGGCATGCATTGGCTGATGAAGTGCATGTGGATGGTGGAGAGGAAACTAAAACCTAAACAAGAGTTTGACTTGCCACGCTAGCAAACAGATTTACTGCTATGCTGCTGGGTGTTTATATAAAGACTGAGGTCAGGTCCTTCCTTATTTGCCTAAATCAAGGCCAGATAACATCTCTACTGGTTTGAATATTTCAAGCACAATATTTAATAACATGGCCACTTGTTTTAGGCTTTTCATTTAGAAAGATAATGATTGCAAACACAAGAGCACAATCACCACATGGCACTCTGAGCAAGGTCAGGAGATTCACAGGCACACTAAGGTCACAAATGATAAAACAGACTGCAAATGGCTAACTTGCTAGCTTTGCTCCAAAATAGAAAGGATATTTGCCAACTTGGCACCTGTATCTTCTTTACCAAAAGAAGGTATCAAGCATTCCTATTAGAGGGTCAGGAAAAAAGAAGTGAATGTTTTTATAAAAATTTGTTAGAATGGATGATCTGCAAGGGTTTATCTTAGTAGGCTCCTTTAGTAGGAAGGGTTGCTGTGGTGTCAGAAGGCACAAAGCAGGAGTTAGGAGACAGGCAGATCTAGGCTGTACAATCCAATATTCTGTGCATCATTCCATTCCTCTCAAAATGATCAAACCTCTATTTAACCTGTTAAGGTTTTCCACCCACTGCTCCAGATACAGCATTTCCACAATCTGACACCTCTGAAGATGAAATGTACCTTTAACAACTGTACTTGTCCTTAACTTTCTTTTCCTCCTTTGCTTTCCCCCACTTCTCCCCTTTCCTCTCATCTTTCATTTCTATTGAGACCTGTCATATCTCTTCTCACTCTGGTATTTCTAAGGTAAATAAACCAAATTCCTCTAGGCACATCTCAGTTCCTCTGGTTATTCTGACATCCCTTCTCTGCACATCTTCCTTAAGATTAAGCTCCTTTGAACAGGGACAAAGAGCAGGGAGGACAAGGATGCAAACTTTGAAGACAACCTAAGCATCCTTGTTTACATGAGAACCCAAACAGAAGAGGAACATTCTCAAGCCATTTGGAGAGATGTTGATCCTAGCAGGTGATAAACTAGAACCAGTAAGTCTAAAGTCTTTATCAGATGTTTTTATTTATTAAGGTGTTTCTTTGGTTACTGTTTGAAGGTAGTTTCCCACTGGAAACAAAACAAACAATGATATTTGCAGAGGATTAGATTACATTATTCTGTTTTATAATGAGAAAAAGATCTAGGAGGAAGTCACTGCTGGTGAGATGTCTTTTTTAAACGGCAAACTCAATAGAACTGACTTACCAAAGAACTAACTCATCTCAAATTCAACAAAATGTTCAAGCATTGAAAAAAATTTAAAAGGGAAAGATACTGTAACACAATTTTTTAACGTTTGTTAAAAAATTAATTAAATTTTGTTGCAATTTCCTTTTTTTTTTTTTTAACTTAACCTGAGCATTTATATTACAGCAGGCTCAGAAACAGAACAGCTAAGGCAGGAAAGTACCTCTAGTCCAGACTCCTGCCTATCAGGTGAAGAGGTTTTTAGTTTTTTATATGAAATTAAGTACAGAGGATATAAATCTAGGCTGAAGCAAGCAGGCAGATTGTGATTTACACTGAAACTATTTTTACCTTCAGAAGACAGCCTGGAGAAATAGCTTATCCCCATCTCAGAGTGAACAGAGGCAATCAAGGTGGCCTGTTTTAATATTGTCACAGCAAATGTTTCTGCCAAAATCCTGAGATCTATTTTAATGAACCTGAAGTGGTGCAAATTCCTGAAAGAGAGAAATTGGAAGGAAATTTCCATACTTAAAAAATCAATACCTAAGCAAAAGCCTGCTAGAGATGAGGGAAAGAAAGAAGTGAAATAGAACAACTAAAAGCTTCTAACGGTCTAAAATCATTTAAAGTTATGGGGAAAAAAAATTAAAACAGGGTTTTAACAGTCATAGAGAAATAATTCAACAGGAAAAGGCAGAAAAAAGTCATTAATGTTTCTGAAGCCCAGAGATGCAGTTTGGATATATTATGGTACTTCACAGGCTCAGCAGGCAGAAAACATTACATAGGTCATCTCCTCATGCCCCATGAAACAGAAATTCTTGCCGGACTAATGCCAAGAAAAGAGAAGATACTTTTCTTCTGAGGAAATAAAACCCAAACCCAGTAAAGTCCTGAAGCATTTCCCCCACTCAGCTCTTCTGCTGAGGTGCCATTTGAGATGACACGGGAATCTGAAGGCTTGAGAGCAGGCAGTAGAACAAGTCACAGCTGCTATTGCTCCAGAGTCACTGCTGTGGATTCCATCTTAAACAATATGGTAGATTCATCACATACACAAATGTTGTGATGACGCTGTGATACCTTGCAGTAATGAAATAATAACACTGTGATGTCACCCAAACCCTTGAGTGTTATCTTTCTGCAACTCTCTCTCTGAGTCAATTTGCTGTACCTCTCCTCATTGGATAGAAACGTATTTCTAAATTTCTTTTATCAAGTGACAATACCTGATTTCTCGCCATTACTGATATCTGCTAGGCTCTAGCATTTTTGGTCACACTTACTTTGTGTCAGGAATGAAGAAGAATTTGCAAATTAAGTAGATAAAGTGTGGGGGAGGTGTGTGTTGGCTATTTCCTTTTCTCTTCAAGAAATGCCTTTGCATCTGCTCTTGTTTTTTCCAGTTTGGACCACTGATATATAACCCAGACACACTTTAACCAACATACACAAAACCTAAGCCACGTGCAATCACAACAGAAATTCCAGTTTCACAGCAGGAGGATGAGAAAGAGACAAAGTTCAAGCTTGATTGTGGAGGAAGGGTAGCAAGCACAACTTGTTTGTTTACTATCACTATCTCCATTCCTCACCCCTCTGCTGAGAAGCCAAGCTTAGCCTGTGTACAAGCAAAGTCGAGATGAGCCTTGGAGCCTGCATTGGCCACGTTGGTCAAAGACACTCAGATGACCTCCAAGCTCTTTCTAAAAATACCTTCTTCTTCCTCTTCCAAAACATGACAACTGTTTTCTATAGGAGGCTCACTTGTGTTTACAGAAGAAACCAAGATGTGTTAAGAGGACTGAAACCCACAGGGCTGGTTTGGCTGATGACAGGACCAGTCTCTTCCTCCTTCTCCTTGGCCAAGTTTTCGAACCCCAGCAATGATCTGGAACCTTCTTGGACAGGCAGTTTGAAACATCTTATAGTGTCATGCCTAAAGTTTTAGCTTTTATGTTTTTTTGGTTCTGTGCTGTTTTAGTGTGTAGTTTGGGGTTTCATATCAAGTGCTACTAAGCTCTCTGTGTTCACAGAGTAGGGGAAAAAAACCAATTCCTTTTCTAGCTTGGGACCAAGGACAACCAATACAAATTTCAGGCTCAAGAACAAAAACAAAGGTGAAGTGAAGAGAGAAAAACAAAGAGGCTGGAGCTTCATAACCTGAGGCTGTAATTGCACAATTAACTCCAATATGCTAATGGACCAGAACTTATACAAGTGTGAGCCCTTGTGATCGGTTGTGCATTTTGTGTCCATTTTGGGTTCATCTTGGGCATGGCCCAGCCAGGCTCTTGTGCTGCCCAGGTGTGCCCATTGAAGCCTTTTAATAAATCCCTAGTTTATCCTTTTGTCCTGTCTGGTCTCTGTTCCAGGTCAGCCTTGAGAAGGCATCAGTGGAGCCTGATGAATGTGCTCTCTGCCAAGGCAGCACTTGCACACGGGCAGCCCTTCAGTGCTGGGAACAATGGCTCCTGGCTCTGCTGAGGGGCAAATTCAGAGCCAAGAGCTGAAAATTTATTGAGAATAAAGCTGTTTGTTCAGTGGCAACATTTGAGTACTGGGAAAAACTCCCTCCCATGTACACCAGTTTAATTGTGTCTATTGGACAAAGCATCTAGATAAAACATCAGCCTAAAAATCATGTGGAGCAATCCACAGCAAAACATCTTTCTATATATTTTACTCTTCCTGTCCTACTTTAGCTCTTTTTATGACAAAACACTTGAATACCAGCAGAGGTAGAGTCTCACTCAGTGAAGAAAACTTCCTTTTTAGATAAACTTTTTCCTTTTGTTTTTAGAGGTAAGATAAAAGTTGGATAGCAGTGGACTCATGGTTTCCTTAATCTAGTAGTCAAAGGGTGTTTACAGCTTTTGTAAAAGAATGTGATTATTTTATATTTGTATTTATTCAAAATGAGAAATTATCATCAATTTCATTCCATTAACATTTTATTTTCTTCCATTGAATTCTATTCTTTAGATTCTATTTTGAAAAACTCAAATAATTAAATGTTTCTGTGCCTACTAAATTTTTTTCTTGGATTAGACTATTTAGACCATGAAAGAAACGTCAGGCTTGTTCTAATTCTTTGTTAAACTACACCATCATCTGTCAAGCAGGTGCCTGTCAGATATAATATCCATTTTCTTTTTTATTTGCAGTATATTCGGACCACAAGACTTCTGTATGACCAAAGGCAGTAATTGTAGACCAGGTAGAAAACTGGATTCCAAAAGGCTACATAAAATCTCTTTTATTTCCCAAAGGGGACACAGTAGATCCCTATGGAAGCTGCCAGATTAGCTTAGGATCCATATAATTATATCTATTTTCACAGAACCTGCCAAATGGACCTCATGAAGATATCTTAATTGCTTTAAATATTGCTGTAACCTCCTGCCAAGCTAAGCCAAATCTTTTAGATTGCAAGGTCTTTTCCTTGTCCTTCCAAGCTCTGACTCTCTCAGCAAGTCCTGAACAGAGGAAAACTTAAAAGCCACCTCTATTTCAAGTCCACGCTGAGCTAAAGAAATCATAGAATTATAGAATTATAGAATACCTCAAGCTGGAAGGGCCCCATAAAGATCAAGTCCAACTCCTTGGTCCTCACAGGACTATCTAAAGCTGTCTCATATGACCAAGAATTCTCCAGACACTCCTTGAACCCTGACAGGCTTGGTGCCATGACCACATCCCACTGTGGAGCCTGTTCCAGAAACGAACCACTCTTCCAGAGAAGAACCTTCTCCAATGTCTAATTGGAACTTCTCCTGACACAGCTTCATCCCATTTCCTCATACTTTGCTGGTCACCAAAGAGAGGAGATCAGCAGCTCCCCTTCCACTGCCCTCTCTCGTGAACCTGTAGACTGTGGTGAGGTCCCTCAGCCTTCTCCTCTCCATGCTGAACAAAGTAAGTGACCTCAGACACTCATCCAAGTCTTGCCCTTGGGACTTTTCACCATCTTGGTTGCCCTCCTTTGGACATGCTCTGTAATTTGATGTTCTCCTTAAAAAGAAGCATCAAAACTGCACATGGGACTTGAAGTGGGGCTACACCAGCACAGAACAGAGCAGGATGACCCCCTCCCTCAAATGGCTGCTGGTGCTGGGGTTGATGCACCACAGGACATGGTTGACATGTTCAGCTTGCCGTCAACCCAAACCCCCAGTACAGTTCCTGTGAGTGAAAATACTCAGACAGGCCTGAGGAGCAGGGATGCCTGTTTAGAATTGCCCATTTCAAGATGCCACAAGGTCTATTTTGTCATGGCCACCACTCCATGTAACAAGAACCACCAACAGGCAGGTGTGTTCCTAAAGGCAGCAACCTCACCTTGCCCACAGAGTCCCAGAAACACACTCAGGCTGTGAAGCCCTGCTAGGTGCAAATGCAGGAGGCTTTAACAGCTGTCATGGAGCTGTGTAAAGAGGCAACTCCCAGATACTATCAATTGTCTTGCTCTCTTTCTGTTTTCTGGATGGTTTGTTTCAAAGGTGTGTGGTTTATTTTTTCAAACTTTCCTTAAAGTTACTTGGTCTGGCATTGAGGAAGATAATTTATTTACATAGAAGGGGCTGGAGTTTAGACACAAAGATGACCCAAGATAACCTTCCCTTCTCTGTTTTACCCAACAGGAATTTACTGAAAGCCTTTATCGAACCCTCTCCTCCCACAGACTTGGGAGCAGGAAGAGGCATAAATGGATTAGTGCATGTTCCACCTGCAGCAGTCACAGAGTAAAGGCCAAACAGTGAAAAGTTCAAGAAAGTAGGTAACATTGTCACCTCACAAAGGTCTGGGGACCAGGTCAGTTGTGAAACACACTCACAGCATGGGGCAGGCCCAGCCTTTGAAACAAAAAGCTGAAAACAAGATTTAGTCTGACACCACAAGGAGAGGAAGCACTCCAGCTCAATCAGGAGGAATGTGTAGTGTTGCAAACTGCAGGGATTTATTGCAATTCCCACTTCTAGTAAAATCACAAGTGGGGATCAGGGGGGCTGGCCCTCTCCCCATTTTCAGCACAAGAGGAAGCTCTTGGCTCTGCAGTTTTGTCTGCTTAAGCCTCTCCTGCAGGTCTGGGTGTGTTGTGGTTTAACCCCAGCCAGCAGCCAAGTGCCACAGGCCACCCAAATCACTCCCTCACCAGCAGGAACGGGGAGAGAATTGGAATTGTAAAAGGTAGAAAACTCGGAGGCTGAGAAAAAGACAGTTTAGTAGGTAAAGCAAAAGCCATGCACACAAGCAAAGCAGAACAAGGAATTAATTCTCTATTTCCCATGGGCAGGCAGGAGTTCAGCCACATCCAGGAGAGCAGAGCCCCATCACACATAACAGTGACCTGGGAAGACAAACCCCATCACTCCAAACGCTCTCCCCTTCCTCTTTCTTTAATATATGATGCCATGAGGCTTCTTTCTGCAATAAAGAACAGTCTCATAACAGCTACAATTACTGCAGAAGGTCAGTATTTCGTCTGTTCAGAGACATAACCTCACCAGGGCAATGATAAAGTAGAAATAAATGTGGAAGTGTATACGTCCCTCACAGCTCATTTTGTGCTTATTTAGCACTCCAGTACAAACTTGCTGCTAGTTCTCTGTAGCTTAGTGGCATTCACTGAACTTTTCTGAATTTCTGCTGAACTTTTCTTCAAAAATGGGCAAAAAGCTCATGGCTAAATTTGAGTCTAAAGAGATTACAGTGCTGAGATTTAGATTCAACTTTGTTTATGTAACTGGAAGCTCAGATCAGCATTCCAAGTCTGAAATCAAGACTCAAAATCAGGCAGTTTTCATTTTGGATTCTGCTCAGAAGAATCTCACAAACAAATAAAATTTTGACAACATTATGAACATCATTAACAACTTGATTATTTTTCTACGGCTGTCTCTCTGCCAACTGCCAGAAGTTAAATGTCCAGAGTCAACAGGAACATGCTGAAAGAGCTGCAAGAAATAGCAACTTCATTTTTTCAAACAGCATCTAATTGGTATTTTCTGAAGATTGAAGATAAAGAAATATCAATTTCCCTAACTTTCCTTCAGTCTAGAAAATCCTGTGCAATTATGGAAACCACACACATATAGGGTAGGATTCTATTGACTTAGGTAATGTGGGACTTCACCTGTTGCTCAGGTATATCTTCCTTGAAATTTCCTTCTCTTCAGATAAGAGGAAGCTCCTGTATTGCATAACACAAGGATTTACATCCTACAGCTTGTGTTCCCTCCAGCAGCCTCCTCTTCCCAGCAAGCACAGCCTTTAAAGACATGCAACATTCTCCCATAAGTGCTAGCATAATTCAACAATTTTTCACTTTGTTTTGGTCTCTTCTTCACTTACTGCCCTTGCCATGACTTGATCTATCCCTAGGGTTTACCACAATTAAAACATATTTGGTTTTGGCCTACAATATTAGCTTGACTACTGACACTAGAAAGAGGCTCTGTATTAAAAGTCACGTGTTTAAAATCATACTGAACACAAAGGATCCTGGAAGTGACATGGTTTGGAATAAACACACCACAGAGCTACACCATTTTTCATTTACAGGTGCCTGGATTTGGCTGCTTTGGCAGTGAGTGCCCAGTAGCTGCTGCCTGTGAGTGCTGAGGAATTGGCACCTGTTAGAGGAAATTCAGCATTAAACTCTCTGTTATCTTGCCCATGAAGCAGTCACCCCTCTCCCTTTATTTGCATAGATAAAAACTTTCCGTGCATGTGTTTCTGCATTGTCCTAAACACTGACCTGAAAACCTGAACCACATCCCTGTGGCAAACAGAGCGTGTGAGCGTGTATCAAACACTGCTCACACCAGACAGAGCTCATGGCCGTGGCAGGGATCCCTGGAAGGAAAGCAACCACAAGGCCATGACCAGCAGAGAAGCAAGAATTGAATGTGAATCATCATCTTCCAAAGTATCAAAATTAGAACAACATTAGGTGACAGACACATGCACTGAGACAGGCAAGCTGCACTTCCCTTCACAAAGCAACACAAAGTTCATTTATTACTCTTTCATAAGCAACCAACACATAACTCCTGGCAAAAAGTACACACAGGGCCCTCTCCTACAGCAGCTCTCTCTCTGTGACAAGGCTGCCCCATCCTACTCTTCACATACACTACTCCTGCCCACCTCTGTGCTTGTGCTGCTGAAGGAGTGTGGGCAGCAGGAGCAGGCTCACCACAGAATCTCTGGGGCTGTCAGGCTGTCTGGCAGAGTTCTGCCAGCTCATGTGGGAAGGGCACCCATTCTTGTACCCTCTTTCATCACCATCACCGTGGCATTCAGGTCAAGGTTATCCCTCGCCTCGACTTCTCTCACTAAATGTAGCAGTATCAGCTGCAGGAGTTTGTTTGGGTTTTCTAAGTTCCGTTTCTGCCTCTGATATTGATTTTGTTGGTGCTGTATGTGCCTGTAAGAGGGATAATCTGTCATGAACTCAAATAGCAGTGGCAATTTCAAACACTATAAAAACCTTATGAGATCACACACACACACTGTTGGGAGAATGTGTAAACAAATAGAAATGTCTTGTATAAGCTGCTGCAGCATTCTTAATCAGGAAGTTTTCATTGCTGTCAATCTTAGTAATTACCTTCATTGTTAATTATAACCCTCCCAAATTTTATTCCATATGATTCTTAAGAACCAGGCTCTTTGACTTAGACAATCTTTGAGGCCAGTACCACAATATAGAAACATTCTGAGACAGAAGTGCCTGTCTGTAACAAGAGGTACATGGAGCCCAAACAGCCAGGTAAAATTCCCTGTGCATCGTGAGCAGCTTAATGGGTAAAGGTTCCATCTGCCCTTAGTAACTTCAATTCTAATATTTTGTTTTAATACAAAGTTACTGCTTCATATTATTTGTAAAACTTATTAAACGTAACACAGATGAAAATTCTAAAGATTTAGTAAAACTTCAGAATGGTATTTCACTTTGGCTGAAGTCACAGGAATCTAAAGTAGGAAATGGGAGTGGACACTGACACTAGACAATGAACAATCTGTTCAAGCAAGGATTTACAATTTGTGAAAACTCTTACATATTGTGCAAAGCACTAATGAAAAATCCTTCATTCTGTGATGCAATATTCACGCTTCTACCTAGGTCTTACATTCCTGTAGATCTTTTGATTGCTGATTACAGTGACCTCTGTCCATACTTCAGCTCTCAGACTGAAGTGTACTTTGCCACTGAGTACTTGCTCTTCACGTAAAGATGGTGATCTTTATGATTTGTACTTTGTGAAGACCTTTTGTACTCATTATTAATACAGCAGTATTTCCATACTTTGAATGTCATCTGAAAGACCACCTGTATAGTTTTCAGAATTAAATAATGTGCAAAAAAATGAATTTATCGATGTTCCAAAGTTTACTTAGAGCAGAATTTATGATTGCTTATCCATGGTGATCCCTTTTCAGCTGGAGAGCACACCAACAAATACCTAGATTCATTAGGATAGCTGTCAGGACTTCAAAAACTCCTCTTGAGACTGCACATAGAGGGAATATTATAAGCTTCCCCATTCTCTAAAGAGATGAAATGTTATGGAAAGGCTGGTTTATCTGAACAACAACTAGGAAACAAGGTCAAGCTCAGAAGTGGAGCCACCAGATAAATTCAGAGACAGAGCTCTGAAATGCAACCCAGATCTTATGACTGAATTTCAATCTGCCTCAGGTAAAATGCCATGCCCTTCCACAGAACTGGTCAATTAGTTTAGAAACGTGGAATAATATTTGATGAAGAGTCTTATATGAAGCCATGTACACAATCTTAAGCAGAAAGCGGCTTAAACAAAACTGAAGGTCATTACTGACTATTTACATTGCTGCAATGATATTAACTGGTAGGGGAGAATTTGGCTTGGCTTTTGGCAAGGAAATACTTCTAAAGGTTATCAGAGACAATCACAGATAGATTGTGAAGTTTGGGGAGTGAGCAAGGGGAGGGATTCTGGGAAAGAAAGAAGGTAAAAATTGGAAACAACTGTCAGGTCAGAACATCTTATTCTCTTGAGAATTGGATTTCCCCACTGTAGCAATAACCTGACCTGATTCAGTGGAAATTATTTCAAGGCCAGGGAAAGGCAAACAAAAGCACACATCAGAAAGCTGCAAACAGAACTGCCACTGCATGATCAGGATTTCATCACCTCTAGGAAAAGACAGTCTGAGCATTTCCCACGGGGAACTCCAAAACAATCTCCCTTGCCCAACAGGCACGTGATGGATCCGAGGCAACTGAGAGGAGAAACCAATCTGCCCTTCCAGTAATGGGCACAGACAGCTCTCAGTAATGCCATGCCCACAGCAGTTTTCAAGGATGAACTCAGAAATTGCTCTAAAAATAATTGGCAGTTGCCAAACAAAATACTCTGGATGTTCTATTTGTTTCATAACTTTATGTTTATCTCTACCATATTGCTATGACAAGCTGTGGCACTTCTCATTAGGTGCCTCTAATTCTACATTCCTAAAAAATTATTTGCCACAGAGCCTTAGGAATGATGGAAAAAGCCCACCAGTCTCATTCTTTCAATTGCTGTTAGATCTAGCTGGGAATTCACCCAGACAGCAATTCTCCAAAGGAGCAATAACTTGGGAGTGTTGTGTAAGGATCTTCAGCAACATTAATTTTGTATCTGTTCTCTACAGAAATATTTTGTTTTGACGTCAAAGAATTAGATGTTAATCTTTCTTTTAGTCCAATAGAATTAAAAATCTTGGGTTTAACACTGCTGAAAACTTCATGAAATGCCTTGATCTAGTAAAATAAATTATCTTTATCTTGATCATTTAGAGGTAAAACATATCAGAAAAAATTAATTGTAGCAAATAACAAAAAAGGCCAGCTTTTTATAATGACTCCAAAGCAAAGAATTCTTAGAACTTCTAGTCAGAAAAAAAATTATTTTGTATTACATTGTAAAAGCAGGTGAGATTGATGGTTTTGCTGTCATCATTTCACTTTCTCATGGCTCATAGTACACTCTTACAAATTTTAAATCAGAAATCATGTAGCTTGCCAGACACAACAGGGAACTGGAAACTGCAAACATCCATCCTGAGTCTGACACAGACTCACTGCTGCTTAACTCCCATCTCCTTGCTCACCCACAGCTCTCAGGGAGCCTGTGGGAGGCTGGGATATGCCTGGAATGCAGACACGTGGCTCAAGAGGGCAATTTCATCTTTCCTTTTTGTCCTGTATGGGAACTGGGAGAACTACTAAGATACAAATCTAAAATAAGATTATCCTTGCACAGCATTTTGCAGTGCAGAGCAAATCAAGACCTTGCACTGGTTTAATTTATCAATAGGGCTGGTACAGGATTAAAGATTATGAGTAATTATTCAAAAAAGCTCTGTATAGATGTGTGTCCCTCAGTCCTGACAGCTGATGTGCCTCAACAGAGGCAGAGCCCTTGCTGCTACATCCCTCCCAGGAATTGTGCACAGTGAAGAAAGAGGCAGAGGTTCATCCTGTGGCCAAAATCTATAACCCCTTAACCTCCCTTCTTCCCTTGCCCACCAGCCAATCTGCCCTGGAATTTGGGGGCAGATACCCAATCACCTGTGGGCTGCTGGCCTGTGTTTGCAGAAATCTGAAAGCAAAGCTTGACCAGCTGCCAGATTGTTCCCTGATGGCTGCTCGAGGATCACACCGGCGGCAAAAACACTGAGACCCCACACTAGGGGAATGACTGTGGACTCTACAGCCCTTGAGGACACCAAAGCTGAGCTTCAGGCAGCTCTCAGAAGCTGATAGCAGACACAGACAGACTGGGGAGGAGTACAAACAGCACAAGAAACTGCTCAACCTTTTGTTAAATTATCATGAGACCACAGGGCGCAATTAAGTCTTAGGACAGTGTAGGCTCCTAAGGGCTTGTGTGTGGGAGAGGGGTGATTTTCTCCCTCCCAAAATTCATGTACACATTCCTCAGCTCCACTGACCTCACTGAAAGGGTAGAGAAAAGTGAGGAGGACCTCACCAAAAAATAGAGGTGTACCTGTAGTAGTAGAAAGTAAGGGCAAAACTGAGACTTCCTCCTTCTTCCAGGCCCCTATCTCACCATATTCAGCCCCTGTTAGGATTCCCCTATGGCCCTGCATTTCAGGAAAGTTAGAACTCCACAGCCTGCCTCCACCAGACTGGAGCCCACCCCTGCAGGCTGTATTTGAAGTCTTGTGGCTGTGGCACAGTTTGGCACAGCGAGTTCCCAGAGTGCCAGGGCAGAGGCAGCTCCCCACTGCAGTGAGGAGAGGACAGGGGATTCTCCTCCTGTGTAGGAAAGTCCTTCCCTCAAAGGCTTCTCCCCAGAAACTCATCAACTGATAAACACCCCTGGGGGCTTCTTTGACTGGGACATGGATGTTGTTGGGAAGAAATGTTCCCGGAAAGAGGGGGCTGGCCTGGAATCTGGCCAGAATGGTGCCTGATTTCCCAAGATCAGTTCTCAAGCAGTGCTGGAGACCTGAGAGCTCAGCACGGTGCCACAGCCTGGCACGCCCCTGGCAGATGTTGGATTTGTAATTCCTTGCCTTGTGCTTACTCTGTGCTCCAGCTGGACCTTCCCAGGGTAGTCCTGCTCCAGAGAAGGAACAAAACTCTTGCTCAATAGGGAGAGTTTTGTGAGTGTGTGAGACAAAGCTTCCAAGAAATTGGAAGGAAACCAGGAATGCTTTGGTTGCCAAATTAAAAACAAACACTGAGCAGTCCCTCTCCCTGTCTCCATTCAAAGGAAAATACAACAGCAGCCTTTCCCCCCTACACACCCCCCATGTGCTCCCTGCAAGTTTCTGTCCCATCCAAAAATCAAGTACCAGTAAAACCTCTGACCTGCTGCCTGGTGGGAGAAAGAAGAGGAAGCAGTGTCACTGACTTTGTTGAATGGTGTCCCAAGGCACCTTACTGAGAACTAGAGAAATACCTGTTTGGAGGATTAAGACCTGCATCAAAAAGCTTAGAGGATTATACTGTAATAATACCTGACCAGTTCTTCAGGAACTAATACACAGATTTTTCATGTCATAATTTTTGAGGGTATTTTTCTTTGCAGTCTGTGTGGAGATGCAGAGGAATATTCACAGTTACACCTACACAAATAGTTGCTTTTTATGACTCACAGAAGAAGTTTAGAAGGATATTAAAAAAAAAAAAAGAAAGAGCTGCCCCATAGAACATTATTAGATCAAAAATCTCGGACAAATACCAGTGTTTCCTACATCTGACAGTGAAAGAAAAAAAACAAAACACAGAAAGACAATTAGGATGAACTAAAGAAAGATCCTCTGGGGATGTGTCTTCTTCTCCAGTACAGAGCCTGGGACAAATTTAGAAACAGGCATAACTACTGGACGGCTGATTTAGTGTTTTCCTCGGATTTTTCTCAGTGCAATAAAGAAAGGTATTTGCTAAAAAGTAAGAAAATTCTAATGACAAGTATTTTGTCTTATAAGGCCTTTCTCTACATGTTGAAAGTTGGAGAAAGAGGGTTTGACGCTGGAGGTCAGAGGTGCTTTGACAGCCCACCACACCCTTTCTTCTCAAAGAAGATTTACGGGCTTTACTGGATTTACCAAGCATTCCAGCTGCAAGAAACTTCATTTTCTGAAGCTGAAATGGAATAAGAAGCTGAAGGAAAGAAAGAAAGAAAGAAAGAAAGAAGCCATGGCTCCCCACTTTGCAAATCAAGCATCAAACTCCAGCAGCTGAAGGAGGTGATGTGGTTGTTTTTTTAATGGAGTACAAGGCAGGAATCCTGTATTATACTCTGTAACAGTTACTTGTGCCATCCCAGCACTACTGCCATCACCTGTGTGCTGGGGCTCGAGGGAAGGAAGAAGACAAATTTGGAATAAACTCACTGTAAACAACCAACTGTCAGGTCTGACCATATGCAACTTGCTGCATTGAAAGTTAAAATCACTCAGTGAAACGTTTTTTATCAGAAGGAAAACAAAAGTAAAGCTTACTGGTTCTACTGAAACCAAGCAAAGCCAGGAAAAAGAAAGTAACCATGGCACAGGAGGCAAAAGACAAGCAAAATCAGACAGAAAATCTAACTTCAGGTCTGAGGAATGCAGTACTAAAGCTCTGTAATTGCTGTGAACCAAGCAGGAAGATGCATAAGTAGAGATGGCCAGAGATTTGCAAAACAGAAAAGGTAAACTTAAAAAAAGAGGAGTTGAACCAACAAGGACAAACAGGTTCAGATCTGAAACGCTGACCTGACAGCTTTGGTAGGCTGCACAAAAGCAAAAGAGAGAAAAGGGAATGCACAGAAGCTTTAGTTGCTTCTGCCTTCCATCAGAAGTTATTGCAGTGTATATTAATGGACAGCATCAGATTTCTCAATATTAGCTTTACTTTGTGTTGCAAATGGCAAAAAAATCTGATAGTATGGTGTTAAACAGAATCTTAGAGAAGAATGTTCCCTCTTGGCTGAAACATGCCATTTTTGTCTGTGTGTGTTCCTTCTACGTGCAATTTTTATCTGTATTATTCCTTCAGTTTGGGAAAGTTAAGACATAAGTACCAGGGAATTCTGAAGCTTATCAGAAAAGCTCTAGAGCATTCCTTCAGTTCTTGTATCTTAGGGTTTTATGAACTTTTCCTCAATTGCACAAGACAGAAAACTCTGGAGGATTCTGCAGGCAGAAATTGGAGCTGCTGATAAATCTACCACATGGTATTTATTTACTCAAGTAATTACTTTGCTTCAGATAGGGAAGTGAACAGCTTTTGTAAAGGTACCAGGAAGAGACATGGCAAATTTGCTTCTTGTGACCATATGCACAGGAAAGAGAGCACCAGCGTTCAGCTGCAGCCCAAAAGGTCCCCAGAGGAGGGACTGCTCACTGCAGTGTCAATCACACCGTTTGCACACTCTGATTATGGTGCATTATTCCTGTGTTTTGGAAGGGGACACAAACATAAAGTCTGCTGCTCCCTTCAAATTTGACAAAACTCTAACAAGGTTTCCTAACAGATAAAGATCATCATCAGCCAACGATTTTATACTGGGAGTATATTGACCTCCATGTAGCTAATGTTTCTTTTCTCCATGATCAACCCAACTGGTCTGTAAATAATACTGATATCAGTGGCTCATGGGTGGAGGCAGTGCTGTGTGGACGTAGAAAGATCAGCAGTGGTGCCTGTGACACCTTTTGGCTTAAGAGTGTGTGAGTTTGTGTGTGCAGATCTTGTCACATGCATTTTTGTTTTCAGCATGTTCAAATCACGTTCCACCACACACGTCATGGTTTTCCAATCTGATGGAAAACACAGCTCTGTGGTTTGGCATCTCTTGCCCATGATCCCTGCAGACCTGTGGAGTACTTCTACAAAGAATAATTCTAAAAAAACAGCCTTGTAGCACTCTCTCAGTCTTGCACTTTCATAGGATTTTTTTTCCCAGGATTCCTATATCCAAACAGTCAGAAAAACACAACTTGGCTGAAGTAGGACTGTGCAGGAGATAAAAGTAGTCAATTATAAACATCCCTCTTATCTTAAAATCGTGGAATTTCAGATATTAGACAGACACAGTGAAACCCTTAAGCTCCCACTAGCCTATGTGAACTATCCTCTTCAAGAATAGAATACATATCCAAGAGCACACCTGGGATAGACTTCATATTATGGGCCAGAAAACTGGGAGGCACAAAAACCCTGCTACAAGGGCTTCTGTCCCTATTAACTTTTGACCAGCTTTGTTTTTAACTTGCTGTAATCTAACTGTTTTGCTCTGGAATTTATTTATTACCCACATAGATGTCAGACTGAGTTAGAGCTTCTACTGAAATATGTAAAAGAGCTGGAATTGCCACATGAAACTGCCACACTTTCCAAACATAATAAATAATTAAATTAGGGATAAAATCGTGTTCATATTTGTGGATTTTGTCACAATGAGTTCCCTAAATATATCTTTTTCACTGAAGTTATGCAACTTTTAAAAATTACTATTTTTGCTATTGTATTGCTATCCCCATCTAATCTGGTACACAAAAATTTATGCCTGCAGCAAAATGCCTCAAACACAGAACAAAGCTGATTTCATCAACATGTAATCTTACATGTAATCTTACCTTATCTTCTGACTTACTCTTTGCTTCTTTGTAAATTTTATTTTTTTTGAGAAGCCTTGTCCAACAGAACCCCATTCTTATTACAGATAAACAACAAATTAAACTGACTTACTGGAATTCCATGTCACCAGGGCATCATGGCATTCCCTGTGCTTGCAGAAATTACTAAAGCCTTGATGTGCATAGTCAATATTTGTAGGGAGGAGATGTTTTAATGATATTGCTTGCATAAACTGATAGGGGCACAAGTGCACAGAGAAATTGATTTTGGGCACCTCCATTTGTGGATGTTTCAAATGAGATATTTATGACCTAATCAGGAAAGTACTAAACTTACAGAAGGTTCCAGCCATCAGTGACTGATGAGTGAAACTAAGCACCAAAATATGGCAAATTGAGAATTTAAGAATTTTCGATTTAATTTAGATTTAAATTTTCAAGAATTTAAGAAATAATTCATTTCAGCCATTTTCTTTTGACAACACTGTGGCTCAGGAGGGAACACAGAAAAGTGCTTTTTCTCCTCTCAAGGAAATTGTTTCATGTTGCATAGATGATTCATTTCAGGTAAAAACAGGGATTTACCTGTCACCCTGAACTCTATGCAGTAGATTCACCTTTGGAAGCAAAGGGTGCCACTGAAACTCTGATTGAACACTGGGGCATGCAATACCAGTGTTTAACAGAGATGCCTAATACATGCCTTTGGGGATTATTCATGCCATCTACCTTAGTTATCCAAGTATGATAAGCACAGTCTCTAGAAGAACATTTCCTCCTGCAGACAATGCATGAAGAGCCAGGTAGACAGAAGACAACAAAGAGACCTTAGGTCAAAACCCCAACAGTTTAGCCCCTCCTCCAAACATACCAGTGTCCTCGTGCTCTCACAAAAATTGATGCAGAAAAAGGAGCAGGGCCAGCAAGTAATTCAGATTTCTAACAAACTGCAGGGGGACCTTTATCAATACTGAATACAAAGCAAGCCAGAGATCCTGCAGTGCCAGTGGCATCCCTGCAGCCCACAGGGATTTTCTGTGATGGCCCAGCAGCTGGTCTGGCACCAGCAGTTAACATCCATGAGCATTTGTTTCACTGCCCTGCACCCCTCTCTCAGCGGTGGCAGAGTTCTCTGGGGCAGTGGGGTGTTCACAAATGTGTCAGTTTAATTACCAGAGTGGGACTGTTTTCTGAGTGCTACACTGAACTTTCAGGAGCTTAAAGACTTGGTTTTTATGACAAGCAATGGGATCCATCTGCAAAACAGACACACTGAATTTTAAAGTATGGCTAATTGAGATCTGTTTTTTAATGTCTAACAATCTTGCTTCTTAAAAAAAAACCACCTTCCACAAATAGTATTATTATTGCTTCCAAGTTGTTTTCACATCTTCCAGGCAGTCTTCTACAGCAGTCCAGAATTCGGCACTAGGTGGCCTCTTCCTTCTTTCAAAGAAGGTCTGATACATGGCTGTTATCACTTAATGACTTAACCAAAAGCAAAAAACCTTAGGCAAATCTAAAGAACTTTGTTTAGTAGGATTTTCAGACAAATATTGCAAAACTGCTCATCGTTTCCTAACTGGAATGCATTCACTGTAGCTCGGAATACAGAACTGATTATCTGTGACTTGGCTTGCAGCCTGAGCCTTGAGCAATGTTTTATCCACATAACTTCCTAGGAGGTACACATAGTATTTCATTCCTGAAAAAAGCCCAAAAACACAATGTGCCTTCATCCAACTCATAGATGCAAGAGCATACTGAGGGGAAGACGATGTGAAGATAAAATAATTACACATTTCTACTCATTTTAAGTTTTGCCGGGTGAGATCCAAAACAGTCGTCAGAGGTTCACCTCCCCTGCTCTGAACAAAGCTCATGCACTCCAACAGTGTGTGCTCTTCCTGCCAAGTGGTCTGCAAAAGCAGAAACCTCTGATAATCAAGGAGCATTTAAGAGACTCACGGACAGTAAAAAAATCTAATGGGATTGAGGTTTCTAATGCAGAGGCCAGCATAATTGTTTAATTGGAGAATTTGGCTTTCTTGAAGAGGCTAACAAGGAAATGAGATTTGCCTACAGCAAGGGAGCACTCTGACAAAATGGCCTCAGGAAAGGGGTTCTTAATTTGCCTTTCAGACTTTCCCAATCCCAAAAGCACAATCACTTCATTGCAAAACCACTGTGCTTCTGCAGGATAAGCTTTGTGCTAAGCAAATGCTTGTAGCAGTGTGTGTAATTAGGTGAGATCACATGAGGAAATAAAATATATTTTGCCATGGTGTGGCTGAACAGCAACTTCCTCCATCAATTCAAATGGGAAAATTTGTTTACAGAGCAGGTAAATGCTTCTTGCTAGGCAAAGAATAAAGACTGGAGCCTGTAGAGTTAGGAAATGTGAGTCAGCAAAAGGGTGATTTATGAAAGGTTGGTTCTCTGGGGAGTTCTGTGGGCATCCCCATGAAAAGGAAAGTGACTTCTTTTGGTCACCACATGAAGGGGAACACGTGGCTGTCTGCCCCTGTTGTGCTGCTCTGTCTCTGCCTTGACACCTTTGAATACTTTGGAGTATTTTTGTTCTCAAACAAGTAACAGGAGGGGTTTAAGACCCTAGTGAAGTTGAAGAGAGGTTTCCTCTATGTATTGTCATTAAGTATTTGGTCTGAGACAGAAAGGAAGCAAGGCCAAAGGAAATGTTCTGTATGACAGCTTTAGGTGCCAACTGCCAGCATTGCCCTACTTTATTATGAGTTCAGCTGGTCTGAACACTATTGCACACCTGCAATAATGTTACAACAAAGATTATAGGACAAGCACAGGTGGCATCATGAACATATCAAAGATTTATGACAGAATCTACAGCAGGAGGGAGCTCTGGGATCAACCTCTCAATTCTTCATGTGTCTCCAACCACATCCAACTTGGGTCCCCTGGCCTCGTGTTACCAGTATTGCAACAAGTCCTCAGCATTGTCACCTGCCCTTAGACCCAAGGAAAACCTGAGAATGTTCCTGAACATTCCTCAGTAATTATTCAGAGGCTTTCAACAGACCTTCAGTGCTGAATCCACCCTATTCATTCCACATGAATCTCTGACATTTTTTAAAAGGTGGATTTTTTTTTTTGATGGCACGCCTTACAAGAGTCTTGCTTAACCCAAGTGCTGTCTTTGCAATCAAGTACATAATTTCTCACCCAGCTTGGGTATGGATAAAATCTGCTCCTGCCTTTAGCATGAAGACTGCTCTGGGTACTACTGAATTAGCCTGAATTAGCTGAATTAGCTTCAGGGTAGCCCAACATTAGAAACTTCTTGTTTTAATTTTTATTTGTGTTCCTCATCCATCTTAAAGTTACCTGCAAAGTATCAAAGCTCAGAATAAAAATAGCTAGAAAAGCAGCTTGTTGTGTCATAGTTCAGATTCACGTTTGACTCAGAGCTGAAGGATTCCTGACTCTTACTGGTAATTTCTTTTTTGGGTGTTCCAGCGGGTGAAAGAAAAAATTCTTTGCATTCCTGCAGGGGAGGAAGATCAACATAAAATCAGATGAAAGACTGTCAGATCCCAGGCTGAGTGCCAGTGATGTCCGCAGGGCTTTACCAAGTTAATACAGCATATCTAGTGTCACACTATAAAGTCTTTTTTACTTAAACTTGTCCTTGAAAACAACTCCCTTGGGTTGTATAATTTCCCTAGTAAAAGCCCATATATACTGAACTACAGCAGTCTATTAGCACAGATTTAAAAGAAAAATGAATATTTTCAATATTAAACGTTGATTACATTACAAAGTCTGTCTTGGTCTAGAAGTACATTCTTAAGGAGACGTTTGTCAAACATTTTTACTGCACACTGAATGCATATGGAGGAATCCTCCTGCAAAGAATCAAAATCACTTTGAAGGACAGATTCTGCACACTGTGCTTATCTAACAGCCTTCCAGAATTTCCCAACGACTGAAATGCTGAGCAGCATTACTAACAGCAGACAGCTAATACACTACAACAAGGACACTCAGCACTTTATGATAAAAAGGGATTCATAATCACAGCAGTAGAGGTAGGTATAGAGAGACAAATTGCAGGAAGAAACCTGGCTGTGATCAGTGAAGGTGTTTGCTGGGTGAGGTGGAGCACCTGAGTGTCATAAGACCAATTTCACTGTGTGTAAAACTCTGCACTCACCAGAGCAAGTCAAAAACCACAAAGTAATGCTGCTCAGCATCTACTGAGAAAACTTACCGTGCTCCCCTGCAAGTGAAGGCCCTGAAGAGTTGTATGTCACACAAACATCATCCCTTGGAGTGCTCCATTTTCTCCAGAGATTGGGTACTTGCTACATGTTTTTCACCCTGCCAGGACACAGCTGCATGCCCAGCACAGGCTGTATTCATCATTTTCACTTTCCTGTCCTTGCGAAAGGTCTCGTGCTTGGATGCTGTCCTGACTGTTCCTGCAGATGTTTTGCTGTGCTTGTTGGAGGAGGCTGAGCTTTGGGTATGGCACTGCATCCCGGGAGTGCCTGGGGATGGCATGGCTGATGGCACAAAGGGCCAAGTTTAGGGCACAGACAAGTAACTTCAGAGTTCAGTCCCATGCCTCCAGCGCAGCAAACACCCCTGCAGGCATGTACTTCCTCCACAATGAATGAACTGCAATATGTGTGGGCAGACAGATTCAGAGCACAACCTCAGAGGCATCACCAGGGAATGCAGAAGGCACAGTAAAACACAAGTTTAAACAGGAATAATTAAATGCTGGTTCTGGCTCCTCATGGATTTGTTATATGAATGTGACATCTTTTTATTTCATTGCATACTCCCACACATCATTCAAAAGTAATTGTATCTCATATATCCAATAACTCCCTAAATGCAATTAATGATTATTCCATTTCCCTTCCTGTTAGAAATGCTCCTTACAGTTGTAGCAAGGTAAGTGTAATTTCTAGAGACAGCCTTGTCTCTGTTTTATTTTAGCTGTCTGTCACGTAGAATTGACAGCTGTGTCGGATAAATCACATTTCCACTATTGCAGTTGTTGATTTAATTATTTAAATTTACAGTACTAGAAGCCAAAAATCACACTGGGTCCTGGATTCCTATAACTGCTTGTTTTACAGGGATGAAGCAGAGTTTTGTGATTTTATGTTTGCTTACTCCGAAGAGCTACTGGTTGTCAGAAGCAGATGGGGGCAAGTTCAGATGTACCTCAGGGCAGGGAAATTAATGTCATGACTCTCATCCACTTCCATATCCCTCTGCTTTGTCCCTGTGAAGTGCTTTGAGGATTAACTGAGTTCTATCCAGAGCTTACAGCCTCAAATCCAGGCTCTGCTTCAGCTGAAGAGGAAGTGGAAAGTAAACATTTGAAAGAGGCAATGGGAGAGGTTGGCTTGCTCCCTATCCTGGGACACTGCACTCCAGGACCCCACTGTTTTCAATAAAAAAATTTCAAATTTTACCCCTTTTTATTATTATTATTATTTTCTTTCCCATTTTGGTCCTAATGAAACCTGGCAGAGAGGAGGGAGCATCCTCTCTCAGCCAGGTACCTCACTGGATGCTCTGACCACTGCACCCCAACCAGAGGGTATGGGATGTTGAAGACAGCAGCCTGGGCTCCTTCTGTAGACAGGGATCTGGTAAGACAAAGCCAAGGGACAAAACCCTTCCTGGGAGAGCCCGTGGGCCACAGGGACAAGCCCCTCTCTGTTGTCCCCAGCTGGATCCTGCAGCAGGCAGATGTGAGGAAAGCATATCCCAGGATTTTGTGGAATGGAGCAGCCCTTCCCAACAACAGCAGTCATTTTCCTCCATGGGAAGGAGATGTCAGATGAGATCAGCAAGGCTTGGAGCAAAGGCTTCCAAACCACCTCAATCCCCACCCTTCAGGTTTCCTGCATTCCTGCCAGGACCACTCAGAATATCCAAAAGGCCTCATTTTCATGGGGAAACATGAGCAGTTCACTTGCTCCATGGCACCTCCTTGCCCTTCAGGCAGGACAAGAGGAGGTGTTGTGAGGGGAAGCCAAGTTGTGGCACTCAGCTGCAGAGTGGCAAGATGATATTCCTGCTCAGAATCTGGCAGGAACAGGGCCAAGGGTGCTGAGTGGGTGCCAGCACAAGATTCAGGCTGTGTTGACTTCTCAGGGAGAACATGCTGTACCAAGTGTTTCTTATTGTATATCTTACATAAACAAAACATGTAGCTCACCACCCAGCTCTAGCTCATAATAAAAAAAAGCCAGTGGCTTTCTCTGCTGCTTCCACTGAAGTTGAGTAGTCAAGTCAGCTCAGGGACACACGCAGGATGCTCCAAGTGATCTGAGCAATCATTTAAGCTGAGAGCAATCAACTAGAGCTAAAAAAGGAAGCCACAAACACAAAAAAGGTTTTGCTGAACAAATATGTCAGAGACAGACTGATCCATGTAGGAAACCATCCCTTCCATCTCTCTTTGGGGAAAGACCACCTGGCAGGTCCAGAAGTACTCCAGGATATTCCCCTTTCCAAACCCCTCAGAATTTCCCATATGGTACATCACAAAACATCCCTTCTACAGTGGACTTTCCTCTCCACTGATGCTGGTGCACTACAGCAGAGCCCAAATCCAGTAGGTTCTCATAAATTCATCTTTCTGCACTTGCAGAGTGGGCAACCCAAGCAACCAAACTTTCCCCAAGTCCCAGCCAAAACTGTCTGAATGGCTCAAGTGTCCCAAAGTCCATGTGGGTGCTGTGGGATGGTCAGGCTGGCCTGAGCACTCCCAGCCTTGCATACCCCATGAAAGGGCTGCAGGACTCCTGTCTTGGAGAGGGGTCTGCATATTTTAGGAGACCCTAAGGCAACACAGGGCTTGCAAAGGACCAGGATGGGACATATATTGGGATCTGACTGACAGAAGCTGCAGCCCTGCACAACTTGCTTTGAAAGCTGATCTGAACCATTTTCAAATATCAGCAAATTTTTTTCTTGAAAGGAAAGAAAAAAAAAGCTTCTAAACTGCAAGGAAGAAAACCTGCCTAAATTTCCAACCACATTCCTTTGCTGAAAATCAGAAAAAATAAACACAACATACGGAAACTGTGAAACCCCTCCCCCACATACGTTTTCTGTTAAAAATCCCTCAAAAATCTCATGAGAATTTGAGTATGATGGAAGAAATTCTTAGAGCTCAACATTAATCAGTTTGTTCTAAAAATAAAGCAAAATCCTTGATATGGCACCTCCCTTGTTTCCCCCCTCTTGAGACAGAGTTTTTGGGATGTTTGTTTAACCACACTGCTCAAATTCATGACCTATTAGAGGTACAAGGCAGATCTAGCAAACAAAAATGTCACACTGGGGTCACTCAGTTTGTCACTCTTGCAGAATATGACCTTCAGGGCAGGCTTATTTTGAAACTGCATTTTGAAAGAGAGAATTTTCCTCCCCTCTCTGTTCACCTCACATTTAATACTTCTTTTTTTTGTTTCCTTGTCTCTAGGAATGTGGCACCGGGTGCAGAAGCCTCAGACTCTGCAAGTGATGACCAGTCCCTACCCTCCAGCAGCCAAACACGAGTTTGTCCCACAGCAGTGGGGCATGCTGCGTTGCTGCTCTCTCCTCAGGAAAGCTTTATTCTCATTTTCTCCAGGCTCTCACAGCTGTTAATGCAACTGCATTTCAGATTCCTGTAGTATTTCCCTACCAGCATAAGTCTGCACACCAGGCAGGAGGCACAATCCTTGTTACACACTGTAGTCTTTTAGCAGGTCCAATCTGACGTGCAGAGAATGTGCAGCCTGTGCCTCCTCTCAGGACAGGTACAGCTGTAGCACAGGAACCACAGAGGTCAGACGGTGCAAATCAGCTTTTGTTTTGAGACTCCAAAGACATCAATTAATGTCCAGCTTGTGCTCAATACTGACCTGTATGGCAGCAAAGGTAAAAAGTTTCCACAATCTCTTATTACCTGTCTGAGTTTGCTGCCTTGAACACCTGGTGATTTTCTAAGTGTGCTGGTTTGTTTTGCTGTAGCAGAACAGCGTTGCTGCCGCCATTGCTAAGCAATTAACAGTTTGTCCTTCCAGAAATATCCAACACCCTAGACACTATTAGCTCCTCGGAACATTTTCAACAAAAACATTCCAGGGTAGCTGCATGAGCAGCTCTGCACTTTCAGGGATAAGCATCTCTCCAGTCACATACCCCCCTAGAGAACACCAGAGCAGGACAGGCAGAGGGGGTTACTCACGGTCACTGCTCTGCCAGGTTCTGCACAAACTTTTCATCTCGCATCACTCTGAGACTGGCACATTTCTGGCATAATCCAGTGAAGAAACTTACCCCTACCCCACCAGAGAAGTGAACCTGCACCATGTTCCCATGGCTTCCAGCCAGTTGGGACTTCCTTGGATCAAAACTGGGAATGCAAGCCTCAAGAGCAACTCATCAGAGACCATTCCCTGAAACTAGTGATCTTCTGGTCACTCACTCTGGGAAAACCTGCAGACAATGGTAAAAGTGCTAACAGACCCCTCTTTTAGACTGAGGGACCAGTATCTCTCCAGCAAAAATTTCAAATAAAAATCAAGAGCAACATCAAAATAGAAACAGTACTTCCCAAATACTTCTTTCCTCATTCATTCCTTTAGTTAAAATGAGTAAACTCTCACCATGGTTTTGCTTCTGGGTGACAAGACAGAGTCACTCAGGATTTCTGTATGCAGTACTTGAAATTTACATTAGTAATTGACATTTAAAATATCCACACAATCAGCAAGTCCTTGCCACGAAGGCTGCTGGACAGTGTGTGGGGCTCAGCATGCCCACGCAGCAGTGGGACACTGCATGTTCACTTCCTGCAGCACTTCTGTGACCACACTGAATCAAAGAAAGGAGCATCTGGCCTGTGGACATGTTACCTGCTATGAGAAAGGTATAAAAACGTGCACTTTGTGGTTTTACTTTCCCACAAGAATACCCTCCTACCTTCAGCAGTCTGCAGAGCCATGTCTCCACACATTCTCAGGATTCCAGGCTGAAGCAAGCTGGAAGTATATTTGATGCATTTTACATACACCACTTGCCATTTATTTTAAAAAATTAAAATATACAAAATAAATGTCAAAACATTTTCTTACAGAAAGGTAGGTACAGAAGTATCTGCACTGCTTTATTTACACAGTCTCTAGTGAGAATCCCTTTTAGGAAATTCCCTTTAGGGTATAATACTCAGCACCTATGCAATTGTAGCTATGGTATAATGGTCCTTCATTATATTTAGACTTCTTGTGTTACACTGAACACTTGCCTGATCTCAGCCATACAAGAAGCTGATATTTAAAATGGCATCAATATAGTTATTTATCAGAACCTCCCCTCTGTGTAAAACTTGAGTTCTTATTGTGAAAAGGAAGGAGGAATGACAAAAACAGATTCTGCTTCGAACATCTGGTGTCCAAATGGGGGCAAAACAAAGCGAAGAGGAGAGAGGAATGTCACCACTGCAGGGACATCCAGCTGCACTGGCATCACCCCACATCACGGCCCAGTGCCTACAGGAAGGACTCAGGCTCCCCTTCTTTGCCCACGGGGGTTTCAGCGTCTCTGCAGCCGCTGCCCTTCCTGGCAGAGGAGCTCTCCCGGTGGCTGCTGAGCTGCCAAACCCTTCTCTTGAACAGGCGGTGCAGCTTCTCCTGGAACTGGTTGCCAATGAAGCAGTAGAGCAGGGGGTTGGTGCAGCTGTTGGCAAAGGCCATGCAGATGCCGAACGGCAGCGCCGCGTCGATGACCCCCATCACCTCACAGCTGCTGATGACATCCATGTGGGCCAAGGCATTCAAAAACGTTAGAACGTGGAAGGGCAGCCAGGAAATCAGGAAGGCCATGACAACAGCAGCCACCAGCTTTAGGACTTTGTCCCTCTTCTGCCTGCTTTTCCCAAACTCCTGTGCTTTAAGCAGGTGCCTCCTGATCCAGATGTAGCAGGTGGTGATCACTGCCAAGGGGATGAAGAAGCCGAGGGTGTTTTTCAGGAAGGCAGTTGCCACAGACCATTTTGCATAGTTCTCATCAGGAAAGGCCATAATGCAAGCGTTGACCTCCAAGCTTTCAACGTAGTAAGTGTCTCGAAAATAAAAGGTTGGGAGGGAGGACAAACAGGCAAGGCCCCACACAACCAATGCTACAAAATAAGCTTGCTGTGGAGTTCTCCTCTGGGAGTGAATAGGATGGACAATGGCGTGGTACCTGTCCACGCTCATGCACGTAATGAAAAAAATACTTGCAAACATATTCAGACACAGGACAGAACTGGAGATCTTGCACATGAGAGACCCAAAGAGCCAGTTGTATCCCTGAGCATAGTAGGTGACCCAGAAGGGGAGGGTGGCCAGGCACAGCAGGTCTGCCATGGCCAGGTTGAAAATGTAGATATTAGCAACCGTCTTGGGGCCAGTATGACGACAGAGCACCACAACCACCACACTGTTGCCAACCAAGCCAAGAACAAAAACTGCAGAGAAGAGGGCTGGGATTAGTGAAAACTGATAATCTGAAGAGGTGAGGGGGCAGAGAGGGGATGAGAGTGACACAGCCGAGGAGTTTGCCAGTGCTGTAGACAGGACTTGGAGACTTTCCCTGGTGGTGACAACCAGGGAGTAGTTGCTCTGCATGTTGGTGCTGGTGGGAAGGGAGTTTCTTCAGGAAATTCATGGGCTGGCAGCACTTTCCTGTCGCATCACTCACCTGCAGATCAGAAACCGTGTGTTAGACGTGCACTCTGCCCTTGTCTTAGCTCTGAAATCACACAGACACAATAAAATAAAAGCCATTTGAAGTTAAATCAGTAAGCTGAGTGCTGAAATACCAGGCAGCCCTGCTGAACTCCTTACCTCCATCCCACTGACAGAACACAATTAGCCCTAGGGAGGTCACAGCACTTTTTAATTAGCCTGGCAAAGAATAGAGCAGCTGGGGTTTATCTGTGATTACAGATGGTGCTTTCTGTGGCCAGCAGAGCAGGATTATGGACTCAGGAGCTAGAGACACTTTGGGAACTCCTGTGACCCAAAGGCCACACTGAAGCTCCTCATGATCCTTTTCTCAGTTTTCTTATGCTATTTCCAGCACTCTGAGCAGTTAAAATAATATAAAAAGGCAGCAGTCAACAGTGGAGATCAGGTATGTCACACTGAGGGTCTCCTGGGACTCCACAGGCATGAAAGCAGCCTTTCAACAGGACATTAGGAAAGCAAGCTGTGATTTTTTTAAATTATCTTTTTCAATTCACAGGGGTGGACACAAAGACACTGAAGAGTCTTTGCAAAATGTCATTCACTGCCAGTGTCCTTCTGAAACATATCTGCATCCCCCTCCCTCATGACAGCTTTAATCAGAACAGAAAAAGATCATTTCAATGTAGACAGAAGCAGTAAACCCAGTCCTGGCAGGCACTGGATTTAACAGTACTGTGTGCCATTTGTTTAGAAATATCAGGACTGGATTTCAGTAGGGGAAAGTGTAGTTATTAAACAGCTAAAATAAGAGAGTCAATTTACAGGTCTGTCTTTGTTGCATTTCAACTGCTTGTGTCTGCACTCTGAGTAGGACATTTTGCAAATTTTAAGACTTTCTAAGTCAATGTATTTTATTTTACATATTAGAAAGAGGAAATTAACTTTTAATTAAGTTCTTGTGGAACCAATTAGGCATTTAGGAATTCTCAAGGAGCCCTAAAAATAACAGAAATTTTCACCAAGACAACAGATTTGGGTAATGAGCTCTCATTTAACAGAAGGAAATGGATCATTTCAAACACATTTTTCTGTATCAACAGTTTAATGTACAGTAGCTTATCATTTGCTCAATGGAAAATACACAATATATTAGTTAGGATATACTGACAAAAATTTAATTTTAAAATGAAAATTCAGCAGGGGGATTTCTGCAGAGTGCTGGTATTTAAAGTTATGAGTAGTTGATCACAAGCCCATGCTCTGTATTCAAACAGGTCCCAAACCCAATGAAATCTTTTTTGTTTGGGAACACAAATATTCTGAGAGGGTCTGGAGTCCCATTTCACCCTTAACTCTTTTGTCCTGAGCCCTGCACTCTAACATGCAGGAGCTGAAATCTCAGCACCAGTCACAAAGCATTACTTACCTGACTGACTCCTAGCAGAGGGAGCACGCCATGAGTACTTGTACTGCATTAGAGGGAACGAGGTTTCACTGCCAAACACCCTCCCCTCCTCTGGTCATGAGCAACTCATGCCTGAGGATCTGCTCATTCCTACTCTTTCTGCAGGCACGAGACATTCCAGCACGGTTTGGATGGAATCAATGGAAATTATGTTCTAACAGCAGGTACAAAACCTACCTCTCAAAGCTCACATTCGTCCGGATGCTGCTCTAGAATTCCGTGCTCCTTTCTCCCATTTTCCTCCTGGTGAGTATCGCCACCAGCAATCTGCTCTCTCATATCTTCCCTCTTCCCGCTGGGAGGCTTTAACCTACACAACTCAAGAGCTGAAATATGAATGCCTGCCAACTTCTTTTCCTTTTGGAAGCAAAACAGTTTGAGAACCCCCCTTTCCAAGGCCATGTGAGCACATGCAGTAAATCAGGAGAGAGCAACAAGACAGCCAGGAAAAAAAAAGAAAAAAAAAAAAAGAAAGAGAGAGAAATGAAGCAAGCAAGAAAACGGAAATTCACACAAATATCCCTGTGGTTTTCTACTGCAGCTCTTGGGCCAGGAGGCTACACCCACACACAGCCCCTTTCTGCCCTCCACGTGCACACATAACATGTGGGAGCCTCCATGAAAGGATTTGTGCATCTCTGAGGGCAGGGGGATTCCCATGCAGCCCGTGGAGCACTGGCTAACACATTTGAGAATGAAATAGGCTATTAGTCCTGGCAGAATTTACTACAATGTGAACACAGAGAGACAGAAAGTGGAGAAACATTGCTGCATTCACAGCAGCATTGCCTGTGTAAGGGGGCTAATCCCATCTCCCAGTTAGAATGGGAAAGCCACTGCCCTGTTCCTTGCAGAGACATGCTCACTGCTGGGACTGAGGAGGGCAGCAGGTCACATCCACGTGGCCGAGAGCAGGCTTGGTTCTGAGGCTGCACTGGGGTAGGACATGACCAAAAGGAGCTCGTGCCAACTCCCATTCACACAGCACAAAGGTTTTACATCTGCTCCTTCCTCACATCACGTGCTGTGCCTGGCCCCAGCTCCTCTCCCTGGAAGGAGCTCCAAGGGGGCTCCTGGAGGACAAGAACAGGGACAAAGGAAGCACCCACAGGCTTAAGCATTTTGCCCTGATGCCTGAGTGTTATCTCCTGTGCAACAACTGCCCATCTACTGGGGGCACATGTGCTGTGCTCCCCAGCAAGGCTTCATGTGCCAGACAGAAAGCACCCATTGGAGTCCCTGCAGTGAGGTGTCCCTTTGCCCCAGCCAGGTGCTGCTGGCTGGCTCTCAATCACTAGCCAGCACCGGACCCAAGCACACCCTCTGAACACCAGTACAGCCTTGGAGGGAGGTGCATCCACCTGTGGGGGCTTGGGAAAGCCCCAGTGCCTGCCCTTGCCCCAGGACTGTGGAGCACACCAGAGACAACAGCCACCACCAGCTCTGCTTACACCAGAGTGACCCAGAGGAGACATGGAACAGGGAAAACAGCCTTCTAACAGCATCCTCAGGAGAACCAAGGGCTGAGCAGGCTGTGGAGGACAGTTTCACCATTGCCCAGCTATGTCTTTGACCAGAAAAAACTTCAGAGTGTTGAAAAAGCAAACTCATATACATCCATCCCCTGGAGGTGAGTGTTACAATCAACGCAGAGAGAAGAGTCCTTGGCAGCTTTTGTCTTTATCTGCCTCATAATTCAAAGTCCAGTTCTTAGCATTTTCTGTGCTAAAAGGAGACTGAGTTATTTAAAGAAAGGGAATTCCACAGAGCATTTCTGTTTACCACAGTGCAGCAATTTCATGCTCCAAGGACATGATGACCAAGCTGTCGATGGTCAGGACTGTCAGGCTGCAAGCACACAGTGCCTGTGCTTGGAGCAAACACTGAAAGAGAGAGAAAGTCATGAGGCCTCCTTCAAAGGAGAAGAGCTGCACTTTTTGCCACCAATTTCCCCTATACACACCCTGATTGGGGTCTGCAGGACTGCTGGCCCTCTGGTGAGTGACCTGAGATGCCAGCACTCACTCTGAACCATATTTATTTTTTTCTTGGTAATAAGACATGCCAGGACACCCTCAGCCAGAGTTCTTGCTGCTAGTTGTACACAAACAATCAGTAAAAGGCTTTCCTCCATTCCTCAGCAAGAACCCATTGAAGGAAAAATGCACAAAAATATTTATTTTTCAAAAATAACAAACACTAGTTGTTTAGAGTTAAATATAAAGTTTTCCTTTCCACACAACGCTTGATCCTTACAGATACTGACTGTGTTTATTCTGTTTTTTCTACAAAACTGAGACTTTAGCAGACAAGGAAAGGCCCTGCTGCACCCAGTGCAATGGGGGTCATAGCTCAGGCTGCCCTTTGACAAATCCTGCTCCCATTCTTTCCCCTGCCAATGCTCAGTGCATCTGATTCCTTACCTGGTCCCAAGTTCCCACTGCAAAGCTTCCTCTCACTAATGTACAAACCCCTCTCTCTTCTATTTCCCCTACCATTTCTTTCCTCCTCACTACTTCTGAGCACCTTGAATGGCTGTGAAACAGATGCCCAAGTTATCCATGCACAAAACAACCTCGTGCCACTTAGTGCTGCAGCTGAGCTAATGCCCCCTGAGCTTGTGGGATGTGTTTTCCACAGCCAGGCTGATAAATCCAACACATGGATCTGCTGTAGCAGAGCCCAGCACACAGCAAGGCACAGGGCAGAGGTTTTTCAGTGCTCCTCTGGCTGCAAAGTTACAAAAGCTGCAAGTTTTCAACCCAAGAGCTGTTTGATTTTCAATTCGTAGAAGTTTGAGGTTTCTGGGGGTTGGATTTGGGGAAGGATTTTTATGTATGTCTGTTACAGCAACTAAAAATATTCACAGTTCAAGAGGAGCAAGAAATTTGCTGCTGGCTCACATATAGCCCTTAGGTTTTTCTTTCTATCCTCAAGCCTATGCACCTAAAGAGGTCAAAAAGTGTAACCAGAAGTGTTTAAAAAAGAAACAAAACAAAACAAGAAACCTAAAAAAGCCAAATCACCCACCACCACCACACACAGTTCAAACAGAAACTTCTGATCAACTGTACAAACAAAAAAGGAAAGGATCCCTGCACTCCAAGCCTAGTTCTTGGATTTTGCAGGGAAGGGCTGCCGCTGTCAGGGGTGGAATATTCCAACCAAGCAGCCTATCTGACTGTGCCAGCAGGCTGTCAGAGCCACCTCTTGAGGTTAAACCTTGCCAGCCTGCCAAGGGCTCAAAGAAATGTGAGATCCAGATGCAAACTGTATTCGTGAGCATGATTTGTTCCTTTTGGAGAAAGCAAAGGGAAAAAAATCTTTTATAAATGTGCTCCTCTGGATGCATAACCTGTGGCTGTGCTTGGTGTTGATTTACAGCAGGAGCCCCTGACTCCCTGGTCCCAGGGCAGGACCTGGGGATCCAGCACATACTGCCAGGGCAATGATGATTTTCATCATGCCAGGCCCTGGGATTAGCTCAGTTGGATGGAGCATGGTTCTAATAATGCCAAGATTGCAGATTTGATCCCTGCATGGGCTGGAAGAGCTGGACTTGATCCTTGTGGGTCCCTTCCAACTCAGAACCTGATCTGTGATCTTGGGGTGTGTGGTGCCAAACAACAAGCCTTCTGCACACACTCTCCAAAACCATCCTGCCTGCAGCTGGGTTCCCCCAGCATTCCATAAACTTTCCTAAGCATTCCTCCTTTCTAAATTTGTTTATTTAAGGGTTTCTTCAGGGATTCATTGCTCAGTCCAGTAAGTAAGATTGGATAATCTACCTCACCCTTCCCCAGCCCCAGAGCACTCCTTCAGAGCCAGCTGATTGCTTGCATCCTTTCTGGGGACTCAGGGAGGGGAGCAGTTTGAGCAGGGCCCTTGAAGGCTGAAGGTGGAGGCAGTGAGTCCTATTCCCATCCAGCATCCATGGTTCTTGCTGGGTCAGTTCTGGGACTGTCTCATGTACCTCTGAAGCATGATCAGTTCTGGCAGTGGGTGTCTGCAAACCTGGTGTTTTGGCCACTCTCAAAGGCAAGACCTGGGTCAGTGTTTCACTCTCCCTACTGGAGCAATGACTCCATGTGGAAGAATTTAGCAGGCCTGGGGACAGTGCTGCTTTTTCACTTCACAGCAGCTCAGCAATGACCACAAGGGCCACCCAGACAGGGCCCATCAGAAACTCTGAGAGTACCTGGTCCCACTGAATAGCCCTTCCATGCTGGAAGAGGTCAGTTTTGGAGCAGTTCAGTGAGTGTGACAGAGGCATTTGGGAGGGAAGGAGGATGCCCTTCCCACTTTTCAGCATGCAGAAAACTTATCTAAAGCATTTATTTTATTAGAGATGTTTGTGTGCAGCCAATAGTACTGCCAAGATCGAGGTTATCCTCCATGACATTGTTTGTTCAAATTATTGGCTGTAAGCATTTTACAGTCTACTAAAAATAGTTAAAGAAAACAAGCACACAAGCGATTTTGGAAACAAGCTGCACCCATTGCTATTAAAGGCAGGAAGTGTAAGCACACCCTGGCACCACTGCCTGTTCTTGCTGCATGCCTGCTCTTGCTGAAGGCAGCAGGACTTGGCCAAAACTCTGTTCCTGAGTGCTGCACAGCTCCCAGCCATGCCCCCCACACAGATAAACCACCAGACTCCAGGGCTTGCCAAAAACAGGCACAGAGCCTTAATGGCCACAGCAGCATCAGTGGCAAAGCATTTCAGCAGCTGAGATCACAAGAGGAACCCAGAGTCAGCTTTCATAATTTATCATCCCAGGTAATTTTCTCCTGCTCGCTCCTCTCAAACCAGTTGCTGTGATGAGCAGCAGAAGTCAAGACACTTGTGCCCAGAGCTTCTGGGAGAGAATTCCCTCCTTTTTATTTGTACTAATATAGTTGTATATAGCCTGGCATTTAAAGGATGTGAGAGAATGCTTCACATTTCTTTTTGGGGTCACAAGGTGATATTTAGGAAGAGTTAGGACTCTGTGGAAAGTTTTGTAGAGTTACAGAGCACCCAAAAGGTCTCCTTCCAGAGATCTTTTAAAAATAAAAATCTTCCTCCCTTTGCTATTTTGAACTATAACCACTGCAAATAGCTTTCCTACTTTTTAAGTGTTTTTACTAGAAATTTCTCTTATGTTCCAAGAAGACTGAGGTACACACAAGAGTTCACCAGCTAGAAAGCTTTGAGGGTTGTCAGATTGTTCCTGACATTTGCATATTCCACCTTATTTAATCAATCTTTTAACCAACAAAGCTATTAAGTGATTCTACTCATTCTATCTTTTCCCAACAAAAAGTTCAAAGAAAGCAAACCTTGCTCTTTTAACTTATTAGACCAGCAAGGCCATCCCAAAGTAGATGTTTTGACTGCTGCCTCAATCTTCTAAAGAGAATTCATCTCCTTAAAATCTACAGTATTAGGCAAGGCTCTTGACATCAGCTACAAACAATTTCTGAAGGGGATGTGCTGGGCTATAAATCCCAGATGTCAGATAAATCAGTGACTGAAAAAAAGACAAAAACACAACCATGGCCATGTGGTGGGTGGAATACATTTTAACAGAAGACCTGCAGTGGTTCAGCTTTTCCACTAAAGCTGGGTGGATGAGCCACCTCAGCCAAAACACAATGCACTCCAGAAACCCTCCAAGCAGATGGAGAGAGACCATCAAAATCCCTGCACGTGGAGCACAAAGAGCTGAGCCTGGAAAAGAGAACCCAAGAGCAGGATGCTAATATTTGAAAGGACCATAAAGGGAAACTTTGTTAAAAAGGTAGATAGAGAAAAACTCACGTGTCAGTTTTCTCAAGGAGCATGTCCTTACCTTGTCTCTGCAGCACTTGGCATGGCAGTGACTGCAGTAGAGATGCTCAGGAAGCTGGAGCTGGACAGGCAATGCTGAGCACTTCTACAGGAGCACTGGGCACTGCAGCACACACAGGACAGTCCCGTGGCCACTCTCTGGACCAGCACGAAAAAAGCAGCAAAGGTTTAGCTCTCCACAGTGCTGAGTGCTGGCATAACACTGCATTGCTTCCACCCCAAGGGCAGCTGCAACCAGGGCTGACATCGGTGAGTTCAGGCAGCCACAGCCAAAACCCTGGCAAGGCAGCTGCCACCCCACCTCCTGCTTTGTGGAATCTTAACAGGGAGAAACTGGAATTGCCAAACCTTTGATAAAGTGTGAAAATCTGGTCACTTTGATACTTATGGGTTTCCTTGGCCCTACAGGCTCTAAAGCAAGGAGACATTCTGCAGCTGTATGGTCCTGTTTCACCACAGTGCTTTAGTCCAGTTAAGCAACATCTGGCAGCAATGAGCTCCAAGAGCTGCATGCTTTTGGTCTGAAAATTTCCAATATGAAATCAAGGAGAGTGACAGAGAGTACTGGGCTTAACTAAGAGGTAGAACATGGTAACACTGCTGGAATTACAACCAGAATTATAACCAGAAATAAACCCTGTGTAGAATAAAAGAGACACCAGAGCAAGACATCCATCTTTTTCAGCCTGAGCTACAAACTTCAGCTAAAGGCAAGAGATCTCCAAGCATACAGTGCAGCTCATTTGTCCTGCACAGAGATCAGCAGAAACCTGTCTCCTTCACAGGGCTGCACTGACAGTCACAGATGATGGATATTCCTGGCTGTGCTGCATCAGGAGGCAAGAGAAGTCATGGAGATCCCAGCAGCAGGACAGTCCTTCAAGGTGATCTCTGCAAAGGAGCAGTCCCAGCTGAGCCAGGAATACAGAAAACAAAGATTCACCCACCAAAACCTTTGGCCTGGCCCCAGACATGATCAGCTGGATGGGATAAGCAATACACAATTCCACTTTCCTCTGGGGCTCCCACGACCAGCCCCTGGGCACAGTGCCATCACTTCTGCTCTTTCCACTTTCTGGTGGAAATCAGATTTTGGCCCCCAGTAACGCTTCACCAAAGGCTGTCTAACTAAATAAATGATGTTGTTTACAGCTGGAAGATGGTCTCCATTACACAACATGATCATCCTGGCCAAGCTTCCAGGGAGAAGCTGTTCTTCAGGGGATTGCTGCTTGAAAAAATGAAGAAGAAAACAGAACTAGCTGAAGCCAACACAGCGACTTAACAGCACAGGAAACATAATCTGCTTCTGCTGAGAAAACAACAGAGCTGCAAACTTGTCCAGGTCACACTTACTGTTGGGCATGGTATATAATTGAGGGTTTAGCCACTGTCTGGACAGAGCTGGCAGAACGGGGAAGAGAAAGAAAACCCAATCTGTAAAACATGAAAAAAAAGAAAAAAGCCAAGACAGATCAAGAAATGAAAAGCAAGAAAATGCACTGGGAGGCAGGGGGCTGACAAAAGGTGCTTCAAGCAAATCAGAACACATGAGAACTCCAGCAGAGAGATGTGGAAAAGAAAACTTAAAAGAGTGACAAAAAACAAGAGTAGCAATTGTGTCACTGGCTGCCCTAATGACACATCAGCTGCAAGCCCTGGGTTTGATCCTCCTGCAGAATGATCAGTGTGGAGATTGCTCATCCCTGGCTGCTGACTTTATCAATCAGGCCCCCAAATGCACTTTGCACTGTGAACATAGGATAAAAAACGGGGTAGGGCAAGGACATAGATTTTTAAGGACCCAAGTCCAGCTCCAGTTTCTCAGCGGCATCTTCAGACCTGCTGGAGACAGGCAGTGCCCTGGGAAGGACAGTGTGCCCTTGGGCTGCTCCATGTTTCAGTCACAGGGTTCATCTTTCACCACTCATAGATGGCTCAGGACTTATCCCAAGAAGAGGCACTGCCAGGACTCAGCACTCCCCTGCATTTTCCCAGCTGTCAGAGGAGGTGAGGCTTGCACAGCTCCTGGCAGTCTCCCATTTTACTGCAGAGGAGTCACAGCCAGGCTGTGCTCAGGGTTTGGTCACAGCTGCAATTCCCTGAGCCTGAGCCCAGGGCATCTGTCAGTGTGTGCAGCCACACTGAAGTGAGAGCCCTCACCTCACACCTGGATGGCAGAGCCACCTTCCACTGCCTTTGCTGAGGCTCTAGCTGGAGAAAATCACAAAAGTTCCTTCCAGAACAGTTTTTTGGAGCCAGCTGCCCAGCAGACTCTGAGAATGGTGATAAGCCATGAGCAGGAGCCTCTCCCAGACAGCTGCCAGGGGAAGTCTGTTACCTGTTGCTGTTTGCAGAGGGCAGGAGGTGGGAAAAATCAGTATCAGAGCATGATGCTGGGCTGAGAACTCTCCTTCCCTCTCAGGGCAGCACTTAATCAACTTTGACGTGCCTAAACACTTAATCCCCACGGGGCTGCAGCAGGAAGAGCCAGCTGAGTTATTTTCACTGTGCACAGCCCAACTGACCCTGCCATGCCTGTGGTTCATCTGCCCAAAAGGTACATGTGCTTTTTCTTGCCTCCTTCTCTACTATCCATCAGGTATTAGATGCTGTAGCTGATGTGTGGCTGGTCATGCTCTTTCTCGTTATATTTATATTTACTTGTGCAGCAAAGGCTGAGCTAAGTCTGAATGTCTCCAATTCATGCCCAAGCATGTGCAAATGTACACCTGAAGAGACCATCCTCTGCAACAGAGCTGGACTGAAAACCCTACCTGGAGAAATAGCAGCATCCACCATCTCTCTAAACCTCTCCAACAATTATTTGCGGATTCTCAACACCAATGCCTTCAGAAACCTGACTTTCCTTCACAGCCTCTGGCTCGATGGGAACAATTTGACTTTCCTGACCCCAGGAACTTTCCATGCTCTCAGCAGGCTCCAAGAGCTGCACCTCAGCAGGAACTCACGCCTCACCTACCTGCATGCAAACACTTTCAGAGGACTATCAAACCTCATCAGCCTGGATTTGTCCCACTGCAATATCTTCGAAATCCACCCACTTCTCTTTTCACACTTGCCTTCTTTAGAAAGGCTTGATTTAGCCTCCAATAACATGCGCTATGTCCCACAAGCCTTTAGGAACCTCTCCAGCCTCAGCAGGCTCTCCCTGGAGGACAATCACATAGAAGCCATCGGCAGAGATTCCCTGAAGGACCTGGAAACCCTGTATGATCTGAATCTCAGGAAGAATCGGATATGGATCATTCAAAATGGAGCTTTCGCAAAGCTTCTCAGATTGGGCATTTTAAATTTAGGGCACAACTTCATCACTGATTTGCCTAATCAGCTTTTTGAAGGATTGATCCAGCTCAAGACCATGCACCTTGAAGCCAACAGAATCACTGCTGTCGACTGCACCTTCAGGCAGCTGCTCAACTTGAGAAACTTGTACTTGAACAACAACCAGATCTCCTCGATCTCAGACTCTGCTTTTTTATACCTAAACAAGCTGCACTTCCTTCACCTGAGCAGAAACAACCTCAGCTCCCTGCCCACGCGCTTGCTGGCCGAGCTGACCAAGCTGAAGTACGTGTTCCTGTCCCAAAACCCCTGGAGGTGTGACTGCAGCCTGCTCTGGTTCTGGACGGCCACGCACCGGGCGATCATCCAGGGACTGGACTGTCCCTTCCTGGGCCCTGCCAACACCACAGCACCCCGGGAGCCCCACCCCGGGGACCTGGGGGACTGCACGGTGCCACTGGAGCTGGCCAGGGAGGACAAGTGCAGGGTGGCTGGTACCAGCGTGGCTCCCAGGCCCCCTGCTCTGCCCGGCCAGCTCATCCTGCTGGCACTTGCCTGCCACATGTGGTACAGTGAGAGGGGATGGGGCCCCGTGGTGGCCACATTTTAAATGGTGTTTCAGTAATAAAGTGGAGGCTACTGATCTGTTTTCTTGAAATTTGTTTATGAACGATGGTTTTCACGACAGGTGGATTTGATATGGAAATAAAGGGATTTTAAATTATTTCATTCATGGGCAATACTTTAATCTGAAATGCTTACATCAAAATTCAATGCAAATGCTCACATTGGCAAGTTCAGGGCTGGGATTTGTGCTGGTGATGTGGGGCTGGGAAGCATGTTCCCCTCTGTTCTCCTCATTTCCCAGCTGACCACAGCCAGGTGTGACCTCCCTGGGAGGGGCTGCCTTCCTGTGTCCAGCTCATACTGGGCATATTGTGAGTATTGCTGAAATAGGAATAAATTGCACAAGCTCCAGGACATCTGGAGCCCTTAGAAAAGGCCCAGTCCATCAGCATTGCTGTGAGCATGTGGCACCTTCCCACAGCACACGGGGATCTCTCTGCTGCTACAACAAGACAGTGTTGGAGGTGTGGGCAAAAACACCACCAGATAAAACATTTTATCACTCAGCTGTTCCTCACAGCACTGAACCTCAGCCAATGTGGCTCTGCATTTACCCCTGCAAAGAGGTCATTTGTCTCAGGGATGGTCTGTAAGAGTTGTGTCTCTCTACACACCATAGAGGGGCTCTATCACAGCACAATTCCAGTGCCACACCCCCAGCCTGCCTCCCTTCAGCTGCTGGGAGACACAGATCAGCCTTCTCCCTCCTCCCAAATGGAATTTTCCATTTCTGCAGGTGTATTAAAAACACTCACCCAATGTTTACTGGGTGCTCACAGAAAGAAGCAATGGAATGTGTGCTAGACACACCACACTTGTCCCTGTCCTTAGAGGAATTATCCCAAGCTGATAAGAGGTAAGAAAGAAACAAACCCATGTTCAGGGCTGAAAACACACAAACCAGCACAATTTAATGTGGGAGACCTGCCCTGGAGTACAGAGCAAGACCAGCCTTTGCTATTACACCAGGGAAGGGATGAACTGGGGCTTCACAACAAAACCACGCATGCTGCATCCTCCTTATATTTGTGATTAGGCTTGTGCAAAGTATTTAATAGTCAATAAATTTTTGCTTACATTGTTTGTGCTCTTTCACCATCCTCACTTTCCTCAGGTTCTTTGAGAAGTAGTGGAAAAAACCTCCAGCTGGTTTCTGGCTTTTGCATTCCTCTCTACCAAGCTGCAATAGAAAAAGGCAGAAGGAAAAACGAGGCAAGTCCACCTCAGCAATTTCTTAAGTCCCTAAAAGATTAGATTTTCATCACTGAATAATACAAATTGGTGAAATTATATGGACCGTGCTTTGTCTGAACGCCTTGAGAAAATATTCCTTCCACTTTTATACCATCACTTCATTAAACAGTAACAGGAGCACAACTAAATTGCTTCCTCTGTGCTATGATAAAAAGTCACAGAAATATTTAACAAGTTACACACTTGCTCAGGGAGAACATGTGGCTGCATTTTTAATCCACAAAAAATGAAACTGGCAAGTAATACAAGAAAAAGGCCAGGAAACACAGTCCAGAGGAGGCAGTCTGGGCTTGAAAGGACATTTAAAGTAGGACATTAAGATTAAGGACAACATGCCCCCACAAGGACAGCAGCAAGTTTAAAAATAAATTCAATATGAACAAAGGTGACACTGCTAAAAAAACCTTGGAAACAAAAAGTATGTAATTGAAGAAGCAAAACTAAGCATAAATACTAACAATTTATTATTAAAGATCAAAAAGAGTTGCAGTAAGAAGGAAATACACTAAAGTTTATATCTCCTGTTGGAAATTTTAGCTGTGTTTGACAAAACAAACTATTTGAAAACCTGCTTGTTAAGAGTGTTTACTGGAGAGTGAGAATTGGGTTTGTCCTGATTGCACTGCACTGGACCTTCAGTGTGAGAGATCTGCTTTGCTTGGACCCCAAACTTTTCTTTCTTAAATACATCCAGCAATACAAGGAGATGCTTTCCCATTCTGTAATTGTCAAAGCACCCATTTCTGCCCCTATAACCTGGTACCAAGAGGCAAAAGAGGCAAGACAGGACAGATGCACGTGGCCACATCCAAAGTCCAAGAATTTTGACCTTAGCTACACCACGCCCCCAGCCAGTGCCATAAATCACCAGAACACTGTTTCAGTGGGATGGCTGTGACTCTACTTATGGTATATCGCTCCATCTTGAGTGAAAACATGCCATTTCCTGTGGGAAGCTTTGTTAAAATACTTCTCTTGTGAAAAATTGTACCAGTGGAAAGTTTCCAGCCAGCTCTGCACAAGGCTTCATGCAGGGAATCACTGGGGTGGTTTGCTGGCACTCCACACCCAGAGCAGGGAGCACTCCCAGCCAGAGCCATCACAGCCATGCCCTCACCCCTGCAGCAGGCAGGGCTCCTGCTCATCTCCTCCCAGGGGCCCCAGCTCCTCTTCAGCTCCCTGCCAAATTCCTCCTTCTCACCTGCCCATTTTCATCTCCCACAGAGAGAAAAATTAAGTCCCTTTCAACTGAGCCCTCATACAAATGAAAACCTCTGAAGCCCCCAAGGCACAACAATACAGAAGTTGCTGCTCCAAACAAACTTTGCATTTAAGGGACCTTTCCCTGCTGTGCTCCCAGCAGCACCAACCCCTCAACATGCTCTGAAGGACCAATATCTACTATCAGATCTACATCAGACCATTAAAGATGAAGAAAGATTGTGTGTGGCACTGCAGGCCAGAAGCACCAGGCTGCCATGCTGGGCAGTGCAAATAAGGAGAGAAGCGTGTATTTAAATGTTTTTATTTCAACTAATGCTTTGCCACCATATTACATCACTTTGAATAGCTTGGAATAGCAATATGATCTCAAAATATAGCAAACAGCTTGCCAAAGCAAGAGAATATTAAATCCTATGGGTACAGCATTTTCCTTCTTTGGCGACAATGTCTCCTTCCATTTATCTGTAAAAATAATTTTATATTCCAGCACATTTGCTGTTCACTTTATTGAACCCTGCTGTTTATACCATTTGCCTTTTCCCTGCACAAAATCTCCCCACAATGTAGTGTGGTTTTGTATCTAACAGCATTTTAAATAAAAAAGTTATAGTTTTCATGCAGATTTTTGTAAAAATTATTTTCTAGGTGCACAGAACTGAACCAAGATGCATACAAAAATGCATTCACTTCCATTCTCAGGTCTAACCGTGCCATCAGCAACATGATCATGTTACTGCAAGAGGTCCAAGGATGGTGGTATTATCATATGTAGTATAACCTTAAAAAACAAACAAACCAAAAAAAACCCTTTTTTATAAGCAGCAAGAGAAAAAACTGCCATGCTTTATTTGTAAATAATCAAAATAGTTAGATGTACAAAAAAGCACCATGTACAAAGAATACCAGAGGAAGTACATCTTCCTAATTACACATTTCTTATTTAGCATTGCGAGCTGGCCTGCAGGTCCCAACTTGTACTGTAGCTTTATTTGCAAAATTAAGGATGTGGTCAAACCTAAAATATGCTTGGACTGTATGACAGAAATTAAAGTGGACTGCAGATAGAAATTAGATTTGTTTCCATTACAACTCATACCAACCACCTTATAGCCCTCAAGGGTAAAAAAACCACACATTAAGTATCTGAGAAATAATGGAGTGAAAACAGCTCCAGAGCAATATTACAAGATGCAGGTCTGCTATGAATGCATTTCTGTGAGCTCTTGATAAGTTAAACTTTCCTTTGGGAAAAGAGCACGTCTGTTGGTTAAAACTCCTCCCCCTGAGAATTTTGATAAATTTGTCTTGCTAAGCAAAACAAAATCCTTTGAACTTCAACAGTTCCAAGGCCAACAGCATTTCAACGTGGTCACAGCCGATCTGCTACTCATGCACCCAGGGTGGCAGGTTGGGTTTTTGCTGCATTTTGGTTTTTTTTTTCTCTTTTCATGGATCATCCCTTTTATACTCGCTTCATTCCTCTGCCCATCAAGCAGGCAAACACGGTCATGACCATCTTTGGCTTCACCTCCACAAGATCTTCTGGAAGAGCATAAACTCTGGCACCAATTCTTCTTGCCATGGACACAGCATACCTATCCACCATGGAAAGATGAGATGATCAGCATCAAGACTGCTATCAGTAAATGACAAGTCAAATCCCACCCCAAGCAACACAATTTCACCTATTCTTTATTAAGATTCAAGATGTGGAACAGTTTAATCACACTCAATTCTTTTGTTTTACAAGTTTTTCTCATCTTTTGCTGCCTTCCTTTTCCACAGTAAAGTGTTTTTAACGTGCAAATTGACCTTTGAATGTCAAGTCCACTTCACCGACAGTTAAAAAAGAATCTTAATTAATATTTGTAAGGGCTAATAGAATATGTAATGAAGGATTAATCATGTAACACTTCCTTTTCTGTTTGCTCCTTATGAATAACAAAGTGAGACTATTATCTGCCAGACATTCTGCTGTCATTGTGCCACTGCAGAACAGTCACAGAACACACATTTCAAAGGCATGTTTTAATAGGCATACTTTAAACTTGACAATCTGTGGTGATTCAACAAGACATAAGACACACGAGGGTTCAATTTCAAAACCCTGAGCCACCAGCTGAACACCTCAAACGCCTGAACAAACAGGTGAGGGATAAGTATCACTGGTAGGAACTGCAGGAGCTGTCCTGCATTTCTCTCAGCAAGCCAGCGTTCAGCCAACTGCTCCCTCCAGTGTCACGGGCAAGGACAGCAGCTCGACTTCACCAAGTGCTGCCTGTGCAAAAAGTACTGTGCTAAAAGAGACTGAAATCCACAGCAACAAACTGGTCAAAACACCTGCAGCTTGAGGCCAGCACATTCAATGTGCACCTTTTCAGTGCAAAACAGCTTTTGAGAGAGCAAACTTACTTAGCATTATTTTGCTTGTCATCTTCTGATAGGTTACCAGTTTTTACTAGGTCATAGTTGATACAACCAGGCTGGATGGCATCGATTAAATCCACAACTGCCAAGCTCGTGCTGATAGTCTTGTCCTAGAGAACACAGGGACAGAGAAGTAAGGATGAGTGCCCAATCCTTAAAGCATAATTCTCACCTCAATTCAGTTGCTCTGCAACGTGCAGCCAAGGAAGTTTTAAACAAGTCTTTTCAAAGCAGCAGTGTTAGTGACTATTCCCAGGTGGACCAGAGGGAAAACAAAACTGCTGCCTCACCTTTGGGGATAATACAATAATATTACTCCAATCTACTGCAAGTGCTCTGAAAATCTGAAGAAGTAATCATTGTGCAGACAGCAGCTCTGCCCTGCTGAGCACAGCCCAAGGCACAATGCTCACCTCCAAAGGCATAGCAGCTCCAGTCCCTTTGCTTGCCAGCATCTCAGCTCCCAGCTCTGCCCCTGATCCTGACCACCCCCTCTCCTGTGCCACTATTCCCTGCTACAGGCAGCTCTAAACAGTCTCCTATCCTGGAGCTTGAAACCACTTTGTTCCCAGCACAGACTGAACCCTGTTCCTGTTTAAACTCCTTTCTAAGATGCCCCTGCTGGCTGTTCCTCCAGCTAAGGAAAAAAATTGGGGGCACTCATCTCCTTTTGTAGGCAAGAAGGGAACCTGCACCTTGAAGTTCTGGATGGAGGTGGACTTGCCAGCTTCTTTCAGGGTCTGGTTTACCCAGCTGACTATAATGTCATCGTTGGCTTTCTGACCATCACCCAGGTCCTCGAGGACATTCAGTGTGTACCTGAGAAGCAGCAGAGAGAACAAGATTAGGCACAGAGCCAGGACAAAGCCATGCGGCCAGGATGCAACATGAGCCATGGCAGCTTGGAAAGTCTTTACATAGTCTCAGCACTGGGTTTGGGGTTTTTTAATAAACTCCTTTAGCAAAAAGAAAGAACCATGTATCTTATCTGAAATATGATTTCTGTTAAGGCATTTAGTCTTTCTAGCACTTTCTAGTCCTTTAATTAAAGCTCAAAAAACTGCCTGGGCACAGGATGCTTGTTAAACTGCTTGATCATTGAGCATTTGCTCCAAAGCAGTAACACATTACCTAAAAGGTGTGGATTACCTTAGGAGCTGGCATTCAGACCTCTAATGTCAAATTAGGAGCTACCACACATCTTTTTACCAGACATATATTTGCATAATCTTACAATTCTTCAGAACTAGGTAACGGGAAAATCAACTTTATCTGTTATTAAGTTTCTTCTTTCCCCCATTCTAACACAAAAGAGAGCTATAAAGCAGTCCCAAAATGTTTCCATCTCAATTTCTAATTAAAAATCAGAACATAAAAGTTTTGTAATGTTACTGCTCAGGGTTTCTGCTTGTGGAGCAGACTTGAGCAGGTGAAAGAGGTGATCCTTGCCACAGGATGATCACAGACCCACCAACAGGCTGTCCAGAGGTGTCTGCTCCAGACTCTCATGTGCAGCTCTATCACAGTTTTGTCCAGATGTGTCTCAGACACCCCACAAAGGACAAAGGTTTTACAATTATTCTGGGTGACATATTCCAGGTGCTGCAACGCTCTCATGGAAGAAACTTCCCAAATTCTGTACTCCACTCACAAGTTTCACATGTCTGAGAGGGGTCCTACCTTCTCATCAACTGCCAGACCAAGGCAAGTGTCAGCGTTGGGTTTCCATCATTCAGGTCTTGCCCTCCAATGCCAACCAGGGAAAATTTAGCTGGATGCTTTCCCAAGTCTACAGCATAGTTACAGTTTTCCAGCTACACAGGGAAAGAGTTTAAACAGAAAAATCACTCACAAACACACTCACTTGACTGGAAACCTCAAACAAGAATTTTTAGTGTCCATGGCTTCTTATAAAGTCTTTTGACATCTTTACCTTTTTCATATTTGCTCCAAGTTTTGGGTACGGAGGCTTGTTAACCTTATTCCAGTCAACAGGAACTTTGATCTTTTCATATAACTGTAGTATTACCAGTGCATCTTGGAGATCACTAAAGTAGAAAACATGGAGTAAGTCTAATGTTTTGAGATTTGAGTGCGCTCTGACTTTACCACATCATGAATAATTTATTCATTACAGGTGGTTGCAATTTCAACAACCCTAAAAGGACAAAAAAGGCTGGGTCTCCCAAGAGCCTAAAGCTTACCCATAGAGGTGATTTACGTGGGGGTTCACACCAAGGGAGTTCATCCAGTTGCGGAAGGTCCGTTCCTCGCGTGTCTCTCCTACGTGACAGAAAACAGATTCACTGCAAATTCTGCAAGGGACTTCCACCTGGCAAGGCAGGGAGCTTTGAGCAGCAGAGCCCACCAGGAGGTTTTAAGCAGAGAAAGAATATATTTTTCTACTATAATTTTTTTTAAAGGAAGAGGGTGACCCTGCTATCTAGTCTTGATTATCATTTTGATTTCCTCAGGCCTCAGAAGAGCCTTTTGCACTTTCTGAAAGACAAAGGAGCAGGAAGGTCTTTCACATAGGTGTTGGCTAACTGTCACAGCCCAATCCCAGCTGTGCCAACAATTAGCACTCTCACGAACATCTCACTGGATGTCTGAGGTTTCCTTGCCCATCACAGGAAATGGTAAAACCAAATTCCCTGGCATGGTGAGTGACAGGCTGCTGGCAGTGTGCCTACAGGTTCAGGCTCCACAACAGGGTCAGAGCAGCTGAACAGGCTGCCAAGTGCCCTTCTCATCCACCCCAAATGAGTAAACAACCACTGCAGCACTGAAGCCTCAAATCATAGGTGTTGCTTCAATGGAAGATACCTCTGCAGGGCACAGCCTCCAGTGACACAATTGCTTACTTTAGATAGGCCCCTCCTGCTAATTTTGTGACTGATAGGGCCCTCACCTTCCAAAAGGGTCCAGTCGATGTCCTGGTTTTCAGGCTTGGTAAGTGCTGGGTACTTGTTGAACAGGTTGGCAACGAAGGCCAGGTTCAGTTTGGGGTTGCCACTGACCACATCAGCCGGAGTGACGAACTGCCGGCAGCCGAGCCGGTCCGCCTGCTGCAGCATGTACTCTGCCCTCCTCAGGTCATCCTTCTCCTGCCAGGGTGCAATGGACAAGAGCTGTCAAGGAACAGGCTGGGCTACAAAGCACATGGGAAGCTCCTGGCCACCATCTGGAGTGATGTCACCAGTCCACGTTTGGCATCAGTTGCTAAGCGGGTGAAGGGGATGAGGCACACACACCAACCCCTGCTGCTGTGTCTTGCTATTTTCCTGGGCATGGCTTGGCATTCCAAGCTCACATGCTGTCAAACTTTAATGCTTTTGGTACTTGGTGTTTCAAAAGAAGTCAATATGCTCTTGAATGGAGCAAGCCCACAAAGGATTTCTCAATCATCTCTGTTAATTGGAGTGTAATGACCAGGCTGGCAGCAAGCACTCACACACCTGAGGTGTGCACAGGGTCACTGACATTGTACACAGTCGAGAAATTAAGATACTGGGTTACCCAGATGTCATGGGGCAATGACAGGGTACAGGTAGTTCATGATCATACAGGATGAGGACATAACAGCCTGAATACTTACATTGAAACCTGACATGTTAATATCAATCTGAGATTCTCCTTCTTTCTGCCCTTTGGGTGCAATTTGATTGAGGAGGTGGAAATAGGCTCTGGAATCCTGAAATGAATGAAAAGGAAAATTCATCTCTCTTGCACACCAGTGAATACACCATAACAATTCATTTCAAGTTCATTTTAAACAAATCACCATGCATAATTTGCTTATGTACCTTTACTGAATTGCCAAAATCTGTAAGCTTAAAAGAGAGCACAATGGTAGAAATCCAGGCAGCAGGAAAGGAAACAAAAGGGAAAAGGTTAGAAATATTTAAGATGATAATTGTGTGGTTTGAGTGTTTGAAAGCTGCCTTTGCTACAAGCTCTGGTGTCACAGCCACCTCTGCAGTGGCTGGAGGAGGCAATGACCCCATGGTGCTCACACTCAGGGCCCCCAGATGCCCCAAGGCAGTCCTAGTCCCTAAACAAGGCAGCCATTCCTACTGCCACAGCAATGATGAAAATGGCTCAGTGAAGACAAATTCCAAGCTAAAAGCTGATTATAAGATGTTTGAATGTTTGCTTCTGTGGCTGCACATTAGCTAGAACAGCTTAGAGGAGAGAGGCCAGGGATGGTCACAGCGCAGGAGGAGCCAATAGCTGTAGTGATTATTTGTCAGCAACAGGTCCACACCATGGCAGCCTAGGGGATGCACCAGAGAAGCCAACAGCTATCAGCAAGACTGTAAGTAATTTTGAAGTTGGAAATAAGAGTGACCCTTGCACACATTCACACAACAGGTCAGATCTATGCTCCTCATACACCCCAATTATCAATTTTTTTTTTTCTATCTCAACCTTCTTTCTCCTACTTAAAACTGCTGGCCATGTGAATAAGCTCCAGAAAACTCCTGAGACCAGTGTCCACACTGACCCAGAGTCACCATACTCCATTTCTCACCAGTGCTCCCACTCACTGTGAAAAGCAGCTTTAAGAGTCCCCACTCCCATTCCTACTAAATCCAGTGTAAAGAATAAGAGGTCTTGTTTCCCTTTCTCTCTCCAGACCACAACATTTTAGATTAAATGCCATCACTTGCCAAGAGTATGTGGAAGCCTCACTGTCCAGTGAAGCATTTTCCCCTGTTATGTCCATCAAGATACAGATTAAGGACATTTGAAAACATGTAAGTAATACCAGTTTTGTAGCTGATTAAAACACACAACAGCAGCACTGGAGGAAATAGACAGTTCAACACTGGGCTCATCCTCATGGCAAGAGAGAACAACACTGCAGGACCTCAGATATCACATCCCAAACCCCCCTGGTAAGACCACTCAGGGTATTAGGGTCAAGAAAGGTCCTGCCTGAGGATTAAAGGCCTCATTTACACATGCAAGCACATCCCTGTCCAGCTCCCAGTCTTTTCCCAGGCACTGCAAATCAGGAAAGCTTTGGTACCTTGATATCTGAGCTGAAGTTACTGATTTTGTGCCAGCCTGCGTTTTCCAGGTGGAAGTTGGCCCATCTTAGGAGCAGCTCTTCTGGGGATAGTTTCATAAGGTCCTCCAGATTTTCACCATCACGAAGTAAGGCAGCCAGTGCTACAAGAAAAATGATTGTGAGGGAAGAGTCAAACCTGCCAGAATTTGAGCTGTAGAAAGATTTCAGGGGGGGGTACAATACCAACTACTGATTATGTCAAAATATTCGAGGTATTGGCAGAGTTTTCCTGAGTTGGTTGTTATACAGAGAGGAGTATAAATTATCTAGAAAAGTATGTGTAAAGAAATAGTCACCCTTTTCTTGTATAACAAAATTCTCTGGATTTTATGTGCAGTCTTTTAAGCTGATGACAGGAAGCTAAATGCAAATGCACTTCTATCTCAATGAAAAATGCTTTCAAGCAGTTTCATAAGCACCATTAAAAAAACCCAGAGGAGCCAAGATAAGCACCCTTTCAGCTGGCCAGTGCTTCCTTTGCCATGAATTTTCAATCTAAGCCAAACAATGTCAACACTTCATGATGAGGAAGCTTAAATAAAAGACACTGAAGCCCCTCCATCCATCTGGATGCTCTGATAGCACAAGCAGGAATATCAGAGCTCTTCAGATGATTTGAAAAGTTTAAATTTTGGAGGCTCTCATGCAGAACCAAGTGAGCACAGGGAGAGATCTGCAGCATGAGTCTCTCATCACCAAGAACAAAGCAAGTGCGAGAGTTGAACCACTGACAGTAGCAAGGAGGATTTTAGAACCAAATAACTATCACAGAGCTGATAAAAAAAAGCTGATAAAAAGTCCCCCTTTTTAAATTTTTTTTGGAGAAAGATATGCAGTTATCTATAATCCTAAAAGGATCCAGGCAGCTTTTGCCACATCCCAACACCGCCAGGAACCTGCAGCTGGAGCAGCCTAGGGCATCACCAGCAATGTGCTCGTTCACTGCCAGGCTCAAGCCAAGCAGCATCTTGACTTACAGGCTGGTGTTCAGCCAGTTCTCCAAGGCTGATCCACACCACCAGGATGGCACAACCCACCTGCATGAACCTGCTGCACAGCCACAAACAGGCTGGAGAACACTCAGCTGGGCACATGCCCTGCTGGTCCTCCTCCCAGCAGAGAGGAGGGAGGAAGAGGCAGCACAAGCAATGCTGTGCTCATGCTTTGGAAGCAACCACTAAGAATTGAACTTACCTTCATTTCTGCTGAGCTCAATGTCAGCAAACAAGCCAATCTTGATGACCTGCCAGAGGAGCCCAAGGACCAGGTGGGGTTTCCCTTCCCTCAAGTCCTCTGCGCCAATATTGACAACATGACAGCCGATGGCAGATGCAGAATTCAAGGCCAAGTTCAGGTTCTCCTGCAAACAGCAAAGCCCAGTCAGACACAGTCCAGGGAGATGCAGCTTTCCCTTTCATCCAGCACCAGCAGAGTGGAGGTTTCCCCCTTGTCCTTGCTCCAACAGCAGCAGCTCAGAGGAAGCACCCTCGGCCACCCTTGAGCTGGAGTTTTAAGGGAGCCGTGGTGGCAGCAGGCTGAATCAATAAGAACTGAACTAGGCACCAGGGTTTAATTTCAGCCTCTGGTATTTAGTTTCAGCCTCTGAGTTAGTTGCATCTAGTGGCATCAACAAGAATAAGGCTAGAGAAGTGCTAATTTACACACACACACATCCTCACTAAAGCAACCTGCCCTAGTGTGAAACAATTCATAGCCAATACCAATAACCACATTGTTTAAAAAAGACAGTGCTGTACATAATCACCACAGCAGTGTCACATGTGCATAACATTTCAGCCACTTTACCCATTTTGTCATTAATTCAGCATTTTTGAACCATGCACACAGAACTGTCAATTATATATGGTACAAAATTGCATTTAATAATTAAACAGAAGCTATAAAACTTGCTCCTTTCCAACATTCCACAATAATGCCTTGAGCCACCATGCTACATTCATTAATTCTATCTTAATATGAATTTCAAAAAATAAAATACAGAAATGCTTTATACCTGAATTATGAATGGTGTGAGTTTCTTCTTATTAATTGCTCTTTCATCAATTGTGTCAGGAACAGAAAGATTGATCATTTTGCTGTTAGGAGGAACACCAATGATATTTGAACAACACTTAGTATTTAATCTGAACAAAACTCAAAGCAACTGTGACAATACCCACCCAGCACATTTCCTTTAGCCTGCTTGTTTTTATGTCATTTTTTTTCATAAAAATCAAGACTGCATAAATCAGAAGTTAATATTTACATTATCAAGAATGTATTTGTAACTAATAGCTAAGCTTGAAACTTTAAACATGTTCCCAGCCACTACTGATCTCAGCTGCTGGAGCAAAAAGAGCACATGAATAATTTACAGTGCAGTCCCTGAACTGGTGAAGACTCATTGCTCTGCTGACATCCACTGCACATTTTAGTAAGACAACAAACTTCCTCCTATTGTAAAGGTTTACTACTGCTGGCAAGAAAACCTGCCCCCAAAAAAGAACAAACACTTGGAGAGCTCAGTGGGGAGCATGTGAGCACAATGAATTTTCAATCAACACAATATGGCAAATTTAAACTTTATATTATGAACTACGTCCTACTCAGTTCAGTCTTTGCCTAAAGCCATGAATTACTTGCAACTTGGGAGATAAATATACTAAAAATATGCATCATGAGCTAAAGTTAAAAAATAAAAAGATTTAAAGAGAACAGGTAACTTGCTTGAACTCATTTTGTGTATTGATACAGAGTTACTGAAATTACAGGCTGATCCAGTTCTCCACTACATTAATTCACTTACAATAAAACAAACGAACCTAATCCATAAAACCAACAAAACTCTCATAACACAGAAGGTTGCTGGTAATCAGCAGCCCTGGATGCCTTCTGTTCTCAGCATGTAACAGAATAAGTCACCTAACTTCTGTAGTGCAGTTATTAAAAAGAACAAGAAGCTTCCCAGAAAACCCATTTTTGGGTTAATGCATAATCAGGTCACTAACATTCCCACAGAGGACACTGTCTGCCTAGACATCCAAGAGAATGGGCTACTTATCACACATGCCTCTCCCCAGGCTACCCAGCACCAGGCTGAGTCTGCACCAGGACAACTCCTGCTCCCACAAAGCACCTTCTGTCCCCTCAGCAAACTCAAACTCAAACTCAAGCCCAAACAAAGCACTGGATGAAAAATATCAGCTGGCACCAAAGCTGAGGCATCACACAATGGCAACGAAAGCCTGAGAGACTGAGCCTCTTTTTATATGTGCAAAACGTTATGCACACACACCAGTCACAAAACCAGCCTAGAACAGGATGAAAATTCCCCCAAGTACAGTTTTGGAAAGCTATTTTACTGACTTTTAACTTTTTTTTTTTTTTTAAATTCAAGAGCCATCATGACTTACCATAGCACAATCCCATCTCCCACAGCCTTGAACAGGTCATCTGTATTTGGGTTCATTGGAATAACGTGTCTACAGTCAGGATCATTTTCCAGGGCTTTGTTTATCCAGTTTACAAAGGCATATTTCTCTTCCTCTAAGATAACCAAATGGAAATTTAACACAGGTTTTTTCATAACATAGATTTTCCCAAAAGAGGTAGAGTACAATAGCCCAGAGAAACAACAGCCCCACTATCACTACCATACATTTGATTAGTCACACAAAGTTTAAAGAAAGAAGACTCTCACCTAAAACTATCAGAATATTCCTGCTATTGTTACTTATCAACTTTGTCATCCTCAAGTGTGACACAAGGGCTTCATCAGCAAGCACAGTTAACAAAGCAAATAAGAACATGTTTAACTTACTATTAAATTTGCAGCATATAAATTCTGTCCTGCTTTCACCCTGACGTGAGATCACTCAGCTCTCGGAGAACTAGAGCACAGCACACAGCATGGTGGGAGAAACGGGCTGGTTTTGGCACAGGACCTCCAGAAACCCGAGAGAAGAGTGGGAAGCAGAGTGGTACCTGAGTAAGAGTGCTGGGTCCCCTCGCTGGAGAGCTCTGAGGTGCCCCCAATGGCACAGATTCCTTCCTTCCTGTTAATGGCTCTTCGGAATGTTTTAGCGATATCGCTGCTTTTCACCTCTTGGAAAATCTACAAGTTAAAGTGCTCTGTTAGACAAGAAAAAATTACCTTCAAAAAACAAAAAGGATCACAGAAGAAGCTATTTCTTCTCAGCTATAAAGTAAACTTCACAATAAAATCAGCAAATGTGAAGGGCACAGCAAGGGTGTAGTGGTATCAAATCTGACATGGACAGTGGGCAGAGTGTCACCCCATTTTCTCAAACACACACTGCAAGTGCCTACTGAAACAGAAGCATTAGGCATGAAGTACCTTGCATATATTTACCTTTAAAAGTAGATTTCAAGGGGCCACAAGAAAAAAAACAGGAAACCTTTACTGTCTGAGCACAGGTAACGCATGCAGCAGGTCCTGCAGGGCCAAACTTGAGAAAGCTGTGGTGCAATTTTAACCTTTCTGTGTAAGCCAGATGCTCGTGAGAGTGTGACTTTAGTTCACACAAAAGACCTTGTCCACAACCCAAGAAACAATTCTCTTTAAGCATATAACAGTCAAATCTGCAATAAAGTGTAACAATGAATGCTGCAGGTAAAGATACCCCCTTCCTCAAGAGCAGGCTTCAGCTAACTGGCTAAACACCCTCTTGCTGGAGGGCAGAAGAGATGCTTTAGCACAGGAAGACTGCTCATGCCATTTGCACAGGTTGGATGCTACTGTTAGTGGCCCCAAGGCCATACAGAACTGAGCAGCTATTAGTAAAAAACACATTCCTACTGTAACTCCCTCAAAGCTGAACTGAATTAGTTTCAATCAAGCTGAAAACAAAAATGACATGTACACAGGTTCTCTAAATGCTACCCAGAAAAAGACAATGGCACAGCACTGTAAAGCAGAACCACAATGCGCTTCTGCTAAAAGGAGAGGACACCAGGCTGCAAAGGTGTCACTACAAGGCCAGGTGCTGGTTGTCACACCTTACATTCCCTGTCCCTTAAACACAGGGAAGGTGGCAAGTCAAGAGGATGATACAGTGCAGTTAAATCATCTCCTGATGGCACGCAGAGGTTGATCAGGTAAAGCAGACTAAAGATCTGAGAACCCAAAAGTTGGGAGATTTCTGGTTGGTTGGCTTTAACCACAAGGATTTTGTTTTAGATCTATTTATTTTAAAATTTACTGGGTTAACTACTGGAATTGCATATCTTCTTGAGAATACATGCTCTAAGTCACTTGGTCCCAATGTAGACAGTTCATGTCATTCTTGTACCATAAACTCCAGCAAAAATGCTCAGTAAGAAAACAGCAAGAGTTCAGTTTGTAAAAATCATACAGCTGAGCACTGCTGCTAATGTACACCTCAGCTCCCCTAAGACATTTTGTCTTTACTCAATCATTGGTACCTTTCAAATGCAACAGAAGAGATTTATTTCTTCCTTCCTAGTGCAAAGTTAAGAGATATGGACCAGCTCAAACCAACAGCTGAAACATGCACCCAGCATGCAAGTGTTCACAAACTGCAAACTCCAACTTACTAGCTGACTCCGAACTCAAAAAGTTCAGAGGGTCTGAAAACAATTAAGGAACAGAAAATGAAGATAAATTAAGAAATATCAAGGAAACTAATTCATATGAAAACAGCTCCCACAATGTACTGCACATACTTTAATTACTCCTTCAGCACTCAGTTACCAGAGCGTCAAAAGGATGAAGAATGTATATCAAACCATTATCTCAGAAGTCTTGTGCTTTTGAATAAAGACATTTTTAAATTCTGGACTATTTCTACTAAAAAAGACTGATCCTCCAACTTGTTCTATCATCTTACTCCTGTTCTTCCCTTTCAAGGCAAGAGATTTGAATTTTCCTAGAGCAGCACCTAACACAAATCCAAGTGTGTCTTAAAATGCCCTTTCAACTCTTTAGGAAATACTTGTAGTCCAATTAAACAAAGAAAGGAAATTATATTGATACGCGGGGAAAACAAGGATTCATCTGTGTTCCTGGAAAAACTGAACAGTTTCCAGTAAATACTGTAACCTTGGATCATTGCAAGTCTTTTCTTTCCAGTTGTCACCTCATGTGGAAACAGTATTTTGTCTTCTAATGAAGCTATCATATAAGAAAACCACATGGATTCTTTTTGGTTGGTTGGTTTTTGAACAAATATTTCTCCTCTGTCCAAATCTAAAAGCTGTCAATAACAGCACAAAAGACTGATCATACGCAGATACCTGTACAAAGAACTGATTTTTATATGACTAGTCCTCAGAATTGATCAGTTTGTCAAAAGAAAATAGGATTAGGGTAAGTGGCTGAGAAATCAGGTTCAATCTCTTCTATGGTCTTCCTTAGCTCTGTCTAAAAGGGGCCCCCCAGGCTGCTGGCAATTCAGAAATATCACTTACATAGACAAACTCTTCAAAACTAATCTTCCCATCTTTATTCTTGTCGCCATCGATCATGAGCTTCTGGATGATCTCTCTCACTTTGTACCCAGGGAGAGGCAGGCTGGCCTCCTTGAACAGCTCGTGCAGCTCGTAGTCACAGATGAACCCATTGCTGTTGAGGTCTGAGGAAGAGAAGAGGCAGCAGAAGGTTTTAGAATTGTGCCTAACAGAACTGACCCCCAACAGAGGGGCAAAAACATCACCCTCCATTGTCCAAGAGCTTTATGGACAGCAACCTGCACACTGGGGACCTGCTGAATCCCTGCAGGGCACGGGCACACAGCAGGATGGCCACACCCAAGGAGTACAGTGTTCAAAGGACACCCGTAGGAGCCAAAGACGCACAGTAAATACACACAGCACATCCTCAGAGAGTGTCCCAGCACAGGTCACAGGAACCCTCTGGCTCTGGGCAACAGCAGCTTTGAAGGAAGACTGACCACGATGACTCTGGGCACATGTGACAAGTCTGGTGTTAAAGTTTCACAACAGAACATCTGTACTTTTGTATTTTCATAAACAATCTCCAGAATGTCTCTTTTTACGTGTAAATACCACAGCCTTTGCACGTTAAAAATAGATAGTAATGAAATACAGCATCTCTTATTTTCTGAACTAAAAACACCAAGTCAGCTCTGCAGTTACGTTTTTATCACATTGTCAGTGATGTTCTCCATCTAACACTGACAGCAAATTGCAACCAGATATTTTATTGCTGCCCAAGAGTGCTCTGCAAGGACATTTGCTTTCACAGTCTATCACCAAGCCACAGCAGCACCATGTGTTTGGTGAGATAGTGTCACCTACTAGACTGAGGAAGAAAACAAGAATCTAGTGTGACACTGGAGCTTTGCACAAAACAGATTCCCAACCTCTTTGGGGACATCATCACACCTACTGACCACACATGGCAAATCCAGCAGCCCCAGAGTTTCTTCAGGCAAGTGAGGTTTTCCTGCCACTATGGACAGGCAGGAATTGGGTGCCTCCCTGCCCAAGCTAAGCAGGATGAGCAGAGTGTTGCTCATAGCAGAGCTGGCACCCAGATTTCAGCAGAGCTGGCACCCAGATTTCAGCAGAGTTGGGTCCACAAGGAGACAGAGCATTTAAAGAAGTTGTACAGCCCCGATTCACACCTCAAGACCCTCCAGCCCCATCTCTGGAGAGGCAGGTGTGTTGTGCTGTTACTGGCTCACTAACAGGATGCTAAAATTCCTTTGCTGTAGGCAAGTGCTACAGACAGCCCAGGGAAGTTAATTTCCTGGCTGCATTAGCCCCAGAATTTGGTTTTCTTCAAGAGGGAATCTCACCACAGCTACTGGGGTCAGTATTTGTGCTTAAAGGGAGATACTTAAAAGAATAAAGAAAACTGCCAGGATAGCTCTCAGGGTTATTTTAAAAATCAAATTGTGGAGGTCAATTTACTTTTAATGAGGATTCTGTGGATTTTAGGTTTTGTTTCACAGCAGTGTTCCAGTAAGCAGCACATTTGCAGCACCACTCCAACCATTCTCATTTCCCAAATCCATATGGGAATATGGGATTTTAAAATTGTTTTTATCAGTTATCAAAAAAGTGAAATTTTGCTCAGTGGCAAATATCCGAAGTAACCAGAGCAGATCTGTATCCCTCCTACACCCCAGTCTGTGTTCCAGACTAAGGAAGAGCATCAATTCCAGTGGATTAATAAATACATTAAGCTACTTCATGAAAAGTCAGTGTTTACAATAGTGCTGAGGAAATAAAGTGGTTTGGGGCAATGATTAATGATACCAATAGGCTGCTGTCTGGCTCTCAATTTTAGAATTTTATTCTGAAATAATACAAGCTTACAAAGGCAAGATTTATTAACAGTCCAGCCTGAGATGTCATGAGCAAACTATTTCCCCTCTAGATAAATCACAACTTCTTCTATTACAGTATTTTTATTACTGAATCTAACTTTACAATATGCATCTTTTCCCCTCCTTACAGCCAGTGAGGAAAATAAGTCAAAGGGGATTTCCTAATCTCCAGAGCCTATGAACCTAAAAGAAAACTTTGTTTTCACTCTCAGCCTGCACCCAACTCCCTTGCTTTTTTTTTGCCTGTGCCTGACTAAACCAATCACAGTCCTCCAGCATGTTGCCAAATTCAGCAGGTTAATCCAAAAACATCTGTTCATCACTTCTTCCAATCAATCCACCACCTAAGTTTTACATCTACCCAAATGTGAGAGTAGATTTAAGTAGCAGGCAAAAGACAGAGAAAAATAAGACTTTTGAAATAGATACTGTATCCTTGATGGGATCAGATGTTGATTCAGATTTGGGAAAAGTTTTCCTCTTGACATGTCTAGGTTCAGAAGTGTTTCTGATTCAGGCTTGCATGTGTTATGTCTCAGCCTATTCAGATGTGAAAGGGATAAAACCTTAAATGGTATTTCATGAGGCAGAAGTCTCTTAGGTGAGACATCAGGAAACTGAGCTCCAAAGTCTGCAACTCCAATAAGGGATGAAATGGCAAAAGGATGCTGAAACCTATTTAGGGCTTGGTTCTATATATGAAGCCCTGCAGGGCAGGTATGAGCAATTTACTCCAAGCTGGGTCAACATCTGCCCAGTGTGATGGTTTCATTCACTCCTGCAATCAGCATCTTCCCAGTCCTCCAGGTGTGCTCAGTTCAAAGATTTACCTTTGCTCACAAAAAAAAAAAAAAAAAATTAAAAAAATAGGAGCTCTGGCACACGAAGAGCCATCTGTAATACACACTCACAAGGGAGCTCACATAAGTCAGGAGTATGGCACAAAGAAAGATTTTGCCCATCAGGAAAGGCTGCATTGGGCTCAGACAAACAGCAGAAAATCAAGTCTGAAGGACACACTTTACCTCACTCAAAACCTTTTGATTCTCGGGACCTAAGCTCTCACAATTCTTAACAGTATCCCAAACACCCACCTGTAAGAGTTATTCTTCCATAGTATTCTGGGAAAAAAATTAATCACCAATTAACTTCACAGAGTAAAAGGGCATCTATGTGCCAGACACTTGGGAGTGGGACTTACAAGTAAATCAGGTCTGATAGTTTAACTGTAAGACCACACACCAAGTTACTGGTTTTGCACTGAAGATGCTCTTATTTCACATTTTAGCTTCTTGGCCACAGAAGGGCAGATTTGAGTGTTAAAGCCTGCTGGTTTTACCATAAAGTGGTGCTAGGCTGTGGTTCTGGCTTGGTAGCAGAGTCAAGTAGTGATTGACTATGAGATGGAAAATGGACCTGTTAACATGTCAAGAAGCCTGACACGATAAATAAGCCTGAAACCCCTATCCCACAGGGCAGCTGCTTTCCTTCCTACTGTCTCTGTTCCCCTTCTGGCACCAAACGTACAAAGAAGCAGCATACAAAAATAAATTAAAAAAAAAACAAACCTAAAAAACTCCACCTCAGCAGTACCAGCCAGTTCCAAAACTCTTTCCAGCATCACCGCAGGCCCACCATATGGTGCCTTGCTGGATGTCCTGCAACAGGCCCTGACTTCAGACAAAACTCTCTAACAAAATCTGAGATGGTATTCAACAGCTGAATAGGCTGTCAAAATAGAAGCTATCCCAAAAGAAATGGTTCGGCGGCCTGCCCAGAGTTACTAATGGAAGAAAGCGAAATTGTTTTAACAGACAAGCTACAGCCTGGATTCATTATAGTCTGCCTGATGGAAAGGAAACTACAGCACATCTGAAGTTTCCTATTTCTACTGAAAGATGCATGCACGCCAGCATGCTAAACCTGGGAAAGGTCACGGCAGCAACGCACGGCCCCTGCCATACGCAGGTGGTGCAGCAAAGCCGCAACGAATCCCAAAAGCTGCTTCAAGCTCCAGCTCAGCTTCCTCCCGAGGACATGTACTTAAAATAGCTTAAATAACAGGATGCAAGAGGGGAAAGTAACCCACACGTTTCCTTTTAAGGACATATGCTCAGCAGGACACACTAGCAGGATCACAGATCCCTGTTTGCCCTAAGCCAACGTTTCGGAGCATTGTTTTATCACCTTGCAGCACTGAACAAAGTGTTCAGCTGAGTTATGATTTTTGAGTACTTCATGTTTCCAGAAAAGATGCTTATCTCTGCTTATCTCAGAAGTAGGGAGAACGAAGACAAATAAACAGAGCAACTTTGTGGATTTTGTTCTGCCATGCCTCCCCTCTGAAGTGCCCCTGTTTGGCCAAGTATGCACAAACAGGCACCTGGTCCACAGAACAAATTCAGAGACCCAACGAGACCTGGAGCAACCTGCTCTTCTCCCACTAACCTGTGGGTCAAAGCCTAGACAGTTCCAATGCTCCACTAATTACTGTTTTCAAACATTACAAAGCTTTTTTCTTCTCCTTACCACTTGGATCACTTCCAAGACAAATAACTGCCTATAGAATGGTAGGAGCTGCTTGTCTGTGCCATAGCTGGCTTTAGTGATAACCTTAAACAGTGGTTTCTCACCTGTGGATGGTTTTAATAAGCAGTGGGGTGTCTATGGGACTCATGCCTTTTGCTGGCTGTCAGAGAGCAGCACATCAGCTGCATGGGAGAGAGGAAATGCCTTCAAGTGGCATGGAAGGCAAGTGGTGACAGAGCACACAGTAACACACCTCACTGCCTCCCAGCATCCCCAGATGTCTCAACTCAGCCCAGCTGCAGACAGAAAAGCTGGTCAAACATACACCTTTAAAGCCCCATCAACCTACCAGAGCAGCAACCTGCCCCATGCTGCAGTTACAGCAGGTCTCCAGGAAGCCAAATCAGCTGTGCATTGGAGCAAGGCACATCTTGGTGAGCAGAAATCACCCTATGAAACATTTCCTCCTGCCCACATCTCCTTCATGACATCCTAGAAACCAACCAGCTAAGTTTTTCTATAAACATACTTCTCAGCTGCATTCCAAATCTTCCAGATAGCTGGGAGATGAAAATCATCAGGCTTCATTTTACATAGCAGTCTTAGTCCATTCACACTTACTAAAGATGCTACTAGAAGTCCACAGTGAAAGCCAGTCACCCAGCCAGTGACCAGTTCTACATCCCAGGGCAAACATGGCTCCTTTAGGCAAGAATAAAGGGAATGAGAGCATTAAAGACACTCCTGACAGGTGTGTCCCACATGCTTGCGGGCTCTACCATGCCTAAAGCACACAAAACAAGGCAGTTGAAAAGAACTAGCAGATCCTATCTCATTTGTGGGTAAGTCCAGGATAATTAGCACATTTCTCATTAATATTTAAGTTCTGACACTGCCTTTATAATTTAAAACCAATTTAGGACCCACCTCTGAGCAGGGTGAGCTGGTTTCCTACAACAAACCAGGATTTGACTTGCATTTCTCCATGTTTCCAACCTAATCTTGATAATTTCCCCCACATGAATGACAAAAAGCCACCACATTCCAAAGAGGTTAATAATTCTAAACGTATCCAAGGACAGAACAGGATGCCTATATCCCAGCCTTATTGAGATCTGCACTAAGAGGTACATTAGACACAAACACTACGCTTCCTCCCAAGAAACATCTCCCTCTGTGGCAGCTCACTTCTACCTGCTGCAAAAGTCTTGAGAAGAGCAAGAGAGGAGAGGGAACTCCTTATAATGCAACTTGCTTCAAGTTCCAACAGGAGATGCTGCTCTATGGGAATCAGTTGCCTCTGAAATTCACATTTCTCCCTGCAGACTGGAAATTCTGAGCAAATGAGCATTTTGACAGCCACCCTGCCCTAGAGGGTGGTAACATCCAATATAGATAAGAGGCAACTATGATTCTGTATATATAACCAGTGCACAAGTGATGCCCAGGTCCAGTTAGAAAAACAAAATGCTGGCTCTCACCACTTGTGCAACTTGATCCTGGCCAGTGCCAGTCCCGGGTGTGGTTCCCCAGCTGCACACACTGACCTCAGTCCCCAGGGCCGTGCTCCAGCGCCCATCCCACCCCACCCCTCCCTGCTGGTTCTCTGATCCTTCAGTGAGCCATATCAAGAAACTAAACCAACAGAAAAACATTTTTTTCCATTATGTCAGTTTTTTGCCCATTTCAGCTTCCTGAAGCAGCCTGCCAGAGGTTTCTGTGATGCCATCGCAGGGGGAAGGCTGGGAGGCAGGTGGAGCAGCCCCTGGAGCACAGCAGGCTGAGGGAGAACAGCAGAGACAGAGCCACCAGAGGGCAATGGAGATGTGCTCAGCACAAGGCATTGATCATCACCGCAAGTCACTCCATGATGGCCAGGTAAACAAATTTGGTTTTGCTCACAAGCCCCAAAATGCACATGGACAAATCAGAATCGCAGCACTTACACTGTACATGGCTCAGCCAATCTGCAAAACCAACACCACCAGAACCAAGCATTGTGCTAGCCCTGAACTGCAGCCAAGGCCAAAGCGATGCAATACCTGTTTGGATACTTCTTTTGCCATCAGGAAGCAACAGAGCCCACCCTGGAGCAAGAGTGCAAGGCTGTCTCCCAGTGCTCCCTGATAGGCAGACTGCCCGTGTCCCTCCTGCCTTTGTGCTCCTTGGCCAAAGCAATAAGCCAGAAGTAACAAAGCTGCCAAGGGACTCCTTGGCACAGAGACAATCACGAGAGCAGCAGAATGCCCACATCCTGCTGGCACTGCTGCTCATCACAGGGGTGGGATAAATCCAATTCAAATGTGCAGCAGACAGGAGCTAGGTGCCATCCTCAGTATGACTTACCAACTTTAGCAAAAGCCTCCTTGAGTTCCTCCAGCTCATCTTTGGAGATTTGCATGGTGTTGGCCATCTCATGAATTTAGGGAGTACCTAAAGAGAGAAAAAGAAAACTGTGTTACACCAGGCTGCATTCAACAACACAGTTTTGAACAGCAGCATAGCAACAATCGGTACCAGTCCCTGGAACACATTTATCTTTCCACTACGAAAACAGACGTGTCAAATTCAGAGATGGGAAATACTCTTTAACAAGTCAAAAAGCCCATTAGCCTTGTTAATGTTTAGCTCTGTATATTATTTTATGACTGTGCTGTTCTGCACATATTAATCTACAGAGATTTTCTACAAGTTTGAAAAAAATCAGAATCCAGAGTTAAAATTTTAACGGAGAGCACACAGCTACTAAACCCAAATAAAAGATTCTGAACAGTATGTGAAGAGGATCTTTTGGCACAAAGCAGTATACCTGGTACTGTTTGCAAAAAGGAAATAGTTTGCTCTTCTGCAAGAAAGCTGTTTGAATCAAAACCTGTCTGCTTCCCCAGAGTCAGACTCCCAAAAAACTGCAAGGAACAAGCTGTTTGCATGGCCACTGTTTCCCTGAATGGCAGAAGCACCATGAGCAAGCTCAGAACAGCAGGCATGAGAAACAGTGGAACCCCGAGTTCACAGAAACTCCACTTGGACGAGATCAAACAGAGGGGATGAAGCACAGAGTTCCTCCACCCATCTGCCATCATCCTCCTTTCCAAGCACTAGGTGCCACCCAGCCAGCCTGGGCAGGAGGTATCACCACATGGTTGGGGGAAGGTCACACACCTACACACATGAACATCCCAGACATTCGTGACAGGGCATCAGATGCCCTGGTGGCACTCTGGCTAACACAAGCATAAGAGACCAGTGATTGATGCAACAAGGAACAGAAACACAGGCACTGATAAGAACATTTTAACACCACTGCTAGCTCTAGCTCAGGGTCTGTAATGGGGATTTAGGCATGCTTGGTGTGACTTAAAATGAGATTTGCATCCCAAGATTTTCCAGCTCCCACATTGTTCACTACAACCCTGAAGCTGAGAAATAAAGATTCCTCCTCTGCCTATGGGAACAGACACAGCTGCCTCCTCCTTTGTAAGCAAAAGTTTGAGGGGTGGATTGAGGTTTACAGACTGTCAGAAGGCAGGATCCTGCACAGCCTGGCTCTGGCTCAAGGCTCAAGCAACAAGAGACTCAGTTTAACAAATGCCTGTGCTCTGATTAGCAACCCTCTTTTGTCTGAGACTCCCAGCTGCCTTCACAAGCACTCCCTAACTTAAGGACACAAGTTTGCCTGTAGCTGTAAATATTCATTTTCTGTAACACTTCACTCAGTCTGGAAAGAATGAAGTTGTTAGGGATGAGAGAGATGGGCAGGTGTGGCAGCCTGGGAAAGCAGCTCAGACAGGTGCTTGCAGCAGAGAAAGTCAACAAGAAGTTGCATCACTGCACAGACAAGGAGAAAAGCACTTCAGACCCCACCTCCCAGCACTAGCAGGTACAACAAGATGTTGAACAGTCAGTAAAAGCCACCAACAGCAAGGCAACAAACTTCACTGGGCTTAAGCTGAAAAAATGAGGCAGGGGGAGGAATCATAGCAAAGGTGCATCAGATTGACCGAGGTAAAAAATAATTTTTTATAAAAGTAAATGTTTTTTACAGTTTTTTTACAGTTTTTCATGGATTACAAGTTAGGCTAATTGAGCAAGGCAATGCTACCATGCAGGTCCCTGCAAGATGCAGGAATGCTGTATACAGCACTGACTGTCCTGCTTGATGTCCTGTCTGGGATCTATCTCCACTCCTGGAGCAGCCCCTTCCCTGTAGCACTCCCACAGGTGCCTCAGCCAAGCCTCAGTGCCACCAGAACCTGGCTATTTCCAGGGGATAAAGGAGTTGCTTAGCAAGAAAAGCAGCTCTGAGCAAGCTTGTTGCATGATANCACTTCAGACCCCACCTCCCAGCACTAGCAGGTACAACAAGGTGTTGAACAGGCAGTAAAAGCCACCAACAGCAAGACAACAAACTTCATCGGGCTTAAGCTGAAAAAATGGGGCAGGGGGAAGAGTCATAGGAAAGGTGCATCAGACTGACAGAGGCAAAAAATAATTTTTTATAAAAGCAAAATTTTTTTTACAGTTTTTTTACAGTTTTTCACGGATTACAAGTTAGGCTAATTGAGCAAGGCAATGCTACCATGCAGGTCCCTGCAAGATGCAGGAATGCTGTGTGCACTGACTGTCCTGCTTGATGTCCTGTCTGGGATCTATCTCCATTCCTGGAGCAGCCCCTTCCCTGTAGCACTCCCACAGGTGCCTCAGCCAAGCCTCAGTGCCACCAGAACCTGGCTATTTCCAGGGGATAAAGGAGTTGCTTAGCAAGAAAAGCAGCTCTGAGCAAGCTTGTTGCATGATATAGGAGATGGATTTCACAACTGGCAAAAACACTTGGAAAATGCTACCAAGAACAGAGCCAGATTTGGCTATGAAGGCAGGAGGCATGAGCTGCCAGGCAGGAGAGGCTGAGCTACAGAATGAAAATTCAGCCAAAGCTCCTTTACAAGTTCTGCCTTCTTCCTAATTCTCATTTGCACCAATTCATTTTCAAACCATGAGGATATCCCTTAAAAAGGGATTTCCCAAAGCATCATTACCTAACCACTTAATTGGAATTTAATTTGCTGCTGACTATCTCTAACATCTTTAACACCAAAAGAAGCAGCAAACACCACCGTTAAGCTGAGAGCTTTTAAAAATGCTGCTCTGTTTGACTTTATCAGGGAAATACTATGCTCTGGATACACCCTACAGTTGTTTGTATGGGTCTTGACTTAAAAAAAATTTTCCTTCCAATCCCTAGACTGTTCAGCTCAGTCCATAAAACAGGTTTGCCTTTCATAATATCACTTCTTCCTTCTGTTTCTCTGCTTAAGAGGAAGGAGGGAGAATTCAAATCAACAGAGAAAAAGCAGACACCTGACCTTGTCAGGGCTCTGTGAAGAGGAAAGAGTGTTATAACAAAACAGTCTATGGAAAGGTTAGTGGGCCACAAAGTTACAAGCTCCCAAAGCAATTGTACAGAGCTTTTCTTCAATGAAGAGGTATTACACCACCATAGGGACACTGGGCTGGGGGCAGGGGAGCTTTTCTTTTTCTTATTGTGTGTGGGGTTTTATGTTTGTTTGTTTTTAATAGCTGAGTCTAGGGCATTCAGAATCATGTTTTTCATTCAGTTGCATTTTTAAACAAGAGGCTTTGTCTTGTGGGACATAAAAGGCCCTTTTATCACACTGGCACAGGGATCACACATCAGCTGCCTCACTCGAAGCCCTGTGGGGACACACCAGGCTGCTCACGCCTGACCATGTCACACTCACTCCTGCTGCAGGAAAAGAAAGCCTCTGCCAGGGTATGACAGGCAGAGACGGGCTCACATTTAAACACCCACTTTAGAGGGATGAAGAGAGAACGAGAGAAAAGTTTTAGCCTGGTGGCTGACAGCCCATCAGTCAATGCACAGATAAACAAAGCGTACAAGGAAGCAATCACTGCTCCAGATCCCTCATCCTGCCTTCATCCCTCACCCCACAGAGGAAAAGCAAGGGCAGCTCTGTAACACATGGATGAACAAAGGCACCGACCTACCTAGAAGAGCGTGGCTGGCAGACAGTGCAGCCTGTTCCTGTCCTCTGCAAACCACCTGTGATACAGATCAGAGCTGCTTGAAGCACAGGTCAGGATATGGAATATCAACTCCTTCCCTGAGACAGGCTGTATAAAGTTCCCGTGCAAACAAATTTTACAGGTTCTAAATACACTGCAGTCACCGAACTGGGGTTAGTTTATTTGCAGAACTGCAATAGGGGCAGGTCAAGGAAAGCTGTCCCAGCGTGTGTTTTGACAGCTGTGAGCCACCTGGGGATGGGCCACTGCAGGGGCTGTCACTGGAGGGATGCCTCAGCTGAGGCACTCAGCACTTCCAGCACAAGTGCCAGAAGATAACCAGGATATTTGGGTGGATTAACTGCTCAGACAGCAACTTAAAAAAACTCAAGCACAGAGAAAAATGTTCTCAAGACTCTTCCCCAAGAGGGGAAGCCCTGGAAGCTGCATCCTACACAGAGGATTGGTAGAAAACTGAAGGGGGAATATTCAGACATTTGTATGTCTTGAAAGTTGGCAGATAAGTTCAAATTGGAAAGCACATGACAACCAAATATTTCCTGACAGCCACTCGAACACTTCCAACAGAAACAGAGCTGGAATTTGCTGCTGATCCAAATGGAAGAATTTACTTTCTTAACAGCTCTGTGTTCCTCTGACAACTGAGTGCTTCATCCCTTCCAGGCCTGCCTTACTTTAATATCTCTACAATGACTGATTAACAATATCAGCTTGTTTACTCAAACAGGCCAATGCAGAGACACATTAAAGTATCAACAAAAAGGTATTAGTATGTCCTATTTCCACCCAATTAAAAAAAAACAAAAAAACAAAAAAAACCCCAAAAATCCAACACAATAAGTGAGTTAGAGCAGTCTGGAGCAGTGACTCACTCTGTATATATTTCCATTTCTGAGGAACCTGTGGTTTTGCTCCCTTTTCATGACAAAAGCTCCTGACATCAGAAGGCAAGTCAGCTAGCAATAGCTAATTAAAAATACCCAAACCTCACATACCTGTAACCACTAACCCAGCACACATCTTTCAGAATAAGCAATGGGACAGGCACTCGGTCCCCTCACAACCCACAGCAAGTGCCAGAGCCCTCGGGCTTGGGCACTGACACACTGCATGGCCAGTTCTGAGGAAACCCAGAGATTCAGCTGACACAGGAGCCAGCCCCCAGGCTTCCTGTGGCTCACCTCATCCTCCTTTTCTTCCCTGTTCTGCAGGTAGGGCTGGTCCCTGCCAAGAGCTGCATCGAAGAGTGGGGTGCCTGTGTGCCCCTCTTCACCCTGCCCAGCCCCTTCTGAAAGCAGCCAGCAGCACTGTGACCATACCAAAAGGGCAAGGGCTCTGCAAGCTCCACAGCTGCCATGACAGCCCAGAGCAGTCACCTGCAGGATAGTGAGGGACAGAGCAGTGAGGGAAGAGTCGCTGGCAAGGGACACAAGGTTAAGTTCTCTTTGCATCCCTTCCCAGGTGACTGGAAGCTGCAGCGATCTCCTGACACTGCAGGAACCCTCCAACACAGGCACAGGCCTGGGCTCATGCTGCTTTTGGAAATATCTGCAGGCAAGAGAGGGCATAGATACACTCACTCCCATCTCCATCATCACCTCTGATGGCTGCTTTTACTGGTCCAGTCCAAGCAAAGGTTTTGGGGTTTTACAGACAACAGTCCCAAACCTCACAGTGACAGGAGGATGTTACAGTGCACAGACTTGGTCTGATGAGCCCTCTGAGGTAAATAGTTTCCAATGCTTTGGAGGGAGACAGGAAAGCTGAGGGATTGATGGCCTGTAAATGAAAACCTATCATAAAATCCATCCTCTCCTGCTCATAATTAGTTTGCATGCTCGTCAAATGCTCACCACAGCATTTTGCTCATCAAATTCTTACAAGCCAGCACCCGCACCTTGAATGTGGTTATTAGCAAACACCAAGCTGATGGAAGCACTTAAACTTTTAATTGGCAATTACCTTCTGGACAGCCACTGGTCAGAGGCAGTGGCTGAAACCAGACCCTCACCACACTTTGGTGAAAGATGTAATCCTGGTAAGAGCAGTGATTAGGAGATGCTACCCCATCCGGAGAGGCTCCACCACGGTGGTGTCTATCAGCATGATGATGCAGATTCTGAAATCAATTTGGTGTTCCTCTTTGCACAATCGTGGTTCTTCTGCTCACAAGCACTGTGGTGTTCCTATCCACCCAGAGAGCTGTTTCTCCTGCCTCAGGAAGAAAGGGGCACACAATGCTTTGAGCAGGCATTGCTTTGTAGTGCTAGATTTGGCTGAGTAGCTGCATCTCTCATCTGTGGATCTCCCCTTCAGTAAATTTTCTCAGCCCCATACACATCAGGCTCAATAGCAGTGAATCTACAGCTCTGCTGTCAGGTCTGCAATGCTTTAACTACTGAACACCACTAACACCTGCAAAGCCATTACCCAAATCTAGCTTTATTTCACTCTTAATTCAGCTTTTCTTGGGCCATGCAAAGCACCAAAAAACTCACCTAAACAGGCCAAGAACAACTACATAAATTCAATTTTAATTCTGAATTACTTTAAGTTTGCCTGGCTATTTGAATTGACCACCTTACACTACCCAGTTCTCCAGCTCCCTCAAGCTCCTGCCTTTACACACAGCACAGCTTTTGACTGATCCATGCTGACTGTGTAGCCCACCAGCTGCATCACAGGACTGCAGATAGGAATTCTCACTGCACAGGCACCCTTCAGGTCACTTCATCCCAATTCCATATTGAGATTACCTCCAGCTGTTGTTTCTGAAGCACCTCTAAAACAGCAGAAGTGCCATCAACAGGTTTTGTTTTGTATTCTTTCAGACTCCTGAAACTGTCAATGCTGGGAGAGGCAAGTTCCCTGCTAGGCTTACGTTCACCTGGGAGTGGACTGTGAAACTTTGCTCCAGTTGTTGCACAACTCACCAGTGCTGCAGGGGAAAAATCTGCCAAATCCATGGAGCAGACACACATGTTGGAGTTAGTCACTGCTCTTAGCTTGCCAGAGGTTCTCTGGATTTGGAGGCATATCTGCATGGGGTATTCACCTTTGGACAAGTACGTTCCTCCAGAAAATCCAGGTTAGAAGCTCAGTTTCCCCTAGCTAGACCTGCATAGAGTGATGCCAGGCATTTTTCTGAGCAGCACTTGGGTAGATGCCCAGCAGGGATGTGGCGAGGCAGGGCCACTCCAATAGCATGGGAACAAATGCAGCAAATCACTATTCCTATGCCTTCTGCTCAGACTTTAACCACTACACCAATGTCCACTGACAGCCTGGACAACCTTTTGCATGCTGGTCAAAGTGTTTTCTCTCCCTCCATGACAGANCCCAACATCCACATACAGCCTGGACAACCTGATCCTTCCCCTTTTGCATGCTGGTCAAATGTTTTCTCTCCCTCCATGACAGAACCAGATTCACTAGCTTCAATCATCTTAAATCCTCAGTAAAAGCAACTGCTGACCCATCAGCCAATTTACATGCCTTTGACAGCCCTGCACATCCAAGGAAGCTCTCTGGGGTGTGGTCAGGCCTGGATAATAAGCAGCATGATCAGAACTCTCACACAGAACTGAACTGTAGCCACCACCCAGAGAAAACCCAAAATCAGCATCAAACTTGCTCACAGCATCAAATAGGAATCAGGCCCTTGATGAAAGCCCAGGGGAGCCATGTCCTCCATGGCAGCAGCCAGAATACTGAAAGCTGGGGATATGAACAGAAATTCACAGGGATTCAATACACTAATCCCTCTGTCTCACAGACAGAGAAAACAGAGAGCAACCAGCTGAGGATGGATGCCTGGCCACGTGACACCAAATTGCCCAGAGGCTGGAGGGAAGCACAAGTCAGAAGAGCACAAATGCTTCCACTCCAATTGCCCATGGAAAGGAAAAAATAAAGCTTTCCCAGCCCTCAATGAAATTTCCCCCAGCACATCTCCATCCTCTGAGCCAGAGCTGCCTCTGATGCACGTTAATGGGAAAGATGCAATCCTGGAGCAGAGTGGATGGATGCTTGGTTATTCTCACCTACCAGAAGAAGGCTGAACAGAAACATAAAACTGCTGAGACTCGAATGGAAGGGAGAAGCACTAAAAGCTTTCTGCAGACCCTGCACTCTTTGAAGGCTTCTGTCACGCATGGAAGACCAGGGCCAAGTGGATTGGATGGATGGTCACAGAAGAGACCAACTTCCATCGTGCTGCAGGCTCACAGCTACAGCACACAGACCTGGCTCAAAATCTACTACAGATATCTACAGAGTACTTATAATCTACAGGGCACTGTAGAAAACAGATAAAATAACTGCTCATAGAGAAAATGAATCAATCCTTAAAAGCCTCTTCAATAAATGCTCCTACTAAGTGTTGCATTTTGACACATCTCCAGTAGTACAGCTACTCCAGGGGTAGAGAACATTTGAAATCATAACCCACTAGATTGGTTTAACTAACTTTTGAAATAGTTTGTTCATGTCAGTAGAAACAGACTAACAATATTCTCATTACCTAGTTAGTACAACATGGAACAGGTGAGCCTTTCAAGACATCTCAGGAAAGGAAGCGCTAAATACTCATCTACCTGGAACTTGAAAAAGCAAATAACATTCAGAGACTATTTAAAGTTAAGTGCAAAAAAATAAAAGAGAGGGGGGCTGAGGTCAGGTGTCAGCTAATGGACTGAAACTCAGAAGGCTTCATTTAAATTCCTGGCTCAGGCACAGAAAAGTCATGCAAGCCTCTCAGGAAATTCTTATGTTGATAGTAATTCTTATTCTTGCATAGTTCTGAAAAAAAAAGCAGTATTAACACTTCCTTCTGCTTATTCTGTACCTTAACCATAAATGCCTTCGAGAAAGGCCCCATCTCTTACCACCCATTGCAAAAACTCATCATCCCTCATTGCATGAGGGGACTCTCAGAGCAGTAGTGTAAAAGACAGTGAGTTCCCTGCCAGCATAAGCAAGGAGGAATGAGGTTCACAAGGCTCAATCAGTACAAATTTTCTTCCCCAGAAGCAATTGGGACCTGCTTGCTGAGGTATGCAGGTCACCCTCAGGATGCTTTAAGCACATAACTCTTGATATCCCAATATTCAGCCCCAAAGGAGCCCAGTTCCTTACCAGGTGGGCTGCAGAGCTGAGCCTGCATCCTGGTTCAGGAGCAGGTGGATAAAGCCCTGCAAAGCCCATGCAGCCCAGAACACTCTCCATCCCCCAGTACCTCCAGCTCTGCTCTCAGGTAGCTCCTTTGGCTGGTAAAGGGATTGATACCCAGTGTGCCACGATAAAGCAAGGAGCATTACTCAGCCTGTTAAACATCCCCCTCCGCCCAGGTGGGGGAATCAACCAGATCCCTAAATTAAATCACAGTACAGTCACTGCTTATTCAACAGCAGCAAACAAGCTCCTGCAAGCCAAACACCCAGCATGACGGTGCTGATCCCTGGCAAGCTGGACAATAGGGAGTTTCAGCTGTTAATTTTGGGAGGGTGGGTTCTGTGCAACCTTCCAGAAGGTACAGCTGTGGTCAAGCAGTTTGCAAACTGTTTTATCAGTTGAAGGTAAACAGAACTGCCCCAAAAGAGCATAGCCAAGGCTGAAATTCTGGCTGCCCAGATGACAAACATTCAGAGAAATACGTCAATTAACATTTTCTTAAATAAGAAACAAAATGCTAGAAACTACAAACTGTACCCTTAGTGTTGAAATTATGTTTCAAAAGTGTCTTAAACCCCAGGAATTTCAGTAATAGATCTCTAACTAGAAAAAGTTTCTGCCAAAAGAAAAATCATTTTCCATCCTTTCCCTGCTGTCTGTAATCCTTTTTAGAAAGCACTTGGGAAAAAGGAAAATAAGTCAAATTAATTTGTTTCAAAGCAAGAAAGCAACATTAGACTGCAATAAATCACCGTCACTGCATAGCTGCCCTAGTGGCTTATGAAGTAGGAAAAATCTCTGTAAATTCACCACTTATTTACCATAGAAGAGATGGTGTAGATCCCATCTACTCTTCACAAAATCAGAAACATTAATCTCAAAAATTAACGGGAAATGGCCAGAAGTGAAGGAAAGCTGCTGGCTTTGCCTCCCAGGAGGTTACAATGACAGTGAAATCACATTTAGTCTAACTGCAGGGTGTTCCCCACACTTCCCTATAATTTAACTTAATATGGGGAGGAGCGACAGGGAGCCAAAGACAGCAGTCACCAGTTCAGGATCAGGCAAGCTCTACTTTGTGACTCTTGGATTTTGGAGAAGCATTAATACTCTCCATGAAATGCACTCTAATTAGCAGCTTTCAAGGTTAGCTAAGTGCATTCAGCATCAAGGTTGGGAAAATGCATCAGGCACTCCTGGAGCCAAGAACTAACTTCTCGTTAGGTCCCTTCAAGCTGCTTTGCCTTCTTCTCCTCCTTCTCCCTCTGTTTCCCAGCTCAGTCAGAGCCCAATACCCCTAGGACAGATGTTGTGGTTACAGAGATGTATGCACTTTAAACAGCATGCAACCTCATCACTACTTTGAATTTCAGGAGGGTGCGAGAGTCCTCCAGCTGTGGAAATCATTCTTTAGAGACAGATGCTTTGCAGAATAAATGCAGGGTAAAAGATCTCTTATCAGTCTTTTGGCTAAGAGCAGGTATATTATCAGTTTAATAAAACATAACAGCAAAACCTCAGAGCAATACATTCAGTATAAATGAAATTAGGATGTGAAGAAGCTATACTAGAAGTGTATTAGAGGTTTGCAGACAAGTGAAGTTTGTAGCACAAAAAATCCAGTATTTCAATTCAATACTTAAAAGTACTGGTATGCAAGTGTTTTAAGCTACTAAAGTGTTTAGAGAGGGTCAACATTGGCTTCCAGCATCAGGTATAGCCAGAAACCACAGCAGGCAAGAGAAACTGCCCTGTTAGGAAACTAAATCCTGCCAGCCTGTAATGCCTCACACCATTCCAGCTGGAAGGGCAAGGCAGCATTCAGAGCCCAACCTCTCCAGGTGAAAGACCCCAAAAAGTTCAGTAGCCACCACAGCCAGCAGCCTACAGCCATCTCCCAAAACGCACTCAGAGCTCCTCGCACTTTCTGCAAGGCAGAGGTTTAAACATTTAACGCTTTAACACGCGAGTTTAATCAGCTCTGCTTTGCAAAAGCCGGCTGCGGACAGAGATGGAAGCAGACGGTCCCGGAGTTCTGAGGACACACCCTCGGCACGGAGGAACACCAAACCCGCCGGGATGCGCGCCGATAAATTCCCAACTCAGACACATCCAAACCCGAAACTCGCTCTGCCCTCAGCTGTTCCCCTCTATCTACTACAGCAGCAGGAATGCCAGGGCTGCTCGCAGAGATAAGAGAAGCACAAGGAGTCGTTGCAGGACGCTGTGCAGCGCCCGCCCGCCCCGGGGCTCCCTCCCCATCCCTCCTCACCTCTGCCCTCTCCTCCCAGCGAAGGCGAATCGCTCCCTCGGCCGGCCCGAGCGCCGCGGCGTCTCCCACGTCCCCAGCCCGGATCCGGGCAGCCAGCATTCCTCATTCCTCATTCCTCCCTCGCTCCCCGCCCAGCGAGGGGAGGTCGCTCCGCAGGGATGCGGTCATGTCGCGAAGGGATGCGCGACATTGGCCACCGAGCATCCCGTGAGCGCGGGGCGCCCCGCGGGGAGCCTCCCCAAAAAAACTGCTCTCGGTCTTTTGTTGCTTGGCACTTGGGATCAGGAAGCAGTAAGACGAAGAGCTTTTAGGTAAGCAAACTAATTTTTTAATTGATAAGAAACAAAACACAAACGCGCCCCTCCCTTTAGAAAAGAAGAAAATCCCCCAAGAAAACCCTCTATTGCTCTTTACTCTTTAAAACGATTTAATTTGACTTGCTAGTTCTCAGCGTGTCCAGCCAAACACCAACACAGAGCTTGTATTTGGTTTATGTAGTTACTTTATGGATGTCTTTGAAACAATCAGAAGCTCACAGAATACCAAGGATCCAGATCTATTTGGCCTTAGTCTGCACTCAAGGAGGATGCTGCCTGCTATTTCACCTCATAGTTCCTCAAAAATGAAATAGGAAAATTTTTTAAATTATCTGAATAGATTAGATTAAATATAGAGTTCAGATCTGGCTCATACTGTAATATATTGCATTACCTCAGCAATTAATCCTTGTCTGCTCTAGATGAAACAGGGACAGACATCTGCTGCTAGCCAGGAAGACACAAGCAACAGAAACATCATGTTCTGTGTGTTATTGATGCAAGGCACAGGAGCAGAATCAATCATCAGAAAGGTTAAGTCAGCTTTCCAAACTATAATCATATATTTCAGAGATTTCTGTTCCTATTAAGTCCATAATGTTTAAGCATTTCCATAGGTAAAAGGAAAATTTGCCATTTACTAATAAACACAATACTTGAATTAGTAAAAAATTTGAAGAACTCATGACTGTTCTAGAAATTATGGTCACTGGGTGGTTTTTTTGTTGTTTCTCTTTAAAAATTACATCAGCCAGGAAAGTGAGTCACTGCCTGGTACCATTTCTTGGGTATCACCTGAAAATTTAGCTTCCAGCTGTAAAGTTTCAAAAGAGGTATAAAACACACCCCAGAAAACAACAAAAAACAGAACAGAAAACCTAACTCCGAACCCACAGCCTGCCAGCTTCCTCAGGATGGTAAATATCATGGAAACCAAAATAGAGGGTTTTATGCCCAGAACTGCAGCTGCAACTTAAAAGGAAATAAGCTGGATTGAAAAAACACTTCTGCAGTCCACAGAGACCAGGTTGAGTGCACACTAGACAGAGTTTAGGGAAGAGCAACTTCAACTCTGCTCTGACTTGCTTCAGCATCACATCAGCCTCTGGGTGCAGCTGGCTGCTCTGACCAAAACCAGGGACTGCATCCAGCCTGTGAAGCTAGGGGCAAACAAGCAACAAAAACGAATAAACTGATCTCAGGAAGTTTAGTGTGTCCACTTTCCATCCTACATGTGAGTATACTGCACAGCATAAATTCATCCTGTAAGGGCTAGCAAGGCTTCAGGGCTTGACAGGTCCTGGGGAGAGCACACCAGAGCCCCCTTCCCAAACTAGGCTGTGACTTTCAGTGGCAGAGCCATTGCACAAGCAATGTGTGCTTTTGAGGGGGAAAAGAAAATCCTCCTCTCTTGTCTCTGTAATCTGTGTTGCTGGAACAGCAAGGCAGCACCTGCAGTTGTGCAGGTGGCAGATTGGCACTGCTGAGGCAGATGTCTAAAAACCACCAACCCATGGGCTTTCAGACCTCTGCTCACTTGCTTTTCTTTTTTCAGGTAAGTGTAAAGCATCCTAAAGGGCTATGAGGTAATCATTCCCTCTGACTGAGAGGGAAAGGACATCCCTGCCCTATCACCACTTAGCACAGGTCCTCCACCACAAGGAGTTCAATTCACACGCAGTGCACGTGTGCACCTTCTACATTTGCAAAGGGTCAGAGATAGGCAGCTTTTCCAGAGCCCTAAGAGCACTCTGCTCTGTGAATACTCAAAATCCAGTCCTGGCGGTCCAACCTGCAATTACAGTCAAACCTAAAATAGCACCTCGGTGGTGCCAGCACCACTCATCTCCACGTCATGTCCCGAGACTCAGCACGCCAGGGTGTGGTGATGGCAGGCAGTGAATGCTCAGTTCCACGGGCACTCCCAGCAGACTTCCTCGACACGCCTGGTCTCACACCACTCCCCACACTCTTCCAAAATAGGAATTCTTTTGGTAGAGCCAGGATACCAGGGTATTTTTCTCTTCTTCCTGCTTTAAAAAAAGCCTTTTAGGGAAGAAGAAGGTGCCTGAGGTGCTCAGGTGACACATCAACTCCCCTGCACGGAACACTATGATGTAGGTTTATGTACAAAGAGAACTTCCAGCACTGGCAGGACTCCTCCAGCACATCATTGCGCAAGGGGACACATCTCCTCCGCAGCTCCAGCTGCCAAGTTTCACTGGGAGGCCACTAATACATATTTGCCCTCCAGAAGGTACTCAGTGATGGCTGTGAGAGCAGCAGCTGCTGCCTTCCAGGTGACAAGAGAGCAGAAAGGCTAAATTCAGGAGTCATTTTTCACCACAGACCTTCAAGAACAGACCCTTTGGTGAAGCTCTGGGGGAGGAAGGGAGCTCATCCAGAGTGCTGTCCTTTGGCTACAGTGAGCTGTGCAGCCCCAGTGCTCTCCCCAGTGAGTGCAGAAGAGGACAGCCGTCTGCTTCTGGACACCAAGGTTCCCTGCCCACTCTAGAAGCAGTGTTTTCCTCACTAATGCCAAGAGACACCACGCTAATTTTGGAAGCTGTTCGAGGTAACTGATCAAATCCACAGTGATGAACAAGTCCCTGGGCATGCTACATCTGTCCCAGTGATTTTTGGGATAGGTTTTAACTGCTGACACTTCTAGCTCCTGCCTAAGATAACTGTTTGCTGGGATTCAGCCAGCTCCACTGTCAATCAGCCATAGGACTATAGGACATGCTGGCCCATGCTAGAGAAACCTCCATGGCCAGAGGGCTGGGCCACAGCTGCCTTAGGAGATCCCAGAGCCAAGAGAGCATCAGCAGACCTTGGCAAGCCTTCAGGAGCAGCACAAGTGGCTCAGTCTCCTGCCTCTGCCTGCGCTGGGGCTGCAAATCAAGTGTTTTCAGGAACATCCCCTCTCCTTACCAAAAAAAAAAAAAAAAAAAAAAAAAAAAAAATCAGAAAAGGAGAGAGAGAGAAGGGGAGAAGTTCAAAAGAATACCTAACTGAAAGAGAAAACCAGGTAACTTAAATCTTAAATAGTCTACTTCACCAGAGAAAAAACGTCATGCTCTGTGAGCCAGGGCTTTAGAAAGCAAAGCTGAGTGATCAGACACCACCTCATTTTGGACTGGTATCAGTGACCATTTACCATGTGCAAGATGTTCCTCTCCTCCAGTTCTGTCCACACTGTCTTTTAAATGTAAGGATTTAATGAAATTATGAACAGATAAAAAGACTCTCACCTGTGCTTTTTGATACAAATTGAGAGTTTATGTACTTTTCCCTTTCTCCCTCAGTGCCAACTAATGGCAGTGTATATCCCATCAATGTAAACAGCTGTGAAAAGATGTGACAACCAAGGAGCAAGCATTTGACCTTAACTCCTCAGTTTATCAGTCTTTTTAAAGAAAAAACAGGTCCATCTTTGCTAGATTTCCCCCATAAAAGCTTCCTGAGCTGCTCTGTCAGCGAGCCTGTCATCTGGAAGAAAGCAAGACATTAGTCAGGCTCATGCTTATTTAATAAAAACCTTGCATATGCAGGAGGGACTGAAAGTTGGTCTTTATTTAAAAAACGCCTGCAAACTTGAGAATGATTTTGCAGTGCAAAATAGATCAGAGGGCTTGCCTGGTTTACCCTGTGCCCCACCAGGGCTCAGCTTAGCAATTAACCAGCTAATTATTCACAGCTTAGAACAGGGAGCCAAGCAGTCACCAAAGAAGTCCACAAGTATGCCCAGATCACCGCGCAGAGGATATTTTATGTCTTGCTATTTCATAAGGAAATTGGGAGGCTTCAACTGATGTCAGCTCCAGGAAATGAGCCACAGGCAGATGATGCCGGAAGCAGGAGGCTTTATATTTAGTACTGAGTCACCCACTTTATTAAATTCAAAAGACAAAAAAGGTGGGTGTGGAGAGGGGATAAGTGGAAAAAAGTGAACAAGTTATTCTCTAGAGATCACGGGCCATGGGGAGTCGAAGGTTTGATGGGGGTTTTTTGCAAAGGGAGAAAGAAATTAAATTAAGAGATTATCTGGAAACCCTTTCTGCACATCCACTGGAAAAGAAGTTGCCAGGTGAGCTGCACTTCCCAGGGCAGAAGCCAACATGGAAAACTCTGCAGGAGTCTGCAGTGACTTTGGGAACTCTCTGGCCAGTCCTGCAGGCCTGAGCAGGGCATCACCAGATCTGAGGCACTTTCCCATCCTTTCTGCTACATATTTGAGCCACAGGAGAAGCCACTGGAAGGAACTTGGAGAATATTTTTAAGGCAGCTTTGCAGCTCCACCTAACCAATCACAAAGAACACCTTGCAACAATCACACCCCAAACTGGAAACACTTTGGGTGATTACAGCAGCACCAGATGAAGCCTAATGGCTTTTACTGAAGCATGGGAAGAGGAACTGCCCTGATACAGTAAAACTGCACCCAGGCAGGGCTGACATCATCCAAAGACCAGCCTGTCCCTTTCCTTCTCAGCATTTCAGTCCTCCCATCCTGGCTGGATGAGAGGTCAAATGGACATCAGCACAAGGAAGATGAGGCAGTGGGCAGAGAGCCCACTGTTAGCACAGCATCCCAGTTAGAACCAGCTCAGCCACCCCATGACCACTGAAGAAAGAGTGGCACTCAATCTGGAAGGAGGATCCTGGAAGCACAAAAGTACTTTTTCATCTTTCTTCTCAGCTGCCAGCTCTTGTCCATCACCACGTCTGTCCTTGACACAACTTAGGCAATCCTCTGCTCTCTCAAGAACATGCTCTATATGATTGTCCACCTTCAGTCACTACTCAAGGAAATAGTATTTTACACTAGAACTGCACTACTGCAGAATACAAGAGACTGTTCACTCAATATTTCTGAACAGGGAAACCATTCTGATCTATTTTTGGCAACACTCAGTTTACATACATCTACAGCTGAGAAGTATACAGCATTCATGTGGACTGCATCCTCATGGAATGTATTAATATGGAAAAGCTGCCATTTAATAGGAATGTAGTTCTTTGAACTAAGGTCTTTTGACATACACTAAAGAAAGTTTTAAGAAGCACCAAAAAAACAGTCACAATGCAAACGGTTGCACAATGCAAATTTCAGGAGTACAGATTTGTTTAGAAGAGGTTTGTATTTTCATACAAGTCTGTCATAAGCCTTTTAACTTTCTATTAGTGATAAATATTCTGCAGCCTGAGCAGCAGCAACACCTTTGCAAAGTTTTCAGCTACTTGAGCCAGATTTCTCCCCTGAGAAGATTCACTTTCTAAATACTAAAACATAAATACAAAGCCAAGCACTGCACCTCATTCTGACTTTAAAAAAGTCAACTGAAAACAAGAGCTCTCTCTAATGCCAAACATCACCAGGGACTTGCCTAGAGAAGCACCCTATTAGATTACTAATAAAATAGGTGCAATCTTCAAAATAAAATTACAACAGTAAAAAATATGTGGTTTCAAAAATAGATCCGTGGACTGCAGCGAGACTGGCAATTATACAGAACCAGAGGTCAGGAAATGCTTAATACCTTCCACCTATATGCAAGAAGAGATTACACTTCTGCAGCCACAGCCTGCTCCAGCCACCAAATGGACATCTGGCCAGCTGCTGACCACTGTGCAGGCCAGTTTGCTGCACCCACTCTTGGCCAGTGGGAGGCTGTGGGAGATTGCCACTGGGTGGCTCCTCAGTCCCACACAACCCATCTACACCTGCAGGTGAGCTCCCACTGTCAGAAAGGTTCCAGGGCAGCAGCACACACCCCCAGCCCAGCCAGGGAGCATCTCCAGGAAGGGACTGGTATCTCATCCTGGACATCCTGCCAGAGGCACGTGGCTCATCGTATTGTGCAAGGGGCCTACAAGTTCATCTGTGTTGAACTAATCCAAAATCTCACCTCAAGGGACGTTGAAGTTTTTTCTGGTATTTAGCTCGTGCATTTGTTGGCTTCCCTCCAACTGCTCTTTTTATCTCAGACCCCAACAGAAAGTGTCCTGTAGGGACACACTGGACAGGGTAACTCCAGGGGCTCCCAACTACTGCACTTTTTTCGAATCTGTAGAAAGGTGGGGTAGAGCTGGATTACCACGCACACTCACACTGTAAGGTGCCACCCATGGCTTTCAGGTCCCTAAAGCACAATCTTCACCACACAGCTCATTGCACTGTTAATTACTAAGCCATCTCACATTTTCCAGACCATAAAAACAGCTACTAGTAGCAGGCTGATCTCTGTGCTGTGAAGTCAGTCTTTGCTTTGACAGCAGATTTCATATACTCTCTAGTCTGTTGTTGAGTTTAATGCTTTATGAATTAGCGTTAAAGAAACCCTCATCCTAGAAGTCAACAAAACAAAACCAAAAGCCAAACATCTACAGATCCTATATAAAGCCAAACAAGGCATGGTATTTGATAGAAGCAACATTGAAGCTCAGGCAGAAGAGGCAGATCTACAGCTGGGAGCAATGACACCACAAGGTTCAACAGGGATTACACTAAAGAGGTCCAAATGCTGAGCAAGAATATCAGCTGTGTTACACGTGAAAGGGCAATGCACTAAAGAAAATGCAATGCCTTGCTATGTGCCAAGTTGATATCAAACCAATGCACGGAGCTTTAATTGCTAAGTGAATCATTGACTGGTTGTAAAGGCTCTTGTATAACAGCAGGTTTCAAGGACTGTACAGGACAGAATCTTACCCTATTTCATGACTTCAAAACTCTATACAGACCTTCAGAACACAGGGAGCAAAGGGACCAACTAAAACAACCCTATACAATCAGAAAAAGTGTATATACTACTTGGAGAAAGAGGGTGGAAGGAATAAAAGTTGTTGCCATTAGTGATGGATCTAACTAATATAGACTGAGCACTATCATTACCATCTTCCAGCAGAGCTACAATAACTTCTGGGGGCTTCTTAGCTGGGCAGAAGCAGTATCAGTTTTTCAAGTTTTCAGCAAGAAGTCTGACTATGCTGGCTTTTCTTGAGCATTTGGTTTATATAATACAGTGACGAGAGACCAGCTGGAAATCAGATCAACAAGAACATTACGAAGGGGTGGGCAAAAGAAGGGCAGGAGCAGAATTGCACAGGAACCTCCCATCCATGTCCCCAAGGAAAGCTTAGTTCCAGCCTCAGCCAAACAGTACAGAAAGGAACAGGCTAAAGTTTAGGTCAGACATTAAGGCTGCTTATTCAAAATATTTTCAGTCTTCAGAAGGCCTAGCTTCCCCTCCCTCCTTATGGAAAGGTAAATTCTATCTAAGTGAGGATTCAGAAACTTGCTTGTTATTACTAGAGCACTGAGAAACATGAATGCTTTAGTAAATGCATTTATTTCCATTTGTTCTCTACTGACCTTCAGAATGTTGCCATCTCAGAAACAGTTCTTAAAAGCAAGGGCAAACTTTCTCCCTGAATGCCTGCCCAATACTAATCACTACAGGGTAACTTTATATACACCCACAACACCCTATTTATTCCCTAAAATAAAGTCCTCACAATTCATTCTTGGAGGCAAAACATTTTGTGCAAAATTCAGGAAAAAACAGTTTAATTGCAATATTGTTTTGGAACACACTTCCTTTATTTCTATGACCAGCTGGAGACAAGCACCTTGTTCTATGCTGGGTCAAGGAAATGTTTAACTACAGGATTTATAGCAGAAGATATATGTGTATATATATATCACCACAGCAGTGCAGCTGCTCCACAGTTATAGCAGAAAGCAAACATTGGTTTAGCCCAAGGAAAACAGGGATGGGCTGGAATATCAGCCTGCTCTTGCTGCAGAGGCTCCAAGGCAGGAGAGCATCCAAGCCAGTCCTTGGGACAAGAGTCAGCATCCTGGAATCTCAAAACCACAGCCCTGTTCCAAACCCAAACAGTCCACAAACCCTTCCTAGCTGATTAGCAGGAAGGAGTGCAAGATTGCGATGGCAGCATAAACAAGGACCCAGAATTTATGATCTTTCAGACCCAGCTGAAGCACTGCTTCACAAAATATGAATGCAAATTACAGGGATGGGTAGCTTGAATTCAAGTTTCCACTTGGTTAGTGCTGCACTGGACAGACTGAGAACTTTGGTGCTTGCCCAGCAGTTTCATCTGCCAGGAGGGGCTGCACCAAGATCATCCATGAAAACAGAGACTGAGACTGTGAAAACCCATGGGACCTCCTCCAGCTCCTGACCCTCCCAGCAGGGCAGTCAAAAGCAACAAGTTCAGTCCTACTGTTTGAGAAAGCAGAGCAAGACACTCTTCTACCTTGTAGTACAGAAGAGAGAATGGAAGAGGCAGATCAGCAACCTTCCTTCCCTGTTATTTTGAGCAGAATCCATGGAGCAAAGTCCTGGTACGTGGGCTTCTGCTACTGGGACAGTACCACGTGCACCAGCAACATTACTGAGGCAAAGATCAATACAAACATCAAAAAAACCCCAAACCTGATCAAAAAAGATACTTTGAGGGAATGAGCACATAGAAAAAAAGGACTTCAGCCATAGTTCTCAGATAACACAACAGGCAAGGAAAAACACTGAAATAGCACACAGGTGACTGTGCAAACTTGTTTCAGAAAGGCACATCACCTTCCATCTAATCCAGACAGGACACAAGTTTCTGTTATCCAAGGTCTTCAATCTGAATTTCAAACATCTTGTGTTCAGCTCTGGAGAGCCCCTAATTTAATCACTAATTCATTGGCAAAAAATAAGCCACATAGATGTAATGCAGAAACATAAGCCTTCCTATTTGCTTTCTAGTACAGAAATACTTCTCATATGTATTCTATGTATGTATCATCATTTCGACCTTCAGGGGAAAAAAAGCAAGAGAAAACAAAGGGGATTTTTCTAAAGCTTCCTTTCCCACCACCTCAAAGAGACAACAATTTCAGTAGCAGTCCAAGAGGATGTCCCCAGAACTCTGCAATCAATTCTTTCTCTTTTCCCCCTAGCAAGACAATGTCCCCATCATTTGGGTACAAGGCAGAAGAAGCAGTTCTAGCACACAAAGCTCCAGCAGAAGCTACACTAACAGGACATAGGCCAGGGGCAGGATTACCTACAGCATCTCTCTGAGCCACAGTCCCATTCTGCAGCTGGTATGGGAAACATTGATATAATCCAGCAGCATTCCTGATGTTACTCAGCCTGTCTCATCTACCAGATAACCAGATTTTCTTCTTTATGCTTTTCCTTAACTCAGTGTTTTGCAGATTTCTCCCTGTCTTGACCTGAGTCAGCAGTGGGCAGCAACTCACTTTGCCTGGTGTAAGTTCCTGTATTTATAAATTCTTAAAAACAGCCTGGCTAGCATATTTTAAAGAAAAATGTTGTTTCCCCTAGCAAAAAAAAAAAAAAAAAAAAAAAAAGTCTGTAGTAAAGACCTAACTGTAGGAGTAGTTTTTCCACTTTAAGAATTTGAGATATGAATAAATAGCCCCTTGACTCTCAAAGTAAAAAATATGCAACTGAGTTAGACAAAGGCTGAAAGCTCATCCTGAGGCTTTGGGGGAAATAAAATCCTTCTAGTGTCCCTCTACAGACAGTTTCATGACTGTTTACAAAGGTTTCATGAGACAGCACAGTATTTCACATTTTTAAGCTTTTTCACAATCTACTCTAGAATAGAATTAACAGAAAGAGAACAGGCCAAGGCAGAGTCTACAAAACTGAAGAGAAGGCAGCATTTTCTCTGATTACAGAGAGACCTTTGATCAGCAAGGTCACATAAACCAGGCACACAGAGCACGCCAGTCATTAACAGCCACGGAACGGGCACTGGGCAGAGTCTCCCTGCCCTGCTCCCATCACACTCCCCTGCCATAAACACCCATAAAGGCTGTGGCTAAGCTGGAGGGATTGCCAGGCAGCACTGCCTGCTTCCAGATCCTGGGTCAGCTGCATCCTGCTGCTCCCTGCCAGCAGCTCTTTCTACCTCCCTGGAAAGGGACTCGCTGCCCCACCAAGCATGGCCAAGGACAGTGGGGAACAACTCAAACATCACAAGAAGTCAACTTGAGGTTCACGAGGCAGAGAGCAGATAGCCAGGGCAAGGAGACACTCAGATCTTCCCTCTGCTATCCCATGGCCACTCAGACTCATCTAAGAAGCCTGGGTTTGAGGCCTGGCTTTTCCAACAGGCAGTGGGGGAATGAGATCATTAGATACTGGTCAGCCTCTTGCCCTCAATGATTTTTTCTGTTTTACTCAAGTGTGCAGCTCAGGTCTGGACAGACAGGACTGAGGTGGAGGCTGTGAGCAGTCTCCTGGCCACTGGACATCCCTGCAGCACCTGAGCTGTGACATTAATCTTAAAGTGGTGGCCTAATGCATAAGCTGTGGACTGGAGTTTTCAATTGTTTCAGGTCCTTCAAGAAGGACAGCTAAACTTTGATCAACATCTATGATAACAACGTGGCTGACAATCAGACATCTGGCTCTACACCTTTCCAACAGTGGTCACCTTAGCACTTTTGGATTGATTAGCAGTAAACAGATTTTCTGAGGTATTTTATAGCTGAAGGGCTTCCTGTGGCTGCCAATAGCCCAGAAACCAAGACACAGATGTGTTGTGTACAGTTTTCAGCCTGATGAAACAGAAGACTATTTTTAATCCAAGCCTACGTAGGGTGGGGCTCAGTCTCCAACCAGGCAAAAAAGCCACTACAATCCACAAGACCAATGCCTGGCAATCTTTGCTTGCAGGCTGATGTCTGTTCTATTTTGGGGATGGGAGGAATTTAGAATAAAAAGATATATAAATTAAAAACAAAGGAGGCTATGAAAAGTGAATAGAGGGAAGGGCCAGACTTATCCTGTGTATTTTGGTCTAAAGAACAAGGCTCTAAAGGAACACAAATCAGAATTACTCTGTTTTCCCTTTCCCACAGCAGTTTATAATTTATAACATGGTCTTAGGAGAGTACAGCCCCAGTATATTTTTTACAAGAGGAAAAGCAAATCTGTGGCTCCTTGCACAGCAGTGAGACCCTTGGGAGGACGAGGCAGAAAAACAGACACCAGGCATAGACATACCACCAGGATCCCTGATCTCAGACACCAGTGCAACAGCTGTTGGGACACTTCACTGTTTCATGCAGTTGGGACTGCAAAAAAGGCAAAGCAGAGGATTGGAAAAGAAGGCAAGTTTTGCCTATTTAGGGCTTATGGCAAACAGGCAACCAGGCACTAAAAGCTGAGATTTTTTTGTACTTTCAGCACCTGAACGAATCCAAGATCACACAGACTTCAGACACAACATACCACTCAGTTTTATTTGTTACAGACCCTGTCTTAACTTAGCATTCAAGCCAAGTCAACACAGGCATTCATATTTTGCCACATTAGCCCCACATTCCTTGCAGTGCACAGGACATTTGTCTAAAAGCAGATACAGATAGCCTCTCTCACTGTCTTCAGGCACCCCTTTACCACCCAGCTGTGAACTGTGAAACACTTGCATAGGCATCAGCATCTCTACAGCTTGTTCTTCACCTGCCCAGGGCTGGATCATTAACTCAACTACAGAAGTCTGCAATTCTCTTGGCAGAATGCAGAAAGGGCAGGACAAAGAGATGGTATAGTGGGGTAAGCAGAGGACCAACAATGATGAACCTCAAGCATTGCTACCACTTTGGTCACAGACTTCTTTAGGAAAAAAGTCAACATCTAAGCCACTTTGTGAAGTTAAACCCAAACGTTATAAGCACAGCAGCAAAACTGGATGTTGAACACCTCAACACATGATTATCAACATCTTCACTTCGTCCTTCCTAATTCTACACATAAGTGACCTCAACAATGACCTCCTCTCTCCCAAACATCACTAAGGGCAATATGTGATGAGGAAACAGTGAATGAGACAGTTAAGTCTATTGTCAGCTTTAAAAAGAAAAAACAAAAAAGCTTACTTAAAACATCAGTAATTAGGCCTCCCACTGAGACATTACACTTTATCTTCTCTCGAAGATCACTGTAATAGTCTCTCTTCCCAGCTATTCAGTGGGGACTCCTAGCAGCATCTGTGAGCTGTCACTCTTTTTACAGGAACAAAAAACCTACTGAAGCGGCAGGAAAAACAGCTGTAAGCATTTCAGAGAAGGAAATGAGACAAGGAGTCTGGTTAGAAGCATATGGCCCATACGGATTGACACGAGCAATCGGCAGCAGTCCTAACCAGAGCTTCCCCTTTCAGACAGTGATCCTGCTCCCCACATCCTCAGATGCATGTCAAATCAATCATTATTTTATTCCTTCCACACTAACTCACAAATGTTAGTAGTGCACAGGCCACCACAGCCCATGGGGACAGCCTGGATGTTGCAGGAGGAGTCAATTTGCACAGGGGACACAAGGACCTAAGGCAAGCAGCCGACCTGCCAAGGATGCTGCATTTCATGGGCAGTGGTCACCCTCACGGCCCAGCTGTTGAAAGGTAGAGACAAACTAACAGGAATCAGCTGGCAAAAAAAACAAAAGGGAAAAGAATGACTGTGGATAGCTCCATCTCTGCTGATAGCAGCTCTCCTGGGGGCATGGAAGCTCTCTTTTCATCATCATGCCACTCACAAACCCAGTACAAAACTAGCCTGAAGTAGCCCAGGCATGAACCCACAAACTCAAACAGGAAACCCTAGCTGTTAGAGGAGCATATGATTTAATTCTTCCAAGCAGGCCAGACAGGACTTGCTTATCATCCTTGGCATTTTTAATCTATTACCAAAAAAAGCCAACAGATTATAGATTCCCAGGAGACCAGTGGATGCCACAGTAACTGAGTGGACTGGCTGGCCACCACAGCTCAGCACCCTGCCCAGGGAAGTCCACACCCCTGATGGGAACAGAACTGCTGGGAGAAGGTAGAGCAGCCAAAAAACCAGCTCTGATGACAGGGCAGCTGCTGGTCAGCACTGATGTCAGTCATGGTCAGCACTGATGTCACATGTGCCCACCACAGGGAAGAGCTCTACCACCTCCAGGGCCACCACCTCCAGGTCAAAGAGCATGGCACTAGCGGAGTGCAGATGTGCATGTCCTCCTCCTACCTGACTCTCCAGCCCTATTAGGTGGGGACTTCTGTCTTTAGTTCCATCAATTAAGCACATTTTCTAGTTTAGCTGGTACAGGTTGCTCTTTACATGGCTGGCAAGATCACACAGAACACAGCAAACACCTGAAATCTCAAATGCTGCCCCAACTGGGCTCTGCAGCCACAAACACATAAGTCCCATCTTTTAGCTATAATCAAATCATCCCTTCAATCAACAGTTACAAGAGTGGGCCTCCATCACCCTCCCCAGGCAGCATGTCCCCATTGTCACAGCACACCCACCCCAGGTGTGCCAGTGCCCTTAGCCAGGGGAGATGGGGTGGACTGGGGGATGCAGCACAGCGAGATGAGGAAGGAGGATTTCTGACAGCCAGGATCCCCTGTCCCCATGTGAGAGCACAGCATGGCAATGGCACCCAGGTAAAGCAGAGGAAATCTACACCTTCAGCCCTTCACTTGGGAAGTATTTGCACAAACCAGAAGACCTTTCACAGACCATACTGCAGTGCTCCAGGTGGATCTCACAACACAGGGAATGGTGCTATCCAAGTCTCCACTTCAGAGAAACGACCTAGAAGCAGGAAGGATATCCAGGGAAGGAAACACTAGAAAGGACAGGACAGACTTGACCCATCACCTACAACTTCAGCACTGAAGAGCACAAAGCAGGCAGCTGCTAAGACTGAAGCTGAACTAATGCTACTGTGTCTAAACACCACCCACCTCATACTTACTCTCTGCACAGACCACACTGGAGATACATATTTTTAATTCAATCAATCCAAGAGACACAGTACACCCACAGGAACACCCAAATCCTGTGTACGGAGCAGGGGACACAACAGTAGCTCATTCCTGACCAGCAGTGCCACAGCTGAAAGCGATTACAGCAGCCCAGTCACTGTCAGCTGAGGAGCTGCTGCTGCTCAGAGAACCTCCAGGATGCCCACTGAGCATCATTCCTCCCAGCCACAGCACCCAGGGCCCAGAATGTTGGACCATCACCCAACTGCCTTCAGCTTTCACAATTCCTACCTACTTACCCAGCAGCAGCAAGAGCAGCAGGTACCTCTGGGTAAGAAAAGAGCTTTAATGGTGCAAGCAGGGACAGCTGGTTCTGCATAAGAGTCTGAGCAGTTCTCTGGGAGGGTCACAGGGGAAATAGTCCTTTCATGCCCTCCCCTGTGGACAGTGCTGTGGGCAGAGCTCTGCCAAGACATCAGCCACCACAAACGCAACCACTGCTCCTTGTGCAATAATCCAATTCCCAAAGTGCCAACAGGAATGTATGTGCAAATATGTCAACAGATGCCTATCACGGGGCTTGGGGGCCAGGCATAGGTGTTGTGACATTTGTTACAGTAACCCAACAAATACTGGTTTAATTCAAACTTGCATCACCCTCATTACAAGAGCTGGTCTCAGTTTTGCAACGTGCTTGTAAAGAAAAGATTTCAGGAATGTTTCACTTTGCATATGCATTAAGGCTATTTGGTAAACTTTTAAAATTCAGTATCCACCTTTCACACATCTGCTCGTAGGGGTTTCTGGATTCATATTTGGCTTTTTTGATGTAACTAGCAACTCTAATTACTTCATGAGCTCAATGTCCAAAATGATACACAGATTACTAAATGCACACTAGCACTTAGTCCAAAAAGTGCTGAGTATGCAAAGACCAGTAATCGGTTGATAAATATTAACATATCATGTTGTGGCTATTCCCAATTTGACAAGAAACTTAAAAGAAAGTTAAAAATTAATATCTGTTATTGCACCAGGCAGGTTGATAGCTTGCAAGTCACATGTTTAAACAGCTGGCCTGGAGAGACGAGAATCTGCTTTTTTTATGCTGAATTACTGCTCTAATATATGTGGAGGCAGAGTAATAGTTAAAGCCTGAGCAAAACACCAACTTAAACCATGTTTCCTTTGCAGCGTGGTGCTACTTGGTGGTACACGGATAAAAACCAAGTAGCAGCCACACAAATTCCACCTGTCCAGCCCTCTGCAAACTGCACAGCAACACTGTAGCAGACAGCATCTCCCTCCTTCCTTTCCCACCTCGGCTTTCTGCTCTCTATGTGATCAGAAGCACCCCCATATCCCTGCACAGGGTTAAACTGCCTCCCGACGTGGCAGGTCAAGAGCTGGCCCTGTGAACGCCATCAGGCAGCCAGGACTGAGCTTTGCAGGGCGCTGATGGGTCTGCACAAAACCTGTGCTGGAATCGTACACGCAGGCTTGATGCTGCTTTTCCATCACCTCCTCTGCCACAGGCAATTCATGTGCAAGAAAACCAAGCTAATAGGCCTGTATCTAAAGGGGGACAAATATCCCCAGAGGATTCCAATCCACTTCTCTCATCCCTCAGTTTTATGAAGCAAAGAGATGCAAAATATTGTAACTTAAAAAACCAAACAAACCCCAACCACAAACAAGAAATACCCCATACTGATATAAAGCTGAACTTACTTGGTCTTTGGCTCTGCTGAAAAGACAGCTCCTTTCTGTTTCACCACCTTTTATTTAATGCTGTATAAAACAGATTACCAAGAACATTATCTGTGTGTTGAGACACGTCACAAAATAAATTACCACCATTTAAAATATCACCACCAAGACAACCTCAGGTGTGAAATGGGCTACTGATCACATCATCTACTTAGATAAGTGCATTACAGTATCTATGATGGGCACACCCTCCCTGAAGTCACTGCCAATCATGTAAAAGTATTTATCTTCTCCCAATGCATTGTTATACAGTGTCAAAAATGCAACTGCCATAGCGAAGCTCTGCAGTTTTACTACACAGTAAGTGCAGATGAAGTGGTTCACAAGGCACACAGATCACTTAGACCACCAGCAGCTGCTTAAGCACAACTACTGAATTAACAGCCCCTAAAACCCCTTCCAATGAATCACTGAGCAGCACTCTGCTTTGCTTCCCTAAAGTCAGAACTGTTGTATTTCTGCTTCTCCAAAGCCATTTAAGTCACTGCACTAGAAAGTCGAGTAAACACAGGAAAGAGTTACTAGAAGATCCCGCATGAGTGGATTCAGCACACTCATTTAACAAGGCTGCAATTCCTTCACTCACCATCTTAATCTCACAACAATTGAAACCCGGAGCAGAGAAGTCAGTAAGGGAGCCCCAGGGGAAGGGCTTCCTCTGCATTTATCCAAATACCTCAAGAAGTCATCAGTCCCCAGAGCCCCGTACACTGTAAAGCTCATCTAGGCAAAACTGGTAAATAGGTTTCTGGAGTTTGGGGCATTCTTAATCTGGGGAGATGTCTGCATATTTTACAGGAGGGGAAACTTCATCAGATCAACTTTGATAAGAGAACAAAGACCACGAGTAAACACAATTCTTTATATCTAGCACTGAATAACTGAGTTTAATAATCACATTATGATCCCTTAACTCAGACAAAGAATGACTAATTCATCTTTCAAAAGCAAAAAATTCCTTCAAAGGAGCTTGGTTACAACCAAGCAACATCCTCAAATTGTTAAACCATTGGCAAGATTAACAGGCTATGATAACGACTGCATTTGGAAAAGATTTCACTTAACAAATTATATTACCTTTTTTTCCAAGAGTTATTTAGATGCAAACAAACAGATTTGGAATTTTAAGTCTCTGTGTGTGCGCACACCCCACACAATAAGGCCATCAAACACCCCCAGGGCAGAATCAGCTGCAGAATATTGCACCCAGGGGACTTGCCTTGTGTCCACTAATCCCCCTGAATCGCTGCTCTCCACTCACAAACTACCAGCAGCTCCTCTTTGCACAAGATTTCTTTTCAAAACAGATTGAATTTCTGTACATCATTATGCATAGCACTAGCACATGCTGATCTCGTAACTATTCCCTCTTAATATCCAGGTTGCAGCTGCTGTCTTTAAAGTTACTCTGAACAAGTCTCCCAGCATTAAGGAGTTTTGCGTCTCAGGTTACCAGGCTCACTGGAGAAGTCACAAGTGTTACTGGCTGAACAATGGCTCCAAGTTGTCATGCAAAAGCAATTTACTTGAGATATCTATTATCTTTTATAGTCGCTTCTACAGATTGACCAAAAACAGGAAGCCCAGCTCCCACATTCCACTGGAATTGTGTAACAGCAAAAACAACCTCAAAGGCTGATTCAATGGCATTTGCTCAGATCTATACCAGCAGCTCTCCTGAAAAGAAATCAGTGAGTCCAAGTGATGCCCTGCTGGAAGGTATGGATGCTCTTACAGAGCAGGAACATGCAGCCCATCCCAAGGAAGCATTAACTGGAGGTCGGTTCCCATCCGTATGTTTCACCACTATTTCTACTTAGAAAAACTTACAACCGGAGCACAGTCATGCCTGCAGAGTTGTTACCTCTGTGAGCACTGCACATGATGTTATCCATTACAATACTTCCAGCCAGCATCAGGGTGCCCCAGCAAAGGGAAGTTTGAAACCTTAAGTCCTGAAAAATTCCCTGCTCCTCTCTTTCCCTTCCCAGGCTCCCAACAAGAAGCCATTGTTAGGGGGAGTAGGGTGACACTTCCTCTCCCAGTCCAAATTAGAGATGTATAAAAATAAACCCACACAGCTGTCCCACGACTTCGCTTTATTTCACCCCGCTTCAATTAGAGGAGAAGCCGTTCCCATTTCCTCACGCTCTCTGCTTTGGGAATACTACCCTGCACAAAAGATAAAAGTGAAATACAAACCGAACCCCTTTTCAGTGCCGCTCTGCGGGAACCCACAGCGGGGAAGCGGCACCTCCCCGCCCCTCGGCCGGGCTCAGCTTCTACCAACTCGCACAAAGCCCCGAGCCCGCCGCAGCCGGGCTCCATCCCAGCGCACCCCGGGGCCGGGCCCGCCCCGGCTCAGCCCGGGGCTGAAGTTTTCCAGGGGGATGAATCAGACAAGTG